>CM045929.1:2457500-2982500 GCA_025177825.1 Aechmea fasciata | reverse complement strand
GACGGCGGCGTGGTCTCCGGCGGAGGAGTGGCTGAGGCGGGGGTGGTCCTCTTTTTCCTCGTGGGTGCAGGTCCTCTTCTTCCTCCGCCGGCGGCGGCGGCGGCGGCGCCTGGGACCCTCCTCGCCGAGGCGGCGCCGGGGATCCGGCGATCGCGCATTCGACGAACTCTTCGGCGGCCCCTCCGCCACGCCTCCGCCGCACGTGAGAAGATCGGGGGAAGGTCCTCGAGGCGACGAAGATCCTCGAGGAGGCGTTCGCCGCGGAGAAGGATCCGATCGGGCGAAGAAGTGCCAGTTCGGATCCGATCACGATGATCTATCCATTTCTATTGCCAATTCTCCTCCATGATCCGTTTTTTTTTTTTTTTTTTAACTACTATTAGTTTGAACTTTAGAGTAATTTTAGATTAGGGTTTGATTCTCATTTGATGTATATGGTTTGATTCTTATAAGAGTATAGTAGCTCTTCATAGTTTGGTGCAAGTTATCGACGGGCATTAATGGGAAAAATTAAAAAAGAAAAAAAATCCAAAAGAGCATGTATTCTTTCCTTTCTCATTTTTCGTAATATATTTCATAGGCAAATTATGTTTAAAAATTGATGTGGAATGAGAAATGTTTGCTATGTTGAGGAAGAACTTTAAGTTGATATATATATATATATATATATATATATATATATATATATATATATATATATATATATATATATATATATATATATATATATATATATATATATATTGCTTATTTGCTTGCTATCTATGAGTTTTTTAGTGCAGTTTTAGAAAAGGGGATATGAATGCTTGGTACGATTTTGATGGTGATATGGCCTGCCGTCGGATATGCACAAACAAATTCAGTTTTGTAAAATGGGGTTAAAATCAATTAGTAAACAGTGATCGGATTCAAAAAAATGCATCTGTCGCTAATCACACTGCCTGCAACGTAACTGTTCGAAGATTTTTCTGCTGTATGAAAGACTCTTTTGCATAGTTTGTCATTCGCCATGTGAGAAAAAGATATTAGTCGCCTCTTAAAAACTTTCTAGCTATATAGTAAAAGATAAGATTTTAATAAGTATTAAATAATACTAATCGATTTAGAAAGAGAGCAAAAATTATGGTTTAGAAACATGTAATTAACCCCTCTCACTAGATATAGTTTTTTTCCCCCCTCCTGCAGAAGTACAGAACAGCTCGATATAGGCCAGAGTCATCTGAAGGTTTGTATGTACTTAATACAGAAGTTCATCTTGTGGAGTACTGACACAGCTTCTCATTTTTTTCATCTAGTGACGTAAATTTAATGAAAATTTACAAAGTTTTGATGTTGTTTTCCATTTTCATATGCACTTTGATGTCCCAGTGTGGTTACATTCTATTCTTGCTTCTAGGAATTATCTCTGACTTTAGCAGAAATGCTTTTCAAAACTTTTTTTTATTGTTCTGTAACAGCTATTATTGGATGGATTCAATTTGGGGACTATGTTGGAGTCGACGTGTGGTGCTTTTGAATTATACTGCAGGAAAGCAGAAGCTATAATTTGGTGCTCTTATTCTACTGTGAAAATAAGTTATTGAGAGTGTATCAATATAGTGCTTCTGTCACGCCCCGAGGTCATTTTGTAAGTGAAAACACAGCGGAATTTTTTTTTTTTTTTAACTTGACTCCCCAGGGTATGCCAGATCCGCCACAAATACAGGGAGTCCACTGTACGCACGGACAGAGTCTCCCCTGTATTTGCACGGCGTCGCACAAGTACAGAGTATTAATCATACAATCAGGAAACAACCACAACAAATGAATATACAAACAATCAATAATTATACATTCACATACACCATTCACCACAGGTTTAATCACATTTCCATAACAACTCTTTTTTTTCAAAAGTACGCTACCACGAGGGGTAGAAAACTTATTTTATTTTACAAAAGCTAAAACCTCTTTATTTCATTCAAAACCATATGAATTTAAATAGAGTAAACCAACTGAACCATATAACCAACTAAACTATAACAATAGGAGTAGAAAAGAGAACTAAAGGTAGTACAAACCGGGTCGGAGGCTCTATCGCGAACTAGACGCGATCCTCACCGCCTATCCCACTAGCTACGACCCGCAACGTCACCGAGAAAAGAAGACGAGAGGTGAGAACATGTAAACATGTCTCCCCCTCCCAGTGGATACCTCACGGAGATAAACACAAGTGGAGAAGATAGTAGTACAGTAGCTATGATAAACAAGTAAATGGAGAGATATACAGATATGGAACAACAGCTACTGTAAAGAAGAACTAGAAACATACGAGGATACCAAAACTATAGTAGTAAGACAACTGTAAAGAAATAATTGAAGATAGACAAGCAACAACCACTACTATAGCTATATGCGTCAACCAGACAAGAAATCCAAATATACCCAATCTAAAAACCGCCGTGTTGGTCCGCAGACCTCAGGCAATGCCCACTGCCACTCTATACCTGCATATAACCCAAGGTAGCCTATGGGCTCACGGGTTGGGCAAAGTCCCGTAAACAGTCCCAAACCACTTTTCCGGAAAAGAACACCCTGCCATGGTGGATCAGACCGTTGGTGTTCGTGAAATGCGAACGAGTCGGACGATCGATGCTCATATGCTCAAAGGTCAACCGTCGGCAACCAGCCGACAATCCCGCCCCTCAGGGCTCACCGACCGTATAGGTCATCGACTGTATGGAAGTACAAGAACCGACTACTCAGGTCAACTAGGATGGAACAACTCAACACCCTCTCAACTATATGCAAAACCGCTCAAGGAAATACAAGAATTGACCACTCAGGTCAACTAGGATATATGTACAAAGAATAAACGAATAGGTCAACAGTGTGTATCAACAGAATCCAGAACTACCGTCAGCCACTAGCCGACAATCCAACCCCTCAGGGTACACCGACCACAACGGTCATCAACGACAGTAGTCAAAGGATCGACTCAAGAAAACGAGATACTGAAACCGACCACCCAGGTCACAAATATATAGTACGAAAACCGACCAACTAGGTCACAAATATAGATGAACTACTCTACTCCTACACATGATACTAAGCATGGAAACAACCGAGTAGAGAAATAAAACCACAGTAAGGTGCAAGGCTCAACAGGTATGAAAAGCAAAGTAAAGGGATAGAAATGTGTCACCAAACGTGCACCACTGAACGGACGTCGAGTCGAGGTACCCACCTATACAACTGTCGCGTCTGTCTCCTGACTGCAAAAGAGTGTCAACCGGACCTAAGGAAGGTCCACTGGGTTAGTGTCTAACCCACCACTAATAAACACTGACTCCACATCCCACAAACTAATCCCACGGAGATTGGTTTTCCGAAACCAATTACCGTAACTCGCCGGAAGTCCCGTAAACCGCACCGGGACTCCGCCGGAACCCACGAACTGTCCCGGAACTCACCGACTCGTGTCACGAGTCACCCGCTGCCACAAAACACTCCGTTTTGGATGTTTTGGCAGCCAACACAAGATAACACTACGACACCACTATCGTCGGATAATTGTGCGAATACGGGTTCCCAAGTGTCTATTTCGACACCGGAACCTACTGTCGCTCACCCGTCATTTCTAAACCCTCGAAATGACGCGAGTGATCAGCCAACAAGGCTCGCGACACTACCACAACTCGCGAGGCACCGTCGGAAGAATTCGAACCAATCCCGCGTTCCGTCGGCGGATTTCGCCGAGAAACGCACCGGGAATCACTTTCTGATTTCCACGAGGGCTTGGGACCTTGGACAATCAGTCCAGAGGTTATCCACATCACCCACACGCTGTCCACAGTGGCCACCAACGTCACAATTGCATAAAAACCCATCAAGACGCGCGAAATCGCACTATTTCATGCGATTCCGGGGCTTTTATGGCTGCATACGATTAACCAGAGATCCAGTAACCTAACCAAGGCACCTGCTGATAGTTTTCAGTGTGCCGGAGACCGTGCTCGCCCTTCGGAGCGAAGCCGGCTGTTGTGGGAAGCGTACAAGCGACACGAAAACTGAGAAATAACGCGCACAGCGCGTAAAACACTAATTTCCCGTTAATCCGGACATCAAAACTAACAACGGAGGTGATCATCGCGATCGGCACGAAAAATCGTTGACCGAGCTCACCCTCTGACATCAAAAAGCCCTAACGGATCTCCAGGAAAGAGATCCGAAACCCTAAACAGTGACCAGAACACTAAACAAGGCTTACTCGGCAAGGAGGGTCTAGGGTTGGGTCGCCGGCAGCCTTTCCGGCGGGCGCTCCGGCAGAGAAGGGAGCGGCCGGTCCAAGGTGCCCGGGGAAGTCGTCGGCCGGCGGCGAGGGGCGGTTGGAGAGCGCGACGGCGGCGCGCCGCTTCTCCTTCTTCCGCTCGGGTTTGGAGGCGGCGGCGGCACGGCGGCCGCCGGGGATCGCCGGACGGCGACCAATTGACGACGGGGACCACGGGGAGGTCGGGGCTTGCGTCGCATGGCGGCGGGAGGTGGCGACGGCGGCTCACGATGCCCTAGGCATCCAAACCGAGAAGAGCTTGGGTTAAACTCCGGCCAATAGGGGTCGTCGGCGGCGGGTGCGCGGTGGTCGATGGGTGCGGCCGGCCCGGAGGTCCGACGCCGCACCGCCGCGGCGGCGAAGGGCGGCGGTGGCGGCGGAGGAGTATCCCGAGCCCCTACGGCTCGGTTCGGGCACAAAGAGCGGCGGCGGCGCTCAACGCGCATGGCGGCGGCGGCGGACGGCGGGGACTCCTTGGGACGGCGGCAATGCCATGCGGAGGCGGAGAGGTAGTCCGGCATGGCCGAGCGGCGGGCGTGCGTGGGGAGGCCGAGGTTCCCTCGGCCCGGGCTCGGGCCGACGAACGTGGCGCAGCGGCGCGCGAGCGGCGGTGGCGGCGGCGGGCTCGCCGATGGTCGCAGGAAGGTGGTGCGCCCGCCGGGGGTCGATGGCGGCGCTCGGAGGCCGATCCAAGCCCGGCTCGGCCTTGTTCTATCCCGAGATAAAGAGAGAGACATGGAGAGGAGGTGTTGCAGGGGCGTTTTCCGGCGGCCGGGGTGGTCGCCGCGGCGGCGTGCGCACGTGGCGGCGGTGTCAGGGCTGCGGCTATGGGTCGTGAAGAGGCTCATTGCTAGGTTAGGGTTCCTTGGAGAAAAACCCTAGTTAGCTCTATATGCCTAGGATACATAATTGCAGGTTAGACCCCCGAAGCTGGATATTTTGATCCAAGTCCCTCACAGCGCGTGTAATACGCACGAACAACCCTCCACGTGCGATCTCATGAGAAACGGCGCATAAAATGTCGCAACTTTCGCGAAAATACCGTTTTGCCACTCCCGACCTCTCCTCGTTCAACGTACGATTTCCGCAGATCCGTTCGTCGAATTTCCGAACGGATTGCCGCAGCGCGATCAGCACATCGAAGGCAACAAACCTACGATTTTACTTCACCTCGATCGGTCACGGATTCGCGATCAATCCATCCTCTCTCCACAATCCAATTTGCCAACGTCGACCCCTTTGCGATCATCTTGCAATATCCGGCGATCCGTTCATCGGATTTGCAAACGGATCGCGCCATCGCGTTCAAAGACGTCGAGGACATCGAAACTAGCATTTTGTTTCGCTCGATTTGATCTCCGTTTCGCGACGAACCCATCTCTCCATCAATTCCCGTAATAAACCAACTTATTAACATATATACTTTATATATGTAATATCGTCGACCCTTTTTCGACAACCGTGTATCGGAATTTGATTCCGTCAGTGCCAATGGTTCCAGTATATCTGAGCCGTTCGAAACGAGCTATTGGAAGCCTATATTTAGAATCCGACACGTACCCGAACCTAACTTCTATTCCCGGCTCATCCGGAAAACTGAAGTTACTATTCACTTTAAGTCGAACTTCCGGGTCGCGTAACTTTTCCGTTTTAGCTCGGTTTCTCCTGAAACTTGACGAGTGCTTATGTAATTAAATTATACACATAAACATCGTCAACAGAGAGTTTAGTTGCACTGTGAAAATCTCAGTCCTTACAGCTTCTCTTAATTGGACTACTGTGAAAATAAGTTATTTCTTTTTGCATACTTTGTCATGAAGCTCCTAGCTACTAAATGCTCCTGGAGAAACTGGAATTCTTTAGAATCTATAGTTCTTAAATACTTTATTCTAGTCTTTGAATTTGCTGATTCTACAAGAAGGACATAACACTTTTCTTTCTTTAAATTTTTCTAGTCCACCATCCGTGAGATTGCTTCGATGTCAGACAACAAGGTAATCAAAAAATTCTTCGTGGATACCATGAAGGAACTATTGGAGGCGACTCAGGAAGCAATAAAGTCAAAGCAGATTGATGATTCCAGTTCAATGCAAATTGACACCTTGTCCAGCTCGAAAATTATGAGGAGGTTTGTTTAAAAATTGCATAGTAATTCATAATTAGATGCTTCTCATCTGTCCGAATGGGAGTTTTTTTTTCCGGAATCATCGCAAATATCTCATTTTGTAACAAAAATTCCCTTTTTTTTTTTTTTGATGATTTTAAACCCATTTCCTAATAGCATACCGGTGGAATTTTTGTTTAAAAACTGCTTTCTAGATGTACATCCATCAACTATATCGGCGGGGGAGGGAGAGGGGGGGAATCAAAATATTACTCTCCACCGAGTTTTCTCCCTGCTGCCAAGTACTCGCATATGATACTTACACATATATAGCTTTACTAAGCTCTCAAGGCAACCATAAGCTTTAGAACTTAAGAAACCTCAACCCAAATCCATTTTAGTGTTAATATCACCATCCCTAACACAGGAATTTAACCAACTTTACTTCAGATTTCAATATTTCACAAGTTACCAATGTTCTCAAACCCAAGGGATATTAGCTTTTTCTCTCTGTTCCTTTTACATTTTTTGACTACTTTTCGTTGCGCAGCAGTGATTTCATGATGTAATTTGGAAAATTGTCTTCAAGTTATAATAATCTATATATGAACTAAAATGTGCAACAAACTACTGCAGATGAGGCGGTATTGAGGGCTTGCGCTGAATCAGAAGCACCAAAACATCGGCGACGAGTGCTTCTGCAGTTGAAGGTCAGCAGTAGCCTGGGACTGACAATTATGCGCGTTAACAACTTCGACAAGCCTTTGGAAGGTCTAATTTTTATTACCACTTTTTTAATGTGGGCAAAAATATCTTTCTTTGTTAGTTTCCCGAAATGAAAAACAACATGTTATGTTCTCGCTTCGAACGATGGAATACAGAATGATTGTTCATCATGCCGGGTTTGACTCTTTGCTTCTCTAACATCTGTTGTTTCGTTAAACATCATGCGGTTCTCAAATTCGTGGAGAACTTCACTTCAGTTCTCACTGTATATACTAAAGTAATCTAGTCTCTGAACTTGTGGAAAGTTTTCATTGCAGCCGTTTGTTCCAACTTTAGTTTGTTTTAAGCTCCATTTTTAAGGCAGGTTAAGATTAGGATGTCAACCGACCCGAGCTCGAGCTAGTTGGGCTACTTGGCTCAGCCCACCCTGGTCCGGTTAGTCGTGCCCTTTGATTCTAAGAATTTGTTGTTGTCTCTGTATGTGACGCCCCAACTTCCCAGGGGGTCACCCATCCTAGCACTACTCCCGTCCTAGCACGCTTAACTCTCTTAACCTCTTGGGTCTTGCCACCACCCAAAATGCTTAAGCCGGGTTAAGAGTTTTAGCCCTATTATATCTTGTATATAGGACTAACTGGGGTCTCACAATCTCCCCTCCTTTAAGCCCTGACGTCCTCGTCAGGCTCAGACTCACAAATACCAGGCGATGTGAGACTCGTCTCGCTAGCCCGTCATCCAGACCCTGGCTCAGCCGAGACTCATCTCACACTTCCGGCTGGTAATTGGCTCTGATACCATCTGTGACGCCCCAACTTCCCAGGGGGTCACCCATCCTAGCACTACTCCCGTCCTTGCACGCTTAACTCTCTTAACCTCTTGGGTCTTGCCACCACCCAAAATGCTTAAGCCGGGTTAAGAGTTTTAGCCCTATTATATCTTGTATATAGGACTAACTGGGGTCTCACACTGTATAGAATCTGCTGAAACTTGTGGTTTTTAGGTGCATTTTTCGCCGAAATGTATTTAGTGTTACTTCAGAAATTATTTATACATTCATTTAGCCTAATTTTTTTTCGCGTGAGCTGGCAATGTGGGCCAAACGTTTTTCTGAGTGAAAGATAATATAGAGCTTTTGTATACGAACTTAGCTGAAAATACGAAGCGACTAAGTTTCGAATTTGGGACTTCGAGTATCAATCGCCAAGTACATTATTGTTTGCGCTAGAGACGATCGGTGCAATAATAGAAAGTTGTTTGCGCATTATCGATGGAAGAAGCCTAGTGCTGTTTAATGAAAAATAGTAGTTGTAGGCCTGTTATGAAAGTGTGGTGTTTAAGAATACCTGCAGTCGTGCTTCTTGAATGATTCTGAAAAATCTAGAAGCATTTTGGGTCCCTTCTCCTTCAATGCTATTGTTTCCTACCACCTTCTTATAGCATTAGAGGACTCTGAGCTTCGAAGCACTTAAAATTATTTCTGATTGTTCGCAGTATGAAAGCGGATGTTTTTGACACAACACTTCAAGATTTTATTCCACTGCAGTGATTGAAATTGTGAGAAGCATAACTTTTAGAAAATGATCAATGTAAGCTTATAGTGTAGAATCACACAGAATATGCCCATCTCTGCTCTCTGCCACAACACTTCAAGATATTGATTTAGTGAAACCTCTGTTGAATTAGTATTTGTAATGTAGAGTTGTAAGCATTAAAGCCAAAATAGAACGTTTACAGCCTGCTGTTAAAACCTATTGTGATATATATGTTGGACCTTTGGCAAGTTCGGTATTTGATATTGTCATTTGTAAGTTATTTTGCAGTGGAGTGTTGACAGTCTAGTACTATTTATAGGTGTTGGGGTGCTACTTCTGAAGATGGATTGCTTATGAGGTTTCCATTTCACCTGACGCACGAACGATTGGTAGAGTACAAGACCATCAATTACTTGCACTATTTTCATTAAATCAGTTAAAATTATCATAACCTGATGGAGTACAGGTTATGTATTGTGGGAGATCAGACTTCAGATGAATTTTATTCATTTAAGTGCATGCAATTAAATAATCTCTTGAAAGAAATTTCAAGGCGTTTTTCCCCGCCAGAAAACTGAATGGTTTGTTATTTCTATTTCAGGAAGAGAACCTGTCGGCAATGAACACGGATCCATGGTATTTGGCTTATCACTATTCCCATCCCCCTCTAGTCGAAAGACTCGCAGCTCTTGACGAGCCTGGAAGCAAGAAAGAAGATTAATCGAAGCTGCCTACTACTGTTATCTTATCACTTTTTCAATCTTCGTATTTTCCGAATCCGCGCGCATTATGAGGAGCTGAATAAAAAAAAAGGTAAAAAGTGCCTTAGATGTTAGATCAAAGGTTTAATCTCTCTGAGTTATAGTACTTTATTATAGTTCTGTTTAAGGGTATTATCGAATGAGTTGTGATATGTGTGCTTAATGTGTACTAAGGCTATAGTAAACGCCTACAAATTACTCATTGTTCTATTCACTATCTGAAATCCTTTTCCCTGTTCTCATGTTTATTTTCATATGTGCTTGTCTACTTAATTTGAGTGCTATTGTTACAAAATGAAAAGAAAAGCTAGATCAAATCAGTACAACCTAACTTTCATATTTTTCAAAAATTTGATATGATGATTTTTATTTGGTAATTTCGGACACTGATTTTATAACTCCTTTTTAGTTGATCCAGAACAACTGGAGTTGCGAAAATTGAAGTGGGAAGCAAGAGTTTCAACCATGCGGTCATGTTTGTTAATTTTTGGCTATATTTTGAACAAGTATTTTTTGTTAGAACTTATGTTCGAAATTTAATTTGAATATTGAAGATTGTAATTTGAGAATTGAGACTATTTGTTATACAATTATTAATGCTTTTTGGTTATTATTATTTTTTAATATTTCAATTCGTTGTAGTATTTAGTTGTTAATCAAGTATTTTAATATTAATTGTAATTGCCGCTATAATCAATCAGTTAGTATATATATTTTTTGCGGCAATTATAACTAATTATAGCGGCATTTATAATGGTTGTTATTGTATAATATTTAGCAGCATTTATAATTGTTGTTATTGTATACTATTTAGCGGCATTTATAATAGTCACTATTATATATATTTAGCGGCATTTATTTGGATTTTTACCAACCAGAACAAATGCCATTATAATTTTTTTTTTTTCACTAACATGTGGCAATTGTCAAAATTGCCACTAAACTATTTAGCGGCAATTGTAATTGCCGCTAATTTAAAAAATAATCGTCACTAAAAATCAATTTTGGTGTAGTGCTACCTATAATACCCGTTCAATTCACCTGCCGAATCTTTACTTACGTAATGGGATAGTGGAGAGAAAGGAACGAATTAAGCAGAAGATAAAATAAAAAAAAAAAAGGTTCTCAAAGTTCCCAATTCCAAAGTCCCCTATTGCATGTGTGAAATTAATTAAGAAGAGAAAAATTCCACATATACCCTAGTTCTATATATATATATATATATATATATATATATATATATATATATATATATATATATATATATATATATATATATATATATATATATATATGTACGTACGTGACAACTATATATTTGGGTGACAATGAGGTACAAATTAATGTACAATTTCGGAGGTTTGAAAATGGTTGTCCTTGGAATATTAATTTAGGTTTGCAGCTCATCACTAATAGCCTATAGGTGTTTTTGTTTTATTCACGTACCCTCTAAATATGTTTTTGAAATATATATTTCATTTATATACACATATGTCTCCTTTTTTTAGCATTGAAATTGGCAGAATATGTGTGTAAATAATTCTGTAGTCTGCTATCATTTTCGACATTATGTTCAGTTTAGATTAAATGCGCACTAACAAATTATTAAACATTGAAAATTAGATCTCAGCCATTTATTGTTTCAGTCATCTGTATTATACTTTGCGATTGTTTCGCTCATTTATGCCATCATTTACCACTTTTTTTAATTTAGAAATTATTAAATAATAAGGATAATTATCTATATACCTGTAACATTCCGAACTTTTAAAGTCTTGAAGTTACGAGGTATATTGACTTAAGAGGCCGTATGGACGTTTTCGATGAAGTTCGGGAGTCTTCGGGTGCTTTCGGTACTCGTAGTGTGAAAACGGGACCCGAAAGGCTATGTTGGGCCGTGAGATAAATCCGGCATTAGCGTGGATGAAAAGATGATGAAAACATGTTTTAAAACATGTTTGGAGAGTCTCGGTTCGATTTGAAGAGGATCGGATGTCAAACGAGCGAAAACGAGCGAAAACGGACGAAAAAGCTAAAAAATTGGCTAAGTCCTTTGTGCAAGCTGGAGGCCCCTGTGGGGTCCGGTCTTGACTGTGGGGACCGGTCTCCAGAGTTCGGACTCCATGGTGAAGACCGGTCTTGGATTGCGCAGAGGCTGAAAAATGACTAAGTCTTGGAAAACCTGCGTACAGGATCCGGATCCCATGGTGGAGTCCGGACCCCATGCGCGATTGGAGTCTTACGAGGGTACTTGGAGTTCGGACCCCATACATGGAGACCGGTCTCTGAGGCCCGAAAATGCCCAGTCTGGGCTGTTGCACAGGATGATAGTTGAGGGGTCTTATGGCATTTTGTGCAAGGGGTTAAGTGTAATGAGAGGTTAAAACACTCTCTCATCTCCCTCACTCCCTCAGACCACTCTCTCCCTCCCTCTCTGTTCGATAGCAAGAAAGAAGGAAAGAAAGAAAGAAAGAAAGGGAAAGGAGAAAAAGAGAGAAGAAGGAGAAGAAAGAAAAGAAGATGAAGAAGAAGAAGATGATGATCATGGCCATACTCTTCTTCTCCCTTGTGCAAGAGAGTTTCATGGAGAGGTAAGCTTGTGCTCTCTCTCCCTCTCATTCATGGTAGATTTTTGGGGAATAGGTTTCTAAACCCTAGATCTATTGTTTTGATCTTCCCAAAAGTGTAGAAATCCCGTAGCAACCGAAGAACACATTGTCACGCCCCGGGGCCGGCAAAGCCTTCCCCAAAGTGTGCCCAGACCCGCCATATGTCAACACATACAAGGCGTCTAACTAAAAACAGCGGAATTAAAACAATATAAGGCTACAACTATGAATATCAGAGCCACAACTAAACAAGAACCAAACCACAAGTAAAAGAAAGTAAAGCGTCTAAATCACTAACATAGAAATAGAGAGTAGTACGCAGTTAACATCATAACCTCTCAACTACACAAAAGTGGTGGTCTCTATACAAGGTAAAAACACTCCTTCTCTCCAAAATAAAATAAGAGAAAAAGGAAACCACCTATCCAAAACCCTCTCACAAGCCGCTATCCCGAGGCAACTCCTTTGCCGCGGGCCCGAGCCTCCCCCGATGCGTAAGGCACCGAAACAAGTCGAAACGAGAGGCGTGAGAACTATAAACATATAGTTCCCGGTGGTCAATTATTGACCCGCACAAAATTGCTCCACTAGGCCCAAAAGAGAGTAATATATAAATCGAAGTAAATAACTGTAAATAAAGCGTAACTGTAAAGCTGAATAATTAACCCAAGGTAAATATATTACATGCTTTAATCTACCCGATAGCCAACTTTAAACAAGTATAATCAATTAAGTTCACAAGTATACTATAATAGAAATGATGACCTATCAAGTATACTACTATGTCCAATACAGTGCCACAACATATATATCCAACTACTAATCTAAGTTAAGTAGTGATTATCCTTTAATATAGAATGACGATATTCAATCTCAATTTGGGATCTACACAAGTGTAATCCCGCTTGCGCCTAAGTGTCGTGGTAGCCCCAACATCCCCGTAGGAATGAGTCTAACCAATTCGGCCCCATAGGTTTCTCAATACCGCACGCACGAATACATCGCAAAGGCTAACTCCGGTTTGCCGGCTTGTAAGGAGCGACCCTCACAAGCATGTGCGAAGAGCACAAATGGCAGCAAGCAAGTCCAAGTCCCAAGTCCCACACATGGCAAATGTCACTAGCAACCCTAAGGTCTAGTACAACAATTCTCATGACACTAGAATTTCTATGTCAAGTTCATTCACGAGCCTAATGCCGCTTGATGACATTAGCTCACTATTCTACACTTTTGATGCCAAGCCAATGCCGCTTATTGACAAGTTTTTCTCCATGTCATGTATAGTTCTATGTTCTCAAACACATGTCAAATTCCTCTTAAACACATAGTTTCAAGTTTCCAAATAGTATGCTACAAGGCTTCAGCTCACACATGCATACGTCTCTACTATATAGAGTAAAATTGCATTACACATAACATATGTATCTTAAGCATTCTAAAATTCACAAATAAATCAAATAGCATGAAAATGTACTAATTTCCATTTAACCATAAGCAAATAAGCACCAATGAGAATTTCTCATTGTGCTAGGTGAGGCCAAACCCACCGTCGCTCCAAGCGTCGCTACGAACCGCTAACGAAGCTTCGATTCCTACTCCTAGTACCCTACAAAGTAGATCCTAGGAGTTACAACCTCAAGAGATAAGTCTTGAGTTCAAACTTTAAGCTTCTATGTAGAGAGTAAGGAGAAATTCACCTTAGAGTAAAAATCCTTCTCCAATCCTCAAATGGAGGTTAGATCTCTTCCAAGGCAACCTAAACAAAGGTTCTAAACCAATTAATTGGACTCTAAAAGCCCTAGGTTGCAAATCCCCAAAATAAACCCTAATCTACTAAAACTAGGGTTTCAACAAGTAGAAAGCTTCAAAATCCCAAACTAGAGGAAATGGAGATGTTGCATACCTCCTAGAAGCTCTAATCAAGGCTCACAATCCACAAATCTTGAGGGTCTCTCCTCCTCCAAGCTCCCAAGCCCAAGCTCCAAGTCTCTCCAATGGTGGAAATGCCTCCAAGAAGCAAAAGAGAGCAAGTTGAGGGGTCAATCCTCAAGAAAACACCCAAAAAATCTAAAGAAAAGCAAAAGGATAGGAAGAGAAGCTCCCTTACCTTCCTCTCCTTTGTTCTCAGCACAAGAGAGAAGCTCTAGGGGCTGGGGTGTTAAATTAGAAGCAACAAAATGCCAAAAAGCCCCTACAGTTTCGGATTTTTGAAAATCGTAGACGCAGACAAGCCAAGTTTGTACCGATGCACTCGCGAAACAAATGCCCAAACCCGAGGCTCGGTTTGTCGCTTCCAACTGTCCCATACCGGTACGTATCCCCCTCCGTACCTAAGATAGCAACCAAGGTTGTACTAAGACAAAGAACTTTTCCCTGCACGTGCACTCTCCGTATAGCAAACCGAGAGCAACCTAAAATCCATCTTTTTGGACTTTAGTGCTTGGGACTCATCCACTAACCTCGGTACACGTGTCGGAACACAGTCAACGACCCTCCAGAAAATCTGAAAAAGCTCAGTTCTCACATTTAACACTCGAACCTTGCTATTTGCGAAAGTTCAGTGCGTCACACACATGTAAACCATGTTTTCTTCGTAGAGTTTTAATGGTGGATTTCTAGAGTTTGTTCTAAACACCCTAGGGATGGTCCTACTACTCTTAGATGAGTTTCTAGAAGTTGAACAAGCTTTCTTTTGCTTGTTCTAGGGATCAAAATGGTGGGTTTTGCATAAGTGCAAAACCTAGGGTTAAAAAGGGAGTTTTTAGAAATAGATGAGATTGATCTCATTTGACCCCATGTAAACTTAATTGAGGGTCTAACAAACACGTTAGCGCGCTCGGTTCGGTGATCCGACGAGCGAGTACAAAGATATTAATTTATTAATATATTCTTATCAGATGTCCGCAGCACGCAAGTTAGAAGCCCTAAATTCATGAAAGCGGAACTGGGGCATCTTGGAGGCGTGGATAACGCCACAAAGTTTCGAATCGAAGTTTGGAGATCGTTCGGTTGGTCGCGCAAGAGTTCGAGCCGAACCGGGTCGAGGGTGCCGCGGGCGGCCGATTGCAATTGTCGACGAGCAATCGGAGAGCAAAGCTAAGGTGGGTTGTGTTTACCAAAGCGACTAGGTCGCCTGTATGTCTAAGAGCTATATAACTCATGTTGATGCATGTTGGGTAATGCATAAGTAGAGATGCATGTTAAAGAACCTAGTGTAAAATGCTAAGTAGGTGCATGTGATAGCATAATGTATAATGCTAGGTGACTAGAGAGTTGCATGCTTAGCAAAGTAAATACACGATAAGAATGATAATAGCATGATATAGAAATGCTAGTGAATAAGTAAGCATGAGCTAAATAATAAAGTAAAGAATGCTAAGTAAAGTATGTGAGTCATGGACAAAATACACATATAGATCGAGCGGCATCTAATCTAGTGTTAATGAACATAGGTTATAGTAAACCTAGAGTCAATGGACCTAGCAGTGTAACATCTAACCTAATGTAAAGGACATAGGTTGAACAATTGTGCTTAATATGCCTTTTCCTATGACAGTAGAAGCACTCCACCTCGGATAGCGACTTTTTTTGTCGATATCCGGTCGTTGATATTGTCACTTTCTTCTTCACTCTCACCATCAAAGAAGTATTCCAGCTCTGCGTGCTGGACTACTGAGTCATCTTCCGCATCTCGTTTGAGAGAAGCGCTACCGTGACCGCCTCCATGCTTATGGTCTCTTTGCCATAAAGCAACGTGGTCACCAAATGCTCATATGTCGCCGGTAGCGAAGATAGTAAAATTAGTGCCTTATCTTCGTCATCCAGATTGACTCCGATGCTAGTCAATTGGGCCACCACTTTGGTAAACTCGTTAAGATGCTCATGTAGGCTCGCCGCTTTCTGTATCCGTAGCGTAAGCAGTCGCTGCTTCAGATACAACTTGTTCATCAGGGTTTTGGCCATATACATTTCTTCTAATTTCTTACAACTTCACTGGTGTCGTCTCGCTGGTTACGGTGTAAAGAACCTCATATGCTAATAATAAATTAAGCGTGCTCAATGCTTTCCGCTCCATCTTCGTCCATACCGCATCCGTGACCTCCACCGGCTTCGCCTCCTTCCCATTCAACATCTCGTTCAACTCTTGCTGTATGAGGATCGCCCGTACTTTAATCTACCACAATCCGAAATTGTTCTTACCGTCAAACTTCTCAATTTTGAATTTCGTGGCCATCTCTGTCGATCTCTCCCGCAGATCGATAACCTTCGGCTCTAATACCAATCGTTGGGAATCCAGTACTCGCCTCGATACCGGATTTTGTGAATCCGCAACCCGCTCGGATACTGATTGTTGTGGATCCGGTACCGATTATAGGGAATCCGCAATAGAAGCATTGAATCGAATTTTTCCTATAAACCCGTCTCCTCAGCAGAAGCTGATACAATTACAAAAGAGAGAAAAATCAAAACAGAAAATTTGCGGGTAAAATAAGATTCATTAAATAAAAGAAGATTACACATGACTTCTCTTCTGCAACTGAGTAGTTACAAACCGAGTTCTCTTTTTGAATCTCTCCTACCCTACTAAGGATGCAAACGGGGCGGATCTAGGCGGAGCTCCGCCCGCCTCCCGCCCCGACTACAAAAAGTCTGCCCCACCTCCCGCCCCGAATCCGTGATGGGTTGAAAATAGTTATCCCATAATCTGCCCAGCCTCATAACCCGCCTCCCGCCGGCGCCCCGAATCCGCCCCGCCAAATAGTAATTGTTTTACAAATTATTAAGATTATCCCACAATCCTACAATATCCCATATTATTGCATCATAATGAAAAAAAAATATTTAGATACATAATAATTATTCTTTCAGTAGAAGTTCATAGCTTGAAAAGCAACCAAGGGATTTTTTATAATTATTTCGTTTTTTAACAAAGTGAGCGGCGGCGGTGGTGAAGAAAAGCGGCGACCGGTGACGGGAGGGAAAGGGTGGCGGCTGGCCGAGATGGGGGAGGCGACTAGGCGAGGTAAAGGGGGGCGGCGGAGGCAAGGGAAAAGGGGCGGCAAAGGCGAGGGAAGAAAATGGGCGGCGACCGGTTGTGTTGAGGGAGAAGGAGTTGGGGTGGTCTTGGTGGAGGGGTTCTGGGGTTGTGACTTATGAGACTTTTTAGGGTGTTGCAAAATAAAAGCTAAGCTGCTAAATATAGTTGGGTTTTTTGTAAATATCTTATTTTCCAGGAGTATTTCAAAGAAATATATAAATGGTTTTACGGGCGGATTCGGGCGGATCATGGGCGGATTCGGGCGAATCAAAAATTTTTCCATTTCCCGCCCGAATTCGTTTATTTCCTCCCGTTTATCGCCCATTCGGGCGGATCGGAGCTCCACCAACCCGGATCCATTTGCATCCCTATACTCTACTATCGTCTTTATAAATAACCTAAAAGACAACTCTCTTTCTTTCTCACATGCACCCGTACACTAGGTGCATACAACCGGCCAACTCTCACCCTCTAGTACAACCCATAAAGGGCTTCAACTTTTTTACTGTACTCTCTCTGTGCTTATATAATGCTTACAATAAAACAAAACGTACCCAAATCCTAGTTTATTAAGATTCCTACCCTAATAAATATTTAAATCCACATTTCGTTTGTCTCTAATAGATTTAAATATTTATTTCAATTTAGTTAGATTTATACTCTAATTAATATTTAAATCTTAATTTATCCCGATCAGATTTAAATATTAATTCTAATTCAATTAGGATTTTACTACAAATTTAACCAAATCCTAACAGAGTGTATGTCCTTTTATTAAGATTGTCGCGGTTTAATTAACTGTTTGAGGGATACTAGATCTATCACCTAATTTTATTTACTGATCTCTTGTGAATGTTTACCTACCTAAATATATTATAAGGTTGGCGTTTAATTTTATTTTCAAAGGACACGATATTAACAAAGTAATTTATCAGTAATAATTATAAATAAATAATGCATCTAAATATTACTACCTTAGAAGCTGAGACATAATTCAGTTTAATAGAATGTGTCACGTCGAATTTTAGTCCCATATTTACTACAAGTAGATCGATCGGATGTGTTAGGTTTAGTAAAAATTAGTTAATAAAGCTCCGTTTTAATAACATCCCTTTATTTAAATTATTCCTTTTATAAATAGAGGCTGAAAAAAATCATCTGAGTAGAAAGTCGTGAGTGTTAGAAAATAAATAAAAAAAAAAGAAGTTAGTTACTAAATTTTCTCTTAATTGTTTTATTAATATAGCAAAGGCCAGATAAAGCTGATCAACAAGCCCAAATTAAAAGTGAGCATAATTGCGAAAGCAGCTAAAATAGCCCAGCTTAAAACGGAACAAAGGAAGCAGAGCACACTAATATATAGCTTTTGCCTAATTAAGAACATAAAATGGACACAATATAAGAGATGGTAATTAATGATGCTTATAGCTTTTAAAAGTTACAGTTTTTGCCAATTAATTAGTGATACCTGAACGTACACCAAAATCATAGGTGTAATTGTTACAACCTACCTAGCCTTTATATGGTTAAAATTAACTCACTATTATTGTTATTATTATTATTATTGTACTAAAAATTCAATAGAATTTTATAAATCTTTAGATTTAATGGTGTAACGTATAAAGAGTAAAGTTAGAATATTTACAGGGTGCGTATGGTTTGCGCTATTTTTTTAAGATTCTTATTAATTCAATAGGAATAAAAAAATATGGCGAGTATTGACTAATCGCACTAAGTAATCTAATTGGTAATATTGGATTTATTTGGGAATGAGATTCACTCCAAAATACTAATCTCATTCTCTTAAGAAATGGTGGGTAATCCTTATATTAATGGATTGGAGTAAACATAATATGTCTAATATCTTTCTTTCTTCCTATCCGCCGGCTAGTTGGTATTATTTTTTTTTACACTCTAATATCATATATTCTCTCTAAACTTATCATTTTCTTTCTAAACTTCAATTCTTTTTCTCTCTCTAAACTAGGCTCTCTCTCCCCCTCTTTTTTTTAAATCTCAACTCTCCCACTCCCTCTAATCTCCACCCTATTTTTCTTTCTATTTTTTTAATTATGCTCTCTCTCTCTCTAACTTATATATGTTCTCTCTTTCTTTTACCTAAAAAGATGTTGAAATTTTAGTAGTATTATCTAAAATTAAATAAATAAATAAATAAATTAACTATATATTTTTTATAATTTTAAATAACATGACTAATTAAATAATATGACCGTACAAACCAAACACTAGAATGTCACATTCTCAGTAATAGAATGAACAGAAATAAGATTCTCGGATATTTTTTTATTCCTAGTAATCTTTCGTAATGCGAACCAAACGCGCCCTATAGAAATAAAATGGAGATGTTAATTAATTTGATTACTTTTATGTCATTTTTTTGGAGATGCATGCGATATTCAAATGTACGGCCAGTATTATTAAATTTGATTTAGATTATTTAAACTTGTTCAAAATAAAATTTAATAATTTTTTAATATTATTAAATTCATAAATTTTTAATAATTTTTTTCACAGTTTTATTCTAATGACCTTCTTTTTTATTTATTTTTATTTTTTTTTATTTATTTTATTTTATTTTTTTGGTGGGTGCGGAAGTGGAAGGAAATTGATATATTAATCATGTGGGACCAAATAGACAAGTAGTATATTAACCACGTGACTAGCGCAGCTTTTGCTTTTCTCTCACGTCACCTTTAATCACTACTAGTGGAGTTAGATCTATATTTCACCGGCCGGTGGACCTTCAACTTAATTTTAGCCAACTTTTTTATTTTGGTCCTTAAACTCTTTTTAAAGTTTGATATTTGATTATTTTAGACTCTCAACTTTTAGGCATACATAATTCGTGTGTTCCTACTTATTTTATTAGGGGCGTGTTTGGTTGAGTTATGTAATATTACAGAGTATCTTGACATATCTAGGGATATCTTAAATTTCGGTATGAGATTAATTACTATTGATCTTGTATTTAGGCATTTAGTTTAATATAGTAATATAATACTGGATTGTAGTATTTATAGTATTATTATGTTTGGATCAGTTTATAGAGTTAAAATTACTGACTACATATCGTAATTCTGCGCATCCATATTTCATCTTGCTTTTTACCTTAATTCTCCTTCGTTTAAAACTGCGACAAAATTGTACTAATTTGTAGTCCCGTGACTCCGTGAGTTTAGGTGAACTGACTGATATCTAGCTAGTTGCAATTCTTTTATTTGGAATGAGTGGAATTGGGCTGAATCCTATTTATAAAGGAATTCGCCAAGATAAATTTTATTTTATATATATATATATATATATATATATATATATATATAGCATTACTATACTATTATGAGTGTTGAAGACCTACCACTCATAAGTTTTCAGCCGTTCAGATGAAAAATGAGTGATTAGGATGAGAGTGGTTACGGTTAAATTGATAGTGGGCCCCCTAGGGTTGAGTGGGTGATTGGTTGAATAGTATAATCTAACGGGTGAAATTAATTAAAGAGTAAATCTAATGGCAAAAAACTTATGAGTACAAGAGGTTCTATACTCATAAAAGTATAGTAGCCGGACTCTATATATATATATATAGTCCGGCTATGGTGCTTGTAAAAGCACTAAGTCTTTGGTGCTTGTGATTTTTTTACCATTTGATCTATGCCTTCGATCATTTATACCCATTAGACTATATTATTAAACCAACCACCCACTTAATCCAAAGGGGCCCACATCATCCTAACCGTACATCTATTAATCCAAGGGCTAAAATCGTACAATAAATGACTTCAGTACTTTTAAAAGAATATATAGGAGCACGATTCTATATATATTCAACTCTAGAAAATCACTATTATTCTAATTGTATCTATCTTCATCCAATATAGTAAAAAATTTATGAGATAAAAAAATTTATACTCATAAAAATATAGTAGTCGGATTCTCTCTCGAGTATAAAAGTATAGTAGTTGAATTCTCTCTCTCTCTCTCTCTCTCTCTCTAAAGTATAGTAAGGTAAATGATGTCGAAAAATTATAAAATTTTATTTCTATAAGTTTTAAATGCTGTAAATAACGTTTAACGGTGTGAATCGTCGATTTGGAAGCTCTATCATCGAAAACAACTTATGAGTACGAGGCGATCATCATAATAAGATAAGAAGGACTTCTATGTATATATATATATATATATGGCAAGTCTAAACTCAAATCATTCGATACCCTACACTTACTATAATCGTATCGCGTCATGACAAATCAACTCCTATCATATCCGTGAACGTTCCTAAACAAAATCAAATGAATTTTAATTTACAGCACCTTCCAGATAATTGATTTGAAGGATTTCAATTTGTAAATATATTGATAAGAAGACTGCAATTTAATAGATCTTAAGATTGAAATATAAGATGAAATAAAGAAAATATATAACTATGCTTTTATACTATTAATCTATAGTACAAATCACTTATGAGCGCTTGGTGTTATTAGATTTTCGTTGTTTGGATGAAAAGATGTGCAGTTATAATTAAGATGATAGTAATTCTATAGGGTGGAATGGATGTATGATAGATTTAACACTAAGGGATCGATAGATCTAACAAATAAAAAACTCAACCTCTCTCTCTCTCTCTCTCTCTCTCTCTCTCTCTCTCTCTCTATATATATATATATATATATATATATATATATATATATATATATATATATATATATATATATATATATGGGGTACCTGAATATACAAGTGTACGTGTTGGCTGTAGGAAATAATTTGTGTCTTGATAGTGAATAATAAGAGGGATTGGAGCGAAATACTTAATAATAATTTAGAATTCTTAATTAATACCAAACTTACAAGTTTGAGGACAAAAATAAATAAAATTCTGCATATATAAAGTTTAGGACTAGTGGTGCACTTTTGTACACTCCACTACGTAAACATGGTGCATATATATATATATATATATATATAATACCCGTTCAATTCACCTGTCGAATCTTTACTTACGTAATGGGATGGTGGAGAGAAAGGAACGAATTAAGCAGAAGAAAAAAAAAAAGAAGAAGGTTCTCAAAGTTCCCAATCCCAAAGTCCTATTGCATGTGTGAAATTAAGAAGAGAAAAAATTCCACATATATATATATATATATATGTACGTACGTGACAACTATATAGTTGGGTGACAATGAGGTACAAATGAATGTACAATTTCGGAGGTTTGAATATGGTTGTCCTAGGAATATTAATTTAGGGTTGCAGCTCATCACTAGCTAATAGCCTATAGGTGTTTTCGTTTTACTCATGTACGTACCCTCTAAATATGTTTTTGGAATATCTATTTCATTTATATACACATATGTCGATCTCCTTTTTTTTGCATTGAAATTTTGGCAGAATATGTGTGTAAATAATTGTGTAGTCTGCTATCATTTTCGACATTATGTTCAGTTTAGATTAAATGCGTACTAACAAATTATTAAACATTGAAAATTAGATCTCAGCCATTTATTGTTTCATTCATCTGTATTATACTTTGCGATTGCTTCGCTCATTTATATATGTCATCATTTACCACTTTTTTTTAAATTTAGAAATTATTAAATAATAAGGATAATCATCTATATACCCCTCAAAAATTTTGAAATATTTTATTTTTTTTGCTTTTTTTTTTTTTTTTCAAATATACCCCTCATATATTTTTTTCATTATTTAAAAATACCCTGTGTTAGTGCTCTTTAAGTTGTCTCGGATTAGAACTGAATTAATTTAATCATAGCAAAAATACATATTTTGTTCCTAACTTATTAAAGGTAATAAAAAAATTGGTGATGGTAAAGGGGGTATATTTGAAAGTGTAAAAAGTCAAAATATTTTTTTGGTCCATAACTTAAACGCAAATAAGAAAATTTTGTGACGATAGAAATTAATGTATATTTGAAAAAATAAAATAGTAATTTTACAGAAATAACAGCCGTTACTAATGGTTCACTAACAGAATTTAACTCTAGAGAGATGTATTTGAAAGAACTTAAAATTTAGAAAAGTACTTTTTTGATATTAGCCCTATAATTAAGAGGTAGAAATACAAAAATCGAATCGAAAGTTTTTTATGAGTATATAATTAAGCAATAGCCCTATAATAATATCATCTTTTACATGTCGGAGACAAATGCCTATAAATGGGAGTGCTAGGAATATACAACTCACTACAGCTCAACAGTGTTGGAGTTTTACAAAACCGACCACTTTTCTTATTTTTGGAGATTCGATCAACTTTTTCAGCAAACTGATCAAAATACCCTTACATATTTTTCTCTCTTCTTTTTTTTTTTTCTCTCGTTCTTTTTTTATTTCTCTTCCCAGAGAGCGGCGGAGACAGAGGCGGACGCGGAGGCCTCTCATTCTCCGCGGCGCCCGCCCTCCTCATCGCCTCCTCCGACAAACCTACCTCCTCCTTCCGCCGTCTCTCATTCTCCCATGACGACACACCTCTCTGCTGGCCGTTGTCGCATCTCCTTCTCCCACGACGACACTCTCATGACTCCGGCCGCCGCTTCTCCGGCCCCGGTACCCCGCACCCCTCGCCCTTCCGCCTTCGCCCTCCGTGCTTTGCCCCTCCTGCTACCCCACCGAACCCCTTGCCCCTCCGCCTCCGCCCCCGCCTCCGCCTCTCCTCATTGCCGACGCCGACAACGACGTCCACGGCGTCGGCGCGTCGTCGTCATCGTCGTCGAGCTCCTGCTTTCCTGCCGCCTCGATTTTTTAAATTTTTTTGTTGTAATGGTGTAATGTTGTAAAAAAAAAAAATGAGAAAAATGGTGAGAAAAAGAAATTGTGTAATTTTGGGTGAAATTGTGCAAATTTGGAGGAAATGGTGCAATTTTGGGTGAAAGTTGCCCAAACATACACCATTTCGTCAAATTTTGTACAATTTCACTCAAAATTAAACTATTTCTCCTTCTCATCCTCATCATCTTTCTACTTCTTTTTTATACCATTACACCATTACACTATAACAATAAAAATCTCCTAAAATCGAGGCGGCAAGACCGCAGAGCGGATGATAGCGCGACGCCGAGGACGTCATCGTCGGTGTCATCGGCGTCGGAGAGGATGGAGGCGGAGGCGGAGCGGAGAGGTAGGGGGTCGGTGGGCGGCGAGAAGGGTAGAGCGCGGAGGAAAGCGAAGAGGAGAGGGCGGAGGGCGAGGCGAGGAGTGCGAGTGCGGGGCGGGGAGAAACGGTGGCGGAGTCGTAGAAGAGTCGTCGTGGGAGAAGGAGGCGGCGGCGACGACGAGAGGGGGTGTCGTCATGGGAGAAGGAGAGGCGGCGGAAGGAGGAAGTGGGTTTGTCGGAGGAGGGCGAGCGCCGCGGAGAAGGAGAGGCCTCCGCCTCCGCCTTTGTCTCCGTCGCTCTCGGGAAGAGAAACAAAAATAGAACGAAAGAAAAAAAAAAAAAGAAAATAGAGAAAAATATATAAGGGTATTTTGGTAAGTTTGATGAAAAAGTGAACCAAATCTGCAAAAATGAAAAAGGTGATCCGGATTTACAAAAGCCTAAAATAAGTAAATTTTTTACGCAAAAAGGCCTTCCATTTTCCACATGATCTCCACTAATCGATCACTGGGATGTACTCTCTTTTTTTAGTTCTACTAATTATTGTCTCCGTACCTGTTAATTAATGTGAAAAATAGTAAGAAATAAATTAATTACTTATATATTTTTATAAAGTATTTTAAATAATTTATATTCTAATGATGTTAATATATATATATATATATATATATATATATATATATATATATATATATATATATATATATATATATATATATATATATATATATATATATATATATATATAAAAGCACCAAACACTTAATACTTGTGAATTTTTACCGTTAGATCTACGCCTTCGATCATTTTCACCCGTTAGATTATACTATTCAACCAACCACCCACTTAACCCAAGGGGGCCCACATCATCCTAACCGCACATCTATTAATTCAAGGGCTAAAAACTTACAAGCACCAATGACTTAAGACTTTTTAAAAGCATAGAGCTCAAATATATATATATATATATATATATATATATATATATATATATATATATATATATATATATATATATATATAGGCTTTTTGCAAAAAAAATCCACTTATTTTCGGATTTTGCAAAACCGCCATCTTTTCGTTTTTGCGATTCGCTTTTTTTACTCGCTTGACCAAAATACCCTTATACCTTTTCTCTTTCCTCTTTTTTTCTCTCGTTCTTTTCTCAGAAACGTGAGAAGACAGAAATGGCGCCACGCGCCAGCGCCGGCCCCATCTCCGACCCCTCCCGGCGGGCTTTTTTTTTTTTTTTTTTTTTCTTTTTTTTTCTCTTCTCGACAACGACCTCACTTCTCGAGAGCGAGGCCTCGCCGACACCCCCACTTTCTCGCCTCGAGACGAGGCGGGTCCGCGACTTTTTTTTTTTTGTCCTCTCGATTTCTTTTATTCTTTCATTTTTCGTTCTCTCCTCTTCTTCTCAGCCTACGACAACGATTTCTAAGGTTAGCAGAAAGAGATGACAAAATAAATTATAGAAAAACAAAAAAATAAAGATAAAATTATAGAAAAAGAAGGACGAAGATGAAGTTGTATCGTTAATCGCAAAAAAATTATCGTTTCTCCTCTTGTTGTAATGTTTCTCCTTTTGTTGCACTATTTCTCCTCTTGTTACACTGTTTTATCTTAAACTGCGTCCTTTAAGAGAAAAAACAGTGTAACAAGAGGAGAAATGGTGCAACAAGAGCAGAAATAGTGCAACAAGAGAAAAAACAGTATAAATCCTTCTCCCTCCTATATGTCGACGACGACGCATCTTCGCCGACGTCGATACCGCCGATACCGCAGCTTGCAAAAAATGCATCGGCGAAGATCCACGGTGTCAGTATCGGCGTCGGCGAAGATGCGTCGTCGTCGAAGACGACATAGGAGGAGGGAGAAGGATTTATACTGTTTTTTTTCTTGTTGCACTGTTTCTGCTCTTGTTGCACCATTTCTCCTCTTGTTACACTGTTTCTTCTCTTAAAGGGTGCAGTTTAAGATAAAAACAGTGTAACAAGAGGAGAAATAGTGCAACAAAAGGAGAAACATTGCAACAAGAGGAGAAACAAAGAATTCTTTTGCGCTTAACGATACAACTTCATCTTCATCTTTCTTTTCTATAATTTTTTATCGTTATTTTTTTTGTTTCTTCTATAATTTACTTTTGCAGGAGGAAGCGGCGAGAGACAGAGCCAGAGACAGAATAGGACAAAAAAAAAAAAAAGAGTCGCGGACGCCCCGCTGTGGCCTGAGGCGAGGAAAGTGGGGGTGTGCCAGCGAGGCCTCCACTTCGAGGAAGGCGAGGCGTCATTGTCGAGACGGCGGAGGAGAGTCGAGAGAAAAGAAAAAAAAGAGTCGCGGCCCCCTCGGGCCTGAGGCGAGGAATGCGAGGGCGCAGCCGCGAGGCCTCCGCTTTTGTCGAGGAAGGTGGGGGTGTGCCGGGCGAGGCCTCCGCTCCCGTTCTCGCCGCCTCGGGAAGAGAAAGAAAACAGAACGGGAGAAAAAAAAAAAAAGAGAAAAGAGAAAAAGGTATAAGGGTATTTTTGTCAAGCGGCTGAAAAAGCGGCCCGAATCTGCAAAAACGAAAAAAGTGGCCCGATTTTGCAAAATCCGAAAATAAGTGGATTTTTTTTTTGCAAAAAGCTATATATATATATATATATATATATATATATATATATATATATATATATATATATATATATATATATATATATTATTTATCTAAATATTTGAAGTAATTAAGTGTTCTCATGCAGCGACATCAGAATTAAAGAAGATTTTTAATTTGAATTGTGTCGTACATGCTTCGTAGTTTTACTTAATTTGTTATTACTTAAGTCGGATTCATTTTTTAAAATCATCATGATTTTTAAGTTCAGACGCGATCGATAATTAATAATGCTGAATATAAACAAAGATTAAAATAATATTATTTGGTTTGACTGTACAAATGATATTCATTTTAACTCGTAACTTCTGACTGACGTCAGAGTAACTTTGCAGAGCTAATTAAATGAAAAATAAATAAATAAATAATCTAGGCACAAAATTTCACCAATTATATGCCTCTTTGCATCGAGCCGTGATCTCTTTACTAGTTAGCTAAATGATTGTGTTATGATCCTTCTAATATTACTACTGTTAACGAAAAGAAGTTGCCCTCTCTGTGTAGAAAAATTTTAAAATATACCGGATATATTAATGACGTAGTGTAATAAATCAATCAAATATTTTTTTTAGAAATATATATATATATATATATATATATATATATATATATATATATATATATATATTAGCTGCAGCTATTAAGAAAGACAATAGTTTTACGCTTCCTAACTTACTAACCACCCATCAAGTTTGATGGGTGGTTAAAAAAGATATGGATGAGATATTAAAGAGAAATTAAAGGAGAAGAGAAATTGAGACACCCAATTTCTCCCCAATATCTCATCCCTCTTTCTTTTTAACCACCCATCAAATTTGTGTTAGATAGTTGAGGATTGAGAGAAATTTTGAAAAACTCTTGTGCTCTATCTTAATATATATATATATATATATATATATATATATATATATATATATATATATCCCATTATAATTATAAAAAAATATTTTTATTTAAAAAAAATAAATATAATTAATTTGTTATTAATAATACGGTGCAAACATGACATGATAGAATTCGCCCCGGCGTATGGAGTGCGCAACGCATGTGTGGGGAATATGATGATATTGTCACATGCGTGACTTTCACCCAATTATTAGAGATCTACTTTTCCTTTTTCTCTCTCTCTCTCTCTCTTACAATAAGCGCGTAGATCATACTTTTGTATTGTTTCAGATTATTGCTCGTGGACTTACACCTATATATACTCACCTTTGCTTTGTAGGTTGTAGGTACGAAATCCACATGCATGGTGTGGATCCATGTCCCTGGAGAAATATAATTACATATAGAGTGGGTGCGCGCGTGCGTGCATGTGTAACATCTATAAATTAAGCCTATATATATACACACTGTGGCATCCATCATCCATCCATCTATCACCTATTACCTATCATAGCGCAATAAATTGAAGCTACAACACATTGGTACAAAGCCCCCCTCGATTGCAGCACCTCTTCTTGGTGAAACGTCAATTTGTGCACTGTTTACGCAAGGACGATATTATTTATGGAAAACGCTAAGTGCACAATCCGGTTGGGTTGTACATCCTACAACCCAATCGGCGAACGGTCTGGATTAAATTAACAGAATAGTAGCCTTTAATCCTACCCTCTTTTAATTTTTTACCTACCGGTCAACTCTTCTTTCTCTGGTGTTCCTTTTAACATTTATAATCGTATCGATGATCAGATAATCGTTCCATTTCGTGCCAGAGTCAAAAGCTAAGCCTTCTATTTAACAATGGCCAAATAAATGTGCCAGCTATATGGGTGTTCCTTTTAACATTTCTAACTGTACCGAGAACTGGTATAACTGTTCCATTTCAGGCTAGAGCTGCAAAAGCTAAGCCTTCTATTTAACAATGGCCAAATAAATGTGCCAGCTATATGGGTGTTCCTTTTAACATTTATAACTGTACCGAGGACTGGTATAACTGTCCCATTTCGTGCCACAGCAAAGCTGTAGCCCTATATAGCAATGGCCATTCATTTGAGGCAGCTATATAGGTGTTCCTTTTAACAGTACAGCTGTACCGTGGAGTGGTATAACTGTTCCATATCAGGCTACAGCTGCAAAAGGTGTAGCCCTATATAGCAATGGCCATTCATTTGAGGCAGCTATATAGGTGTTCCTTTTAATATTATAGCTGTACCGTGGAGTGGTATAAATATTCCATATCAGACTACAGCTGCAAAAGCTGTAGCCCTACTCTATAGCAATGGCCATTAAAACTGTGCACATTTAAAATTTAAATACACTATGTTAATTTTAAAAATATAAAACTTTCATTACAAAATTTCCATTACAACTAGGGATTCGAGAAACCCTAACAACCACAATCCGGCGCCGAAGAAGAGAGGTGACGGGGGGTGAAAGACAAGAGGGTTTTCATCTCGTCGAAGAAGAGGGCGAATCCATCGGCGGCGGCGTGAGCAAGAGGGTGTTGGGAGAGGCCGAGGGAGTCGCGGAGGTCGAGTATGGCGTCTAAAAGGACCTCGCCGGAGGCGACGCGGCTCACGTCGGTGCCGAGGGCTAGGGCTTTGAGGGACTCGAGCTCTCTCGGTGGTCAAAATAGGACCAAGGAGGAGGAGAGAGATGAAAAAGGGGGGAAAGGAGATGAGAGAGAGAGATGAAAAAGGGGGAAAGGAGATGAGAGAGAGAGAGATAAAAAGAGGGGAAAGGAGATGAGAGGAGAGATGAAAAAGGGGGGGAAAGGGTATAAACAATATGATGGGAGTGAGAATATCACTGCAATTTTCGATGTAGAATAACAGCCATTGGATACAAAGTTGTAAGATGTACAACCCCTTTGGGGTTGTACCAGTAGCATTACTCTTTATTTATTAGGGTTACTTACATTCACATCCCTACAAATATAAAAAATTACAGATGTATTCCTACAAAATAAAAATTTTACAAATTGTCCATGCAAAAATTATAATTTATGCAGATATATTCTATTGGTTAACATCCGTTAGTGAACCGTTTTATTTTTTAACAGTAAATTTGTGAAATAACATTTTTACCCTCACAAATATATCCTTCTAAAAGCTCTCGTTGGTATTTTGCAGAAATACCGTGACAAAAATGTCTTTTTCTCTTTCTCTTCCTTCATGGGCGGCCGGAGCGGGCGGCGGCAGCGACGTCACGGAGAGATGTGGCGGCGACGATGATCCAGCGATCGGAGCGGAAGGAAGCATAGCGATTGAAACCACCATGGCTCTGCGGCCATCGTCGTCGTCTACCTCATGTGGTGCCACGCGATCCCCTTTGATGCCGTGCTCCGCCGCGTCAAAGCAGCGCGCCGCCGCCGACCCCAACCTCGGCTTCACACTGCTGAGGCGCCACCGCGCCTGCCGTCACCAACTCCCCCGACATGTTTATTTAACGATTCTTTACTCGACGTTTTTACAAGCGTCGGGATTATTTTTGCCGACGCTTTAAAGCGTCGCTAATTATTATTAAAAGTGTCATTAAACACAAGAATTTTTGTAATGTATGTTTGCAGTGACGTGTATGCAAATAACCCTATTTATTAATCCACAAATAAAATTACGTTAATTCTGGTTTATTTTTTTTCATAGTTGAATTTAATTTAGATTCGATAAATTTGATTCGTTCGGTTGAAAATAATCTATTAATTCGATCCTGTTCCATTTTCTGGGATGCAATATGAACAAATAAGTTATTACACAATGTCGTCTGATACAAAAATTAATTATTAATTATTATTGTTAAAACTTATTTTTGAGAATTTGCAAATTAATTGTCTCATTATTTAAGAACTAAACTCTGACAAATTGTTGTTCAAACACGCAGTACAACCTTAAATCATGTAGGTAAAAAAGCTAATATACATTCAACCTGTGCGAAAAACTTACAATTCACTCATGCAAATCACATGCATTCGCGCAAGGGTCCAATTTAGTCTAAGACTATGGGCTAAAATTGAAATAAAGATAAAAGCATATAGAAATATATTTTCTCTATTTTTTGGTGCAGCTGTAATAACAAAGTTTATCTTAACTAAACAAGTATGATATATTATCTTCTTTTTTTTTTTTTTGAGAAAAGGTAGCAAGCTACCTGGATCATTGAATAAAGAGGTGAATTAAGCATACAAGATCGAAGCAGCCAAGACCTCCTGAAAAAGAGAAGAGCAACATAGGGGGGGAAAAAAAAAGAAAAAAAAAAGAGTGTCGAAAAAAGGTCCGTACACAGGCAAATTGTACTTCTTAAGTCAACTATCAAACGTTAGCAATGATCACTCCAATCTTGCTTGAGTGATTTGATCCGTTCAATCATTTGGCAAGGTGTGGTGTATTTCGCTCTGAAAATAATATTATTTCTTTCGGTCCAGACGACCCACCAGATAGCTGCGAGGACGGTTATGCCCTTAATTCTTTTTCTGGCGTTTTCAAAGCTTAATGTCCTTTCCCAAAGTCCTCGAGGCTCCTGCGTAGGCTCTACTAGTATTTCTGTTTCATCTGCAAGTAGCAATAAGTATCTAACTAACACACAGCTACGAAAGAGGTGGTCGCAATTTTCTATGCCAAAGGCACAAAAAATGCAAGGTCGCTCTCCGAGCCAGCCACGAATGTAAAGCCTATCAGCTGTGAGAATTCTCTTCCGAAGTAGAAGCCAGATGAAAACTTTGATTTTAGTCGGGATTTTCAATCTCTAAATAAAAAAACTCGTCGAATATCTCTCATTCCCGTATCCATGAGAAATAAGTAGAGAGATTTGACAGAGAATTGTAGATTTGAGGTCCAGCTAGCGTCAGCTAACGTAGTCTGACATGCTGAAAGGCTGGACGAACTGTAGCGTGTTTTTCAGCTCCGTCAGTCGTCTGCGTCTTTTTACAAAATGGGACGCAGCGTAATCGCGACAGATGTATCTCCATCTCCACCTATTATTTTTTTTTTGAGAATTCCAACATTGAGACACTCTAGCATCCTTGTTTCTGACATTGTCGTAGATATCTGGAAACTGAGTGCGTAAGGAGGTCTCTCCTAACCAAATGTTGGACCAAAGCCTAATATCCTTACCGTCTTAAGCTTGTGGATTGTACCACATTTGAAATGTCTCAGCAGGACAACACACTCCTCCACCACTGCGAGTGGGGTATGAAAGCTCTTCCTTCGTGCAGTGGCATTCGTCTAATGTAACAGAGGGATCTAATTAGCTTGTTCTAAGGCGTGGTTGGTTCATTGAAGAAGCGCCACCATCATTTGGTTAATAGCGCTAAGTTCATTGATTCCAAGGAAGTAGAGGGAATATATATATATATATATATATATATATATATATATATATATATATAGTCCTATTACTATCCTTTTAATAGGATAGGAGCACTTATCCTATCGCTTTTTAGCCTTTGGATCAACTCTTTTCATCATTTCTAACCATTGGATTAAATACTATAACCTAGTGGGGACCACTCAACCTTAGAGACCATTCAACTCTAACCGACTAATATCATCCTAACCTTACAATTTCTCATCCAAGGGTTAAAAACTTGATAAGACAAGTCCTCCTATCCTATTAATAGGATAGTAGCCCTAAGCCTATATATATATATGTATATATATATATATATATATGTATATATATATATATATATATATATATAGAGTAGGGCTACTATACTATTATAAGTAGTTCGTACTCATAAGTTGTTTTCGATGATGGAGCTTCCGAATCGACGATCCACTCCGCTAAACATGATCTAGGGTATTTGAAACTTCTAGAAAATAAATTTCGTAATTTTTCGAAATCGAATAGAGTCCATCAAGCGAGGATAAAATGAACGGTCAAAATCGAACGATGTCTTAAAAATAGATGATCGGATCCTTCAATTTAAGATCGGAATTATTGATCTTTATCTAGGTAATGAATAGAATTTTCTATCAAAAATTCAACCTATCTGGATTCTTTTGCACCGTTAAACTAGCAAGTATTCCATACCGACCTTTAAAAATTATCAATTTTGTGAGCTTTTGATCATAAGGTAATTGATGTCGAAAAATTATGAAATTTAATTTTTAGAAGTTTTAAATGCTCTAGATAACGTTTAACGGTGTGGATCGTCAATTCGAAAGCTCTATCATCGAAAACAACTTATGAGTACGAGGGCGATCGTACTCATAATATAGTATAAATAGGACTATATATATATATATATATATATATATATATATATATGTATGTATATGTATATATATATATGTATATATATATGTATGTATATATACATACATATATATATATAGAGTTCTACGTTATGCTATCAATAAAGACGAAGATTCGGTGCCAAGTTTTTTTCACCATTAGATACACCCCTTTGATGATTTTCATCCGTTAGAACATACTATTCAACTAACCACTCACTTAATCCTAGGGGGCCCACATCATCCTAACCGCACATCTCTCAATCCAACGGCTAAAAACTTGGTAGCACCAATGACTTGGTGCTATTAATAGCATAGTAGCCTAGTTCTATATATAGAGTCCGGCTGCTATGCTATCAATAGCACGAAGCATTCGGTGCTACCATAATTTTTCATCAAACATGAGGAACTCATGAACAAATAGAGACTCTGAATGTACACTAAATTAGTCTTATTAGGCTTCCCAACTTTTTATGTTATGATGTTTTTATTTCTAATTTTATTCTTTCTTTTAAATTTTCTCACCTTTGAATCCAGAATCTTGTATTATAAAATATTTTTCAGCATGCCAAGCTAATGAAATCATGATGGTAAGATATGGGATGAAATTTGGAATGTCGTACGTTTGAGTTGATCGGGCATCTAAAAGAGTTCAACATCTTAATTCTCCGAAAGCAAAAAGAAAATTTCAACTCCGTTTGGATGGAGAGAAAAGAAGAGAATACGAAAGAAAATAAAACAGAAAGTTAGAAGAAAATATATCTTTTTTTGTTGTTTGGATTTAGAACTTGAGGAGAGAAGAAAAAAGAAAGAAAAATAAAGAGAAACTGAGGGAAAACAACCGTTCATGGTGACAATTATCTTTTTTCCCTCCAAAAGTGGCAAGAAAGGGATAGAAAATGAGAGAAAATTATTTTTTTCGTTTTCTTTTACCCTTAATACAAACTACACGAGGGAAATATTATTTGACTCTTACATTTATAAAATTTGGTTTTTGCTAGTTAGTTTTCTCTCTCCAAGTGTTCATAAATTCAAAAAAGAAACCATTACATAACTACTTAGTCATGTTTGTAATAGTAGCATCAAATCTATTCTCATTGTACCTTGTGAAAAGTAAATGAGGTTCTTTTTGACACAAGAGACTCAATTAAAACACAAACAAAAGTTGGAAATTTAAAACTTAGGAACCAGAGTTAAACCCTCTTCTATATTTTTGTTATACGTACCCTTCTTTTCTCGAAAAAGGCCTCAACGCCACGGTGAATCAGGAATATATATTAACTAATTGTTAAAATTGTTCTGAGAACGAGCAGTAGATTTATTTATAGGAGCAAGCAACTATTACATATACTTTATTGGTCTCGAACAATTTTGGCTCTGTTAATATCATATGCAATTGATAATTACTACTCTGCTGGGTTCAAAATCGCCACAGTGGTAAAAGCGCTTGTTTTTGTTTTTTGTTTTTTGTTTTTTTTGTTTTTTTTTTTTTGAGAGAGATAGGTAGCACGCTACCCGTTTTATTTTTTTTCATTTAGAAATAAACTTAGTTGAAAATGTGAATCAACTAGGATTAGAACTTGGGATCTTTGCCACTTGCTCTAGGGACGGTGGGTATGCGGTTGTTTTCGTTTTTAGCCCCAAACTGACAATAAAGTGAAATTTTGAGTGCCTGTGTACTAGGACTATGAATCCATTGAATGTCGGGCTTTGGGCCTCCATTTAGATCTATGCAAAATGGATCCAATCCTGGGCCTACAGCCGTAATTATTTTGAACCTAAGTAAAACCTGATTTCTTTCTTTCTTTCTTTCTTTCTTTCTTTGGGATTTTTGCTTTTTAGTTCTTAAGATCGATGTTCGTAGTAGCAGTTTATAACTTCGTGTTCTGTGCCACCGGTTTTATTCAAAATAGCAAAATTGTGTACATGCCTGGCTATTTAATTAACCAGATTTTCAGTTATCCAGCCTTTCACATCGATTACTATTGTCATAATCCTTCTAATGTGCCTAGTTATATGGAAATAATTTAATTATTATTACAAAATATATTCACATTATAAAACTATAAACCATTTATATTAATAATACATTCTATAAGGAATAAAAATTAATGTAACAATTATTAGTCAACAAAATATAGAGATAAACTCAATCAAACTAATTAATTAATATGGATGAAAACTTGAGCATGATTATCATATATATATATATATATATATATATATATATATATATATATATATATATATATATATATATATATATATATATATATATATATATATATATATATATCTAATTTTAGAACGTAGTTTTCAAATGGCTTAAAACGAACCATACGATGCCACGGGCGCAAAGTTCCATTTTATTACCTTTATACATACATGCACGTGGCGCCGTAGGGTTCAATTAGAATATATATATATATATATATATATATATATATATATATATATATATATATATATATATATATATATATATATATATATATATTACCATAATATATATTTTATATTTTATATTTCATAAATATTATTTATATAAAAATTTAAATAATTAGAATAAATCATAACTATACATACCAATTTTTTTATATTGTACAATTTTTTTTTTAAATCATATATTATCATAATTTATATTTTATATTTCGCAAATATTATTTATATAAAAATTTAAATACTTATAATAAGTCATAACTACACATATCAAACTTTTTAAAATTGTACAATTTTTTTCTTAAATCATATATTACACGTACCAAACTTTTTTTATATTATACAATATTTTTTCATTAAATCATATATTATCATAATTTTTATTTTATATTTCACAAATATTATTTATATAAAAATCATATATATATATATATATATATATGGTGCCGTTACCGGATCTCACGCCCACCTCGACACCCACGTTTGGTTCTTTTCTTTCTCTTTTTTCCTTTTTTTCTTAACTGAACAATGGCTATATTTTTTTCCCCTTTTTCCTTCATAACGACGGTTACAATTTTTTTCTCCTTATTTCCTGAACTGAACGACGGTTATATATATTATCATTTTTTTTTCCTTATTTCCTTAACTGAACGACGGTTATATTTCGCAAATATTATTTATCTAAAAATTTAAATAATTATAATAAGTCATAACTACACATAACAAATTACGACCAATCCATATTCGGATACAAAACAAGTATATCTTTTCAAATCAAGATAATGATATGATTTCGGTGACGGAAGAAGCAACATTGTCAAGAGCACCCCAAAGGAAAACTTACATGCATGGGGCAGCGGAGAGTAATTCCGTCCTTGCGGCACAAATAAGGCGAAATATATATATATATATATATATATATATATATATATATATATATATATATATATATATATATACAAATGGTGCCCTTACCGGATCTCACGCCCACCTCGCACCCACGTTTGGTTTTTTTTTTTCCTTTCTTTCTTAACTGAACGACGGTTACATTTTTTTTTCCCCTTTTTCCTTCAACCGAACACCGACATTTTTTTCTTTCCTTATTTTCTTAATCGAACGACGGTTATATATATATATATATATATATATATATATATATATATATATATATATATATATATATATATATATATATATATATATATATATATATATATATATATATAAAAACACGTATATTTAAATTTGGTTACGTAATGCATCTATTTTTGGAGGGAAAATTAGCGCCAATTTTATTAACACCCATTTTCCTCTTTTTGTACGTAAAATTTTAAATATAAGAATAAGAATAGAAATAAAAATCGTAATGACTACGTAATTTCTCTATAATGATTCTTTGGTATGAAAATCCTAAAAATATAGTTTATCCTATAAAATATTATTTTCTATATATATTTCCGAATTTCAAAATATCTTTTCTTTTTAAGATAATGATTTTATTTTTCTATTTGAATTTCAATAGTAAGATTTCAATAACAGATTATGGGTGTGAAAATCCTATAAAAAAAATATATTTTTCTATTTAGTTTTAAAGAAATCCTAAAAAAATTCTTTTCTATATATATTTCCGAATTTCAAAATATCTTTTCTTTTCAAGATAACAGATTTTATTTTCCTATTTAATTTCAAAATATTTTTTTTTCTATATATATTTTCGAATTTCAAAATATATTTTACTGTTTAAGATAACAGATTTAATTTTTCTATTTAATTTCAAAATATTTTTTCTTTTTTACATTAATAGAAAAAAATATTTATACTTATCTATAACTTCAATTCTACGAACGGTTATGACCAATTAGTTAAAAATATTGAAACTAAAATTGAACTATTATGTTCAATCATAAAAGTTTTATTTCTATCCATTTGTTTTACATTACAATTTAAATCCGAGTTTAAATTATGAATTAATTTAATTTTTGATTTTTGATATCAAATTTATCAATCTATTTTATATTAAAATTTAAATTTAGTATTGTAGATATTTTTTAATAAAATGTAACATATAAATTTAGAAAATATTTTATTTTAAATTTTTGATTAAATATGATTTACAAATATTTATTGTTTTAAAATAAATTTAAAAAATTATTACGTGCGTTGCACGTACACTCAACTAGTATATATATATATATATATATATATATATATATATATATATATATATATATATATATATATATATATATATATATATATATATATATATGATATGTTGAGGCAGATTTCTTTTCCACCATTATACACTATTCTTCGATAAGAGATAAGTTTATTTTAAAATTCAAAATAATTATGCGTAAAATTTTATCTATTAGTAAAGTATATATGAACTTTTTCTTTTTTTGTTCCCAGAATACGTACTTTGGGAGTTCATCGTAGTTTTGAAATTACCGGAGAGTATAACTATTTGCCCCTATCCTAAGAAATACTCAATAATTATTTTTGGGAGGTATGTTTGATATATATATTTAAATTTTTGGTTGATTTGCTGAAAATAATTTATAGATAAATATTTTTATTATTAGATATATATACTAAATTTAATTATTTCTCGGTATATTTTAATATTTACTTGCTTACTTATTTTACTTTATATTTTTGCTTTCTAAACAATTAAGCATCTTAAAATATGTTTATATTCTTTTATAAAAACTTACAATTTTTTAAAATTTCTCTTGCTCCAAATGTAATATTAGATTTCATTAAAAGATAAAAATACTTTCAAATATTAATATAAAATTTCATTCATGCACCAATTAATATCACATCTCTTAATTATTATGTTATAACTCCGTGCATGCATGGGTTTACTTGCTTGTTATACTATTATTACGGATCATGAGTACATGTATCCAAATAACAAGATGTAATATATTTCATTTGGGTCAGTTAATCATTTTCTCTGAAAGGCTGTTAAATACTAAGACACATCCATTATCATATAAGCTGGTACATATAGAACAGTGTTTAAGTATTTCTACATTTAATACTTTTTTCACGTTTGGGTTCGAAACTTTTTAGCCTGGCATTTAATTTAACTCAGAATTTTCTACTTTGATATCATGCTAAATAATATAAAATAACCATTATTCTCTGAAAACTTAAACTGATAGAGAATAATGTTTAAATATTTTTATATTTAACAAAGGAGAAAACTAAAATCGTACTAGAAAACTCAATTGTCCAAAATCATTGAAGTGTATATTGATTTTTTTTTTAATTCAATTTTCCCGGTATATATAGATCAACACTGATCCTATGATATAATCATTCTTAAAAAAAAGCTGGATTCGTACCTAAATCACTCCTAAAGAAGCTGGATTGGAACCGAAATCTCGTTCCAAAATACAAAGTTTTTCATCTTCTCATTTTTTTTTTTAAAAAAAATCTTTTGATAAGCCCGTGTGGTTTTTGTAGTGGTGGTTTACTTCAAATATTTGAATTTACTATATCTGCGTTCTTAGTTACAATGGAAATGATATGGGCCCTTTAGTGATTGAATTCTTTAAGTTGTTCTCAAATTAACCAAATAGGAACTTGTGGTTTGTTTGGAGTCGTTTCTGTCTATTCTATTTTATTTTACTTTTTACTTTGCTTTTTTTTTTTTTGGCATTAGAATTTTGACGCTTATGTTCATATAAATGTATGATTGTGTTTACTTCTTTCACTTGATTTCTTTTGGTAGCTTAATGGATTCATTGTCTTGTTCACTTGGTTCAACTTGTTACTCTTCAAATTTTGCAAACATACATAATTTAGTGTTTGATCAACTAAATACCTCTTAGGCTCTAGCTATTCTTTAATTCCGACAATCCAGTTCTTATAGTCAGAAAACCTGCAGCTCGTTAGCCAGTGAGGATTGAATTACAAATACAAATGAAGATGGAGCAGTGCATGTAGGGGTGTAAAATGGGCCAGGCGGTCGGTGGGCCGTCCTGCTCTTCAAACCGTGTCGGGCTGCGTTTCTGGGGCCTGACGGCCTGGTATGGCAAGGCCCGAAACGAGCCTGGGCTGTGCCAGGCCGAGGAGAGGTTGCTGGCCAGCACGGCCCGGAACCCGAGGCCCTATGATCTGGTGGGGAGAAGGGCTTGGTCCTCCCTAGGAGATCTCCTCCAAAGGTATGCCTGGCAGACTTTGGGATGCATGCTTTTGGTCTAATGGATCAAAATAATTTTAGTTCATTTGACCAAAAACGATTTGAATTCTAATTTTTTTTTTCAAAAAAATATTACAAATATATATATATATATATATATATATATATATATATATATATATATATATATATATATATATATATATATATATATATATATATATATATATGGTCAGAGGCTATTTATCTTTATCGATAACGAAATATTAACTGGTCTTCTGAGTTTTTCTAGTTAGATTCACCCCTTTGATGATTTTCATCCGTTAGATCATACTATTCAACCCACCACCCACTTAACCCTAGGGAGCCCACATCATCCTAACCACACATCTCTCAATCCAACGGTCAAAAACTTGGTAGTACTAAATGACTTGGTCTATTGATAGCATAAGTAGCCTAGTTCTCGTATCTATATATATATATATATATATATATATATATATATATATATATATATATATATATATAGAGTTGAGCTAGAATACTATCAATAGCACCGTGTGGGTGGTCTTTATTGAGTTTTTAGCCATAGGATGGAGAGATGTGAGGTTGAGATGATGGTGGTAGGTGGTGGTAGGTGGTGGTATGTAGAATAGTGTTTAATCCAAGGGCTATTAATAATCAAGGAGTAGATCCAATGCCTAAAAAGCTAATAGCACCATGGGGCTAATACTTCTAAAAGTATTCTAGCTCAATTATATATATATATATATATATATATATATATATATATATATATATATATATATATGAGTTGAACTAGAATACTATCGGTAGTAAACGAGCCGTTTTACTACCGATTTGTTTTCGATGATAGAGCTTCCAAATTGACGATCGCTCGTTAAATATGATCAAAACCATTTAAACTACCTAGAAATAAAATTTCACCCACTTTCGATATTGTTCTTTTATCCATAAAGTGAACAGAAAATGAATGGCTGAAAATGAATACTCTTTAAAAAATGATGATAGAAGTCTTGTAATCAAGATTAAGAGAATAGATCTTGTTTTAAATAGTTTAAAGAATTTTCTAACAAAAATTCAATTGATTTGGATATCTTTACACCGTTAAACGAGAAAACGCCTCTTATCGACCATTAAAATTATAAATTTTGAAACCCTTTGATCATTAGGCAAATGATGTTGAAAAGATTTGAAATTTGATTTCTAGACACTTCAAATAGTATAGATCATATTCAACGGGCCGATCGTCAATTTGAAAACTCTATCATTGAAAACAAATCGGTAGTAAAACGGCTCGTTTACTACCGATAGTATTCTAGCAAAACTCTATATATATATATATATATATATATATATATATATATATAGGAGAGCTAGAATACTTTTAGAATCACCAAGGGTTGGTGCTTCCAAATTTCTAGCCTTTGGATCTACACCCTAATTATTAATATCCCTTGGATCAAACACTATTCCACCTACCACCACCTACCACCATCATTTCAACCCTACAACTCTCCATCCAAAGGCTAAAAATTCAAAAGCACCAACTTAATGGTGGTTTTGAAAGTATTCTAGCTCTACTATATATATATATATATATATATATATGGCCACAGCTACTATACTATTATGAGTATTGGAGACATACTACTCTATCAAAAATTCAACAAATTTTGATTCTTTTATACCGTTAAACTAGCAATAATCCCATACCGGCCGTTAAAAATTGTCAAATTTGTGACCTCTTGATCGTGAGGTAAATGATGTCGAAAAATTATAAAATTTTATTTCTAGAAGTTTTAAATGCTGTAAATAACGTTTAACGGTGTGGATCGTCGATTCGGAAGCTCTATCATCGAAAACAACTTATGAGTACGAGGGCGATCGTACTCATAATAGTATAGTAGGACTCTATATATATATATATATATATATATATATATATATATACTTGAGCTAGAATGCTATCGATAGCAAACCGACACTTTTGCCACCCATTTGTTTTCGATGATGGAGCCTTCAGATCGACGATCGACATCATTGAACATGATCTATACCACTTGAAGTATTTAGAAATTAAATTTCAAATCTTTTCGATATCCTTTGCCTAATGATCAAAGGGTTTCAAAATTTGTACTTTTAATGGTCGGTATAAGGCGTTTTCTCGTTTAATGGCGTAAAGATATCCAAATCAATTGAATTTTTGTTCGAAAATTCTTGAAACTATTTAAAACAAGATCTATACTCTTGATCTTGATTACAAGACCCCTATCATCATTTTTTTAAGAATATTCATTTTCAGCCGTTCGTTTTTATGTCCACTCGATGGATAAGAGAACAATATCGAAAATGTTTAAAATTTGATTTCTAAATATTTCAAATGGTATAGATCATATTCAACGGTGCCGATCATCAATTTGGAGGCTCTATCATCGAAAATAAATGGGTGGGAAAAGTCTTGGGTTTGCTATCGATAGTATTCTAGCTCAACTACCTCTCTATATATACATATATATATATAGAGAGAGAGAGAGAGAGAGAGAGAGAGAGAGAGAGAGAGTATTGCTAGAATACTTTTAGAAGCACCAACTCATTGGTGCTTCTAAGTTTCTAGCCCTTGGATCTACACACTAATTACTAATACCCATTGGATCAAACACTATTTCACTTACCACCACCTACCTTCATCATCTCAACCCTAAAACTCTCCATCCAAGGGCTAAAAACTCAAAAAGCACCAACCCAATGGTGCTTTTGAAAGTATTCTAGCTCTACTATATATATATATATATATATATATATATATATATATATATATATATATATATATATGAAATCCATTATCCACGTCCAGGATGACCAGTGAGCTTCGCCGTAGCGTGCCGAGACATGTATGTCTACAACATACAAGGCGTCTAACAAAAACGATAAATAACCAACAAAATAAAAAGAATCTAGAAGTATCAGAGCAGTATAACAACTAGAAATCTATACAAGGAAGCATAAAGAAGAGACTAAAAGTAAAGCACCAATCTTAAAATAAACCATAACGAGAGTACAATAAAAAGAGATCCGAACACCACAACAACTAAGTACAGGGTAGTCTCTACATAGGGATACAAAACTCTCTCAATCTCACCAAAGTACAAAAAGAGAGAAAAACCCCTACAAGGTGGAAAGCTGCGATAACTAGCTAGCGGTTCCCTTTCCACGATCCCTTGCCTCCGCCTGCGAAGGCTCGAAACACATTAGAAAAAGAGGCGTGAGAACTATTAAAAATAGTTCCCGGTGGGCAATTACCGACTTCGATTGCATGCTCCACTAGGCCCCAAAAACTAAGCAAGTACGTGTAAGCGAAATAAATAACGAGTAAGCTACTAAAGCATGATATCTCTACTTAGCATAAATAAGCATAAGTAAACGACTATTCTAAGCATGAATAGTAAATATAACCAACAAGTCCAATATCCATAGCAATAGTAAAGAGTTAAAGTTTACTATTCTAACCATAGCCCAATAATTCCTCAAGTGATAGTAAGGTGTTAAAGTTTACTATTCTAGTCAAAGTCCACAGGTTTCTTTAAACTACATTAAGTTTAAGCACAATAAGATCAACCCGAAGGCGATATGGCCGATCCCCACCCGAAGGCTGCCTAGCCCAAATGCCGAGCCTAATGGCCCCGTAGTAGTCAACATTCCCACCCGAGGAATGAGGTGGTCCCACGGCAATCCACTTCGGCGCCCAATCCCGCACGGCGAATACAAGAAACGCGTTGGCCAACTCCGGAGTGCCGGCTTGTAGGGAGCTACCCTCACAAGCATGTGCGAATGAGCACAATGGCAAAAGTCACAAAACTCGTCACAAGTCCCAAATCATCATGTCTCTAACATGGAATGTACAATTGTCCAAAAGGCCTATCTCTATGTCATCATGTCTCTAACATGGAATATAGTATATGTTAAGTGGCCTATGTCAAGTCTCTATGTTGCAGTTTCATAGTTTTCTATGTTAAGTGCCGCTTTATGACACTTAAGGTTTCTAAGTCCCAACATGTATTTAATGTTCACAATTAACATTAGCAAAGCTAAAATCACCATAAAGGGCACACTCCCAGGCGCCCCCAAAAACCACCCCCACATGCATGCAGTTTAACCCAAATAGCTCTACTATATAGAGTGGAAATTTTATCATACATAAGGCATGCATTTTAAGTGATTCAAAATTCATAATAAATCTATTTAGCATGAATATGCATTCAAAATAATTAAATCAAACCAACTAAGCACTTAGGAGCCATTTGCTCCTATGCTCATGAAGCCAAACCCACCAAGTGCGAAACGCGTTGCTCCGAACCGCTAACGAAGCTTCGATAATCACTCCTAGAGTCCTAAAAAGCACACCGTAGGAGTTACAAGCTAAGAAGATAAATCTTGAGTTCACACTTTAAGGATTTCGACAAAAGGTTGGAGAAAACTCACCGAATGCGAAGGAAGTGCTCTTGATCTCCAAATGGGAGTTAGAGTCCTTCTAATCCAACCTAAATTAAAGTTCTAAACCCATCAATTAGGTCCCAAAGGCCCTAAATCGAAAATCCCCAAAACCTAACCCTAGAATCCCATTCTAGGGTTTCATCTCAAAGAAACCCGCAAACGTCGAAACTAGAGGAAGAGAACAATCACATACCTCTAGGAAGCTCTAATCCAAGCTCAAAAAGCCCTAGGCTTGAAGCTTGATCCACCACAAGGCTCTAAACACCAAGCTCCAAGCTCCAACAAAGGTGATGTTGCCTCTACCAAGCACAAAGAAGCAAAAAGAGGGTTTAATTCTAAGAAAAACCCTACCAAAACCCTAGAAATGTCAAGGGGTAGAGAGAGAAGTTCCTCCTACCTCTTGCTGCTGTGGGGGGGCACAAAAGAAGCCCTAGTGTGTGTGGTACACTAATAGAAGCAACAAAATGGTAAAACACCCCTGCAGTTTAAACTGCTCGAAATCTGCCAGGCTGTACCGGTACAAGCCATCCCATACCGGTATAGACCCTGCGAAACAGCCAAACCCGAGGCTCGGGTTGGCGTCCACCTCTCCCATGCAGTACGAATCCATCTGTCGGTATAGCAACAATTTTACTAGGTATAGCAACAATTTACGTGCAGTGCAGGACCCTCCGGAACCTCAATCAGGAGTAACCTAAAATCCAACTTTTTGGACTTTAGTGCTTAGGATTCATCCGCTAGCCTCGGTACACGTGCTCTAGGTCGGAACATAGTCAACGACCCTCCAGAAAATCTGGAAAAGCTCCGAACTCAAGTCGAATACTCGAACTCCACAATTTGCGCAAGTCCAGTATGTTACATTCACCCCTCCTAAAAAGGAGTTTCGTCCGCGAAACTCTAAAGCGAACTCATACCTCAAGATTCCATCTGAAAGAGATGGGGATAGCGCTCCTGCAGGGCGCTCTCAGGCTCCCACGTGGCCTCTCGCTCCTCGTGGTTGCTCCAAAGAACCTTCACGTACGGAATGTCCCGATTCCGCAATTTCTTCACCTCGCGAGCCAAGATCTTCACGGGTTGCTCCTCGAAGCTCAAATCCTCCCGCAGCTCTATGGGTACAGCCTCCAAAACATGAGAAGGATCATGGATATACTTCCGAAGGACCGATACATGAAAGACGTTGTGCACGCCCGATAGTTTCGGCGGTAGAGCAAGTCGATACGCTACCGGACCTATACGTTCCAAGATCTCATATGGTCCAATGAATCGAGAACTTAACTTACCTCGAATTCCAAATCTCCGAATTCCCCTTTGACGGCGAGACTTTCAAGAAGACATGATCTCCAATCTCGAACTCCAAGTCTCGTCGGCGTTTATCTGCATAGCTCCTCTGCCTACTCTGGGCTGTCAGTAGTCGCTCCCGAGCAATTCGAACTTTATCCTCTGCTTCCTGGAGTACTTCAGGGCCTAAAGCCAATCTTTCGCCCACTTCACTCCAATGAAGTGGCGATCTGCACTTTCGTCCATACAATGCCTCGAACGGTGCCATCTTGATACTTGCTTGATAACTATTGTTATAAGTAAACTCCGCCATAGGTAGATGCTGCGACCATCCTCCCTGGAAGTCAATCACGCATGCTCGAAGCATGTCCTCAAGAGTCTGTATAGTGCGCTCCGACTGCCCGTCACTCTGGGGGTGGAAAGCAGTGCTGAAATCCAATCTAGTACCCAAGGCGTCCTGTAGACTCCTCCAGAAGTGTGACACAAAGCGTGTGTCCCTGTCAGATACGATCGATGTAGGTACTCCATGAAGTCGCACAATCTCATCAAGGTACACTTGTGCGAGCTTCTCTCCAGCCCAAGTAGTATGGATAGGTATAAAGTGCGCCGACTTCGTCAACCTATCCACGATCACCCAAATAGCATCATGGCCAGCTTGAGAGCGAGGCAATCCGATCCGAAGTCCATGGTGATCTTCTCCCACTTCCACACGGGAATAGGCAAACTCGAAGTTTTCCCGCCGGAACTCGATGCTCAACTTTCACTTGTTGGCAAGTTAGACATCTAGCAACAAACTCGCCAACATCCTTTTTCATCCCAGGCCACCAATAAAGTAACCTCAAGTCCTTGTACATTTTGGTGCCTCCTGGATGAATAGCATAAGGTGCCCTATGTGCCTCCTGAAGGATGTCCTCTCTAAGTCCCGAATCCGCTGGCACACAAATCCGTCCACCAAAGCGCATCACTCCCTGATCATCCACTAGGAAGTCGCCGGTGCAACCATCAACCATTTTGTCTCGAATCTTTTGCAACTCTATGTCAAGAGCTTGCTTTTCTTTAATTCTATCCATAAGTGTAGGTTGCACAACCATAGTCATCAGCCGCATAGGCGTATCGGGAGTCACTACCTCCAACTCCAACCGCTTCATCTGCTCGATCAACTGCGGTTGAGCAACAACATGCATCGCTAAGTTCTCGGTAGATTTCCGACTTAGCGCATACGACACCAAGTTAGTCTTGCCCGGGTGGTAGAGAATAGTCAAATCATAATCCTTGAGTAGCTCCAACCATCTGCTGTCTCAAGTTCAACTCCTTCGAGTGAAAAGATACTTCAAGCTCTTGTGATCCGTATAGACCTCGCACCGCTCGCCATACAAATAGTGGCGCCATAGCTTCAATGCAAAGACTACGGCCGCCAACTCCAAGTCGTATGTAGGATAGTTCTTCTCATATTCCTTTAATTGGCGAGATGCATACGCGATCACCTTGTCACCCTGCATCAAGACACAACCCAATCCGTTAAGAGATGCATCACTATAAACCACATACCCTGCTCCAGCAATAGGTAATGTGAGGATTGGAGCGGTCGTCAATCTCGGCTTCAACTCTTGAAAGCTCTTTTCACACGCATCATTCCAAATGAATTTAGCTCCTTTGTGCGTGAGCCTCGTGAGGGAGTAGATAACTTCGCAAAGCCCTCCACGAATCTGCGGTAGTAGCCGGCCAAACCAAGGAAACTCCTGATCTCGGTGACGCTCGTCGGTCTTGGCCAATCCTGAATGGCTTCTATCTTTCTAGGATCCACTGCTATACCTGATCCTGAAATCACATGTCACAGAAAAGCCACTTCTCGAAGCCAAAATTCGCACTTCTTCGGCTGTGCAAATAACTTCTTTTCCCGAAGCACTTGTAGTACCAATCTCAAGTGTTCCTCGTGCTCCACATCACTTCGGGAATAAACCAAGATGTCGTCGATGAAGACCACGACGAACTTTGTCTAGATAAGGCTTGAAGACACGGTTCATTAGATCCATAAAAAGCCGCCGGGCATTAGTAAGCCCAAACGGCATGACGGTGAACTCATAATGTCCATACCGTGATCTAAAAGCCGTCTTCGCTACATCCTCAGGCGCAATCTTCAACTGATGGTATCCCGACTTCAAGTCTATCTTGGAATACACATTCGATCCTTGAAGTTGATCAAAAAGATCATCAATCCTCGGCAACGGATATTTATTTTTGATCGTGACTTTATTAAGTTCACGATAGTCCACGCAAAGGCGAAGTGATCCGTTCTTCTTCTTCACAAAAAGAACCGATGCTCCCCAAGGTGACACACTCGGTCGAATGAAGCCCTTGTCCAACATATCCTGTAACTGTGCCCTCAGCTCCTTTAACTCTGCCGGTGCCATCCTATAGGGTGCCTTCGAGACTGGGGTAGTCCCGGGAGCGAGATCTACCACAAACTCGATCTCCCTATCAGGTGGCATGCACAGTAGCTCCGCCTGAAACACGTCATGAAACTCCCGTACCACCGGGATATCCTCGATCCTAGGGGTATCATCCTCACCCCTCAATGCGATACTAGCCAAATAGGCTACGCATCCACGGTTGATCAGTTGCCTAGCTCGAGACGAACTGATCGACATCGCAAAAAGCGAACTCTGACATCCTCTAAACACCACCTCACTCTGACCCGGTTCTCTAAAAGTAACCGTTCGATTAACACAATCGATAGTGGCGTAGTATCTAGTCAACCAATCCATACCCAAAATCACGTCAAAATCCCCCAACTTGCGCACTACTCGCAAATCCGCGGGCATGGTCCAATCTCCTACCCGAATAGGGCAAGCAATACTCTCGCACGTCCACAATGTGGTCGGGTACAACAATACGTCCGGGGTGTAGTAAGGAAACAAAGCGGATGTCATGCAACTCGGCAAACGATCTATAAATGAATGTGATGCAGGTATCAAATAATGCACGTACTCTAATGCCATCAAGTAAAATGATACCGCCACCACATCTCACTGCGCGTCTTCGTCATATGCGGACGTACAGTGCGTCATTGGCTTGTGACTCGTTTCGCGCTACTGCGCTCAGACATCGTGGTCGACGGGGTCCTCTGCGCCGTGTCGACGGTCTCTCACGTACGGATGGTGGTCGGTATTTGTAGAACTCTCGGGCACTCGGTACGGATGTGGCCCTCACGGCCACACCGGAAGCACACTGCCGCCCGGCGCGTGGACACTGCGGCGGGTGGTGAGGACCACCGCAGATCACACACCGGGGAGGCCGGCGTCGGTCAGGTCCTCCTCGCTGGGGCGGTGCGCCACGACTGCGCTGCTGGTGTCTCGGATGCTTCGGTGGCCTCCTAGAGTGCGTCTGGCTCGCACCCTCGGCCGCGGGCCTCTTGCCCTTTCCCTTGTCCAAAGCCTCGCGTCTCTCCTGCACCATGGCCGCGCCGCTCTCCACAGTGAGCGCGCGGTTCACCACCTGTCGGTAAGTCTGAAGCTCAGAGGACTGCACAAACCGGAAAATCGACGGTCGCAGTCCACGCTCGAAGATGCGGGCCTTATCCTCGTCGTCCCGCACGACGAAGGGCACGCAATGCAGAAGCCGAGAAAACTCTCTCTCGTACTCGGCTACAGATCTGTCCCCCTGTGTCGTCGCGCAAACTCGCTCCATCCGCTCTTGACGCCGTCGGGAAGTAGTGTGCCAACGGTAGTTCCTTGAACCTCGTCCAAGTAATAGAAGCTAAGTCGGTGCTGGGGTTCTCCTGGAGATCCATCCACCAGCTGTAGGCCTCGCCGTCCAAGTGGTGGGTGGCGAGCCACACTCTGTCCCGCTCCTCCACGAACGTGTCACGGAACAGTTTCTCCATGTGCATCAACCACTTTTCCAAGATCCGGTGGTCGACCTTCTCTCCGTCAAAGGTCCTCGGGCTGCACCTCCTGAACTCCTTGGGGCGAGCCATGAGTCGGTCCCTCTCGGCTCCCTGAGCCATAACTGGAAATGCCGCTGCCACCGGTGATGCTCGGGCGGCGGGGTGTCCGGTCCTCCTCCCGGCGCTCAAGCTGCCGGTGTCGTCGGTGTGAGCGGCCGCGGGGGATCTGCGCCGCGGTAAGTCAACCTCGGTGGCCGGCGGAGAAGGGTCTGAGCCTCCTTCGCAGCCCGCCGCCGCAATGAGAAAATCCTCCATGCGCTTCATGCGCGCTTCGACGCCGGGCTGCGGTCGCCGCGTCACCAAAGCCGTGAGGGCCGCCAACCGGCCCCTCAACTCACGGACCTCGCCGGATCGGAGGTAGCGGAGGCCTCGACCTCCTCAAAAGTTGCCGCATTGTCCGCTCCAACAGATTTCGAGCGAGTTATCGGCATCGCCACTACAACATCATAAAAGCGCAAGTTAGTAAGCTCACGCAATCGCATCCCCGCTCATGCTATAAATACCCAAATCATGCGAAAGTAATGAAGTGTCATTTACTACTAACTCCCGATGTTACGTTGTCGGCCGCCAACGTAACCCTCCGCGGGTTAGGAGTTATACACTTCGGTCCAACTCTACTTACTAGAGTTATTCAAGATACCCAATCTTAATACTTTCGCTCATAAGTTAAATAGACCTCGTCTCTCACGAGCCTATATCCTATAGTCCAACCTGCCTAAGGTTTGCTAGGTCCACAAGAAGACTCATCCCTAGGCTCTGATACCAATTTAATCATCACGCCCGGGACCCGCGGAAGCTTCCGGCGCGTGCCGGACCCCCAACATACAAGGCGTCTAACAAAAACGATAAATAACCAACAAAATAAAAAGAATCTAGAAGTATCAGAGCAGTATAACAACTAGAAATCTATACAAGGAAGCATAAAGAAGAGACTAAAAGTAAAGCACCAATCTTAAAATAAACCATAACGAGAGTACAATAAAAAGATATCCGAACACCACAACAACTAAGTACAGGGTAGTCTCTACATAGGGATACAAAACTCTCTCAATCTCACCAAAGTACAAAAAGAGAGAAAAACCCCTACAAGGTGGAAAGCTGCGATAACTAGCTAGCGGTTCCCTTTCCACGATCCCTTGCCTCCGCCGGTGCCGAAGGCTCTGAAACACATTAGAAAAAGAGGGCGTGAGAACTATTAAAAATAGTTCCCGGTGGGCAATTGCGACTTCAGTTGCATGCTCCACTAGGCCCCAAAAACTAAGCAAGTACGTGTAAGCGAAATAAATAACGAGTAAGCTACTAAAGCATGATATCTCTACTTAGCATAAATAAGCATAAGTAAACGACTATTCTAAGCATGAATAGTAAATATAACCAACAAGTCCAATATCCATAGCAATAGTAAAGAGTTAAAGTTTACTATTCTAACCATAGCCCAATAATTCCTCAAGTGATAGTAAGGTGTTAAAGTTTACTATTCTAGTCAAAGTCCACAGTTTTCTTTAAACTACATTAAGTTTAAGCACAATAAGATCAACCCGAAGGCGATATGGCCGATGCCCACCCGAAGGCTGCCTAGCCCAAATGCCGAGCCTAATGGCCCCGTAGTAGTCAACATTCCCACCCTAGGAATGAGACTGTCCCACGGGAATCCACTTCGGCGCCCAATCCCGCACGGCGAATACAAGAAACGCGTTGGCCAACTCGGAGTGCGCTTGTGGAGCTACCCTCACAAGCATGTGCGAATGAGCACAATGGCAAAAGTCACAAAACTCGTCACAAGTCCCAAATCATCATGTCTCTAACATGGAATGTACAATTGTCCAAAAGGCCTATCTCTATGTCATCATGTCTCTAACATGGAATATAGTATATGTTAAGTGGCCTATGTCAAGTCTCTATGTTGCAGTTTCATAGTTTTCTATGTTAAGTGCCGCTTTATGACACTTAAGGTTTCTAAGTCCCAACATGTATTTAATGTTCACAATTAACATTAGCAAAGCTAAAATCACCATAAAGGGCACACTCCCAGGCGCCCCCAAGAACCACCCCCACATGCATGCAGTTTAACCCAAATAGCTCTACTATATAGAGTGGAAATTTTATCATACATAAGGCATGCATTTTAAGTGATTCAAAATTCATAATAAATCTATTTAGCATGAATATGCATTCAAAATAATTAAATCAAACCAACTAAGCACTTAGGAGCCATTTGCTCCTATGCTCATGAAGCCAAACCCACCAAGTGTGAAAAGCGTTGCTCCGAACCGCTAACGAAGCTTCGATAATCACTCCTAGAGTCCTAAAAAGCACACCCTAGGAGTTACAAGCTAAGAAGATAAATCTTGAGTTCACACTTTAAGGATTTCGACAAAAGGTTGGAGAAAATTCACCGAATGCGAAGGAAGTGCTCTTGATCTCCAAATGGGAGTTAGAGTCCTTCTAATCCAACCTAAATCAAAGTTCTAAACCCATCAATTAGGTCCCAAAGGTCCTAAATCGAAAATCCCCAAAACCTAACCCTAGAATCCCATTCTAGGGTTTCATCTCAAAGAAACCCACAAAATTCGAAACTAGAGGAAAGAGAACAATCACATACCTCTAGGAAGCTCTAATCCAAGCTCAAAAAGCCCTAGGCTTGAAGCTTGATCCACCACAAGGCTCCAAACACCAAGCTCCAAGCTCCAACAAAGGTGATGTTGCCTCTACCAAGCACAAAGAAGCAAAAAGAGGGTTTAATCCTAAGAAAAACCCTACCAAAACCCTAGAAATGTCAAGGGGTAGAGAGAGAAGTTCCTCCTACCTCTTGCTGCTGTGGGGGGGCACAAAAGAAGCCCTAGTGTGTGTGGTACACTAATAGAAGCAACAAAATGCTAAAACACCCCTGCAGTTTAAACTGCTCGAAATCTGCAGTGTCACAAGCCATCCCATACCTATAGATAGACCCAAACCCGAGGCTCGGGTTGGCGTCCACTGCTTCTCCCATACCTACGAATCCATCCCTGTACGGTATAGCAACAATTTCGTCTGATAGCAACAATTTCTGTACCGGTACAGACCCTCCAGACCTCAATCCGAGAGCAACCTAAAATCCAACTTTTTGGACTTTAGTGCTTAGGATTCATCCGCTAGCCTCGGTACACGTGCTCTAGGTCGGAACATAGTCAACGACCCTCCAGAAAATCTGGAAAAGCTCCGAACTCAAGTCGAATACTCGAACTCCGCAATTTGCGCAAGTCCAGTATGTTACACCGGCTATGGTGCTTGTAAAAACACAAAGCACTTGGTGTTTATAAATTTTTTACCGTTAGATCTATATATTTGATCATTTTCATCCGTAAGATTATACTATTCAACCAACCACCCACTTAACCCTAAGGGGCCTACATCATCCTAACCTCACATCCTTTAATCCAAGGGCTAAAAACTTACAAGCAGCAATGACTTGATACTTTTAAAAGCGTAGGAGCTCAATTCATATATATATATATATATATATATATATATATATATATATATATATATATATATATATATATATATATATATATATATATATATATATATATATATATATATATATATATATATATATATATATATATTTTTTTTTTTTTAATTTTAACAAGGGGCTGGGCAGTGCGGCATGGCCCGTGCCTTTCGGGCTGAGGGGCCATACTAGGCCGGAGTCTAGGGAGCTTGGGCCCGGCATGGCCCGGCCCGGATTTGATGTCAGGTTGGGCCGAGCCAAGTCCTAACCCGTTTCGGCTCGAAAAATATGGGCCGTGCCGGCCCACATTACACCCCTAATTAAATGCACGGATATATACGGTTGGTGCTAGCTAACTGCAAGTAGCAATTTTCTACAGCGTTTGAAATGACTTAAGTAAATTGAAACGTTATATATATATATATATATATAGTAAGGCTATCTTGAAGCACGGAGGGCTCCGTGCTTTCACGTCATTTTCGATGTTGTGGCTTCCGAATCGTCGATCTCCGTTAAACTTGATCTAGAGTATTTGAAGTACCTAGAAAATAAATTTTGCGATTTTTCGATATTATTTGACTAGCGAACGAAGGGGCTAAAAATCAACGGCTGAAAATAAAAATCTTACAAAACGCGATAATATAGCATTCAAAATTTAGATCAAAGATATTGATCTTGTTTTTTATAGTATAAAGAATTTTCTATCAAAATTTCATATAATTTGGATATTTCTACAATTAAACTTTCAAACGGCTCACTATGACCATTAAAATTATTTGATTTTGTGCCTTCGATCACTAGGCAAATGATATCGAAAAATTATAAAATTTATTTTCTAGATACTTCAAATACTCTAGATCAAGTTTAACGGAGCCGATCGACGATTCGAAAGCCGCATTATCGAAAACGACGTGGAAGCACGGAAGGCTCCGTGCTTCCGATAGCATAGTAGCCTCACACACACACACACACACACACACATATATATATATATATATATATATATATATATATATATATATATATATATATATATATATATATATATAGGCCAATTACTATATATACTATTATGAGTATTGAAGACCTACTACTCATAAGTTTTCACTGCTCGGATGAAAAAACGATGATTAGGATGAGAGTGGTTATGGTTAGGTTGATAGTGGGCCCCCTAGGGTTGAGTGGGTGGTTGGTTGAATAGTATAATCTAACCGGTGAAATTAATTAAAGAGTAGATCTAATGGCAAAAAATTTATGAGTACAAGAGGCTCTATACTCATAAAAGTATAGTAAGGACTCTATATATATATATATATATATAGCAAAATTAAAATTGTCAAAGACTGAATATTCATCTCTAGTTGATCAGAAATTCATGCTTGTTTTGTGCATTTTTCCCTAATTCTAATTAAGGAGATTGTTTGGATTTACGAACAATATGTTGCTAGATCGACATATCTGATTTTTATAAAACGCACCAGATAATTAATTGGTTGATAGCTAGGTTAGTAATATATCTGTTTCTACTCTTTTCTTCGATTCGCTTAATCATAATTAATACAATAAACTTTTTTTATCGGTGTAACATAATATATTCTTGAATATATTTTTTTGTTGTACTATTATGGCAAATCTAAACTTTTAATGCTCAATATATTTGTCCCCATTAATTGATTGAATTAGTGGTGCACCATTTGAACGTAAGTACTTGGAGATTAATTGTGGGGTAATTAAAGAAACTTTATTTCAGTTTACGTACCAAATTAATTAAAGGAAGATTAATATATTGTTGGGCAACTAGCTGGTAGAAAAAGGCTTCCAATTAATTAATGCTATATATCCAACGGCGCCAACTTCCGACAAAAAAAAGGCAACGTACGTTATTCTAATTCAAATGCTCCAATGAATTTCGGCATGTATATGTCCATCCGCTGTACACTAACGCAATCTCACTGAATTAATTAGCAATTACAAATAACTTAGCCCAAGAAGGTTGTTAATCCAACAGTATATATGTACGTGTTTCATGCATATATACTTTTTATTATCATGCAAAGAATTTGCATTGGCCAAGACTTGACGACGCCCAAGCTCATCAGTTTAAGTTAAATAAAGTCGCATATATATAATCGTCATAATTAAGCAGCTGGAACAGCTTCTCAATATATAGCCCCATGTGCAGAATTTCTTTGCGCATGGATTAATAGTTTCACTGTGTTCATCATCAGCGCGGCGGAATAAATACAAGCTACCGAATATGCATGGAGGGCTTAAAAGCATATCATAGTGAGACGATGCATGCTAAACTTTTTTAATCTCTTGGGTCTACCCAAAATACAATAGTCGGGTTTAGAGTTTTAGCTTTATTATATTTTAAATATAGGACTACCTGGGATTTCATATTATTCTCTTTTTTAAGCAATGACGAGATAGGTCATAGGATCGAAACCTGTCTTTGATACCAATTGTGACATCCCACTTTCAAAGGGGTCACCCATCCTAGGACTATTGTAGCCCTAGCACGTTTAACTCCCTTAATATTTTAGGCTTAACCACTGCCCAAAATGCTATATATAGTTGGGTTTAGAGATTTAGTCTTATTATATCTTATATATAAAGGACGGGAGTAGTCGTAGGATGGGTGACCTCCTGGGATGTTTGGATGTTACTGTCACGCCCCGAGACCCAGCAGAAGACCGCTCGGTGTATGTCCAGACCCGCTATATGCCTGCAACATAAAAGGCGTCTATAACAAAAGATATACAAAATAAAGTATACAAAGATCTAGAGATATAAGAGCATACACCAACTAGATCTAATGACAGGTAGGATAATAAAAGAACTAAACCATCAATAAAAACCATAAAGTAATATAACAACATGTTCCAAAAACATGAGCTAAAAATACAAAAACGGTGGTCACTATACATGGGTACAAAAACTCTCGCTCTTTACACAAAACAAAAATAGAGAGATGACCACCTAGCGATAAAACTCCTCGCTACTAGCTAGTGGCGATACTCTTGCCGCGGTCCCTAGCTTCACCCGACGTGGAAGGCTCTGAAACAAACAATAAATAGAGGGCATGAGAACTATTAAACAATAGTTCCCAGTGAGCAAACCGCGGATCTCAGCAAAATACACCACTAGGCGAAAAAATATTAGTAAGATCTACAGTTAAAATAGGATGAACAACATGAGTAATAAGCATGAATAAAACTTGCTAAACTACTATGCCTCTATTTAGCATGAACCTCCACAAGTATAAATGATATTCTAAATGAATATGCATAAGTATCATCAATATGATGTCCACAAGTGCAAGCAGTAAAATGTCATTGTTTACTAATTGATCTAATGTCCACTTTGCATTTCGGTTCAAAATTGTTCCAATCATATAGGACCTACACTACGGTAGTTCGGCTTGCGTCGTGCCTAATGGCCCCGTGGTAGTCAACATTCCTACCCTAGAATGAGCCTCCCCACGGTATCCTATTTTGGCACCCAATCCCGCACGGGTGAGCTTATGTCGTAATGGTTATCTCCAGAGTGCCGGCTTGTGGGGAGTGACCCTCACAAGCATGTGCGAATGAGCACAATGGCAAGCAAGCGTAAATGTCCGAGTCAAGTACAATGTCATCATGTCTAAAATATGGTATAAGAGCTAGTGTCAAATGGCCAATCACTATGTCATCATGTCTAAAATATGGTATATAAGCTAGTGATCCCATGGCCTATCACTATGTCATCATGTTGCAGTTTAACCGTTTACTAGGTTGAGTGCCTCTTTATGGCACTTTTGTCCACTATGTCTGTAATATACCGAAACTAGGTAGAGAATATTGAACTTTAGCCGAATTGACTAAAGTGTGCGAAAGAAATTGTTGGATAAAGTCCATTTAACATTCCAACAATGTTGGAAGGGATAAAGTTGAGTTCCTAGGGAGTTTGAAAGGTTTTAGTATTGCTCGGCGCGAATGGGAGTCGAAACAATGCGAGATGGAGGTTCGGGAGCATTCAGGTTTTTCGGTGCGCGTTGGGCGCGAAAACGGAACCCGAAAGGCTATGTTGAACCATGGATTAAATCCGGCATAAGCGTGTGTCACGCCCCGGGGCCCAGTGGAAGCCCGCCCGACGCGTGCCCAGCCGTATGTCTACACATACAAGGCGTCCAACAAAATGATAATTAACCAACAAAAATAAGAAAAATCTAGAAGTATCAGAGCAGTATAACAACTAGAATTCTAGACTAGGAAGCATATAAGAGTAACTAAAATAAAGTACCAAATCCACTAAGAACTATAAGAAGAGTACAACCAAATATCCCAAAGTAAAAGCTAACATAATACATGGTGGTCTCTATAAATGGATACAAAAATCACTCTCTCACAAAAACACAAAAGAGAGGAAAAACCACCTAAACAGTAGTGGCAAAAGAAGCTAGCTACGGGCTAACTAGACGCGACTCCTTGCCGCGATCCCGTGCCTTCGCTTGGTGCAAGGGTCCGAAACACACAAGAAACGGGGCGTGAGAACTATTAAAAATAGTTCCCAGTGGGCAATTACTGACTTCAGTTGCATGCTCCACTAGGCCCAAACGAACAAGTAAGTGTAAGCGAAATAAATAACGAGTAAGCTACTAAAGCATGATATCCCTACTTAGCATGAAAATTGCATAAGTAAATACGCTATTCTAAGCATGAATAGAAAGCACTGTCAATAATACGAAGTTCCCAACTTGCTAGTAAAAGATTTACGTTTACTATTCTATTCAAGGTCCATAATGTCCACAAGTGATAGTAAAGTGTTAAAGTTTACTACTCTAGTCAAAGTCCACAGTTTTCTTTAAACTACATTAAGTTTAAGTACAAAAAGATCAACCCGAAGGCGATATGGCCGATGCCCACCTGAAGGCTGCCTAGCCCAAATGCCGAGCCTAATGGCCCCGTAGTAGTCAACATTCCCACCCTAGGAATGAGACTGCCCCACGGCAATCCACTTCGGCGCCCAATCCCGCACGGCGAATACATGAAACGCGTTGGCCAACTCCGGAGTGCCGGCTTGTAGGGAGCGACCCTCACAAGCATGTGCGAATGAGCACAATGGCATATAGTCACAAACTCGTCATATGTCCCAAATCGTCATGTCTCTAACATGGAATATACAAGTGTCCAAAAGGCCTATCTCTATGTCATCATGTCTCTAACATGGAAATAATAGATGTCCAGTGGCCTATGTCAAGTCTCTATGTTGCAGTTTCATAGTTTTCTAAGTTAAGTGCCGCTTGATGACACTTAAGCTCTTCTAAGTTCCAACAAGAGTTTGATGTTCACAACTACATTAATTAAGCTATAACATCATAAAGGGCCCACTCCCAGGAGCCCACAAGAATCACCCCCCACATGCCTGCTATTTAAGCCAGATTTCTCTACTATATAGAGTCAAATTTTTCTCATACATAAGACATACATTTTAAGTGACTCAGAATTCATAATAAATCTATTTAGCATGAATATGCATTCAAAATAATTAAATCAAACCGAATAAGCATTTAGGAGCCATTTGCCCCTATGCTCATGAAGCTAAACCCACCAAGTGCGAAAAGCGTTGCTCCGAACCGCTAACGAAGCTTCGATAATCACTCCTTGAGTCCTAAAAAGCACACCCTAGGAGTTACAAGCTAAGAAGATAAACCTTGAGTTCACACTTTAAGGAACTCTACAAAAGGTTGGAGAAAACTCACCGAATGCGAAGGAAACTCTCTCGATCTCCAAATGGGAGTTAGAGTCCTTGCAATCCAACCTAAACCAAAGTTCTAAACCCATCAATTAGGTTCCAAAGGCCCTAAATCGAAAATTCCCAAATCCTAACCCTAGAATCCAAAACTAGGGTTTCATCTCAAAGAAACCTCCAAAATTCGAAACTAGAGGAAGGAAATCGTTCACATACCTCTAAGAAGCTCTAAACCAAGCTCAAAAGGTCCTAGGCTTGAAGCTTGATCCACCACAAAGCTCCTACCACCAAGCTCCAAGCTCCAACAACGGTGATGTTGCCTCTACCAAGCACAAAGAAGCAAAAGGAGGGTTTTAATCCTCTAAAAATCCAACCAAAACCCTAGAAAACACAAGGGAGTAGAGAGAGGAGTTCCTCCTACCTCCTTGCTGCAATGGGGGTGCTCAAATGGAGCCCTAGGGTGAGGGGGTAACCTAATAGAAGCAACAAAATGCTAAAACACCCCTGCAGTTTAAACTGCTCGAAATCTGCAAGCTTGTACCGGTACAAATCCATTTTGTACCAGTATAAACTCTACGAAAAGCCAAACCCGAGGCTCGGGTTGCCAAGTCTGCCCTTTTATACCGGTATAATTCTCGTGCACTGCAGATAGCCATCATTTTGTACCGGTATAGACACCATTTTGTAGCGGTACAAAGGCACAGAATTTCAAACCCGAGAGCCAACTAAAATCCAACTTTTTTGGACTTTAGTGCTAGGGATTCATCCCTTAACCTCGGTACACGTGCCATAGGTCGGAACACAGTCAACGACCCTCCAGAAAAACTGGAAAAGCTCCAAACTCAAGTCAAATACTCGAACTCCATTTCGGCTGATCTAGGCCGACTGTTTGAGCATCTTTTTAACCATTCGGTTCATTCCTCGCATATTTTCCTTTTTTGCGCGAATCTTTCGGTTGTTTCTGCCAAACCAAAGTGGGAATAGGATTTTGAACCCGATCGGTTTGATCCCTCGCCAATCGAATCGTTTGAAGATTAAAAGGGCGCATTTCTCGAGGGTCATCAATTTGAACCACTTTTCATCCCGACGCACATCCCGAGGAAGATCTAGTATCGGTTCTGGGATTGGGAGAATTTCGGAGCAAACAATTTTTGGCACGCCCGGTGGGGCACCTTGTTGAGGTAATATTTCATATTTGTTATATAAAATGGCTGATGATAATGCCATGAACCTACGTAATAGAGCCGTTCCCAGAAATTCAGGGAACGAGCAACCTAATAACTCAGATAATGATATAGAACAAAGAGTAGTTTTACCTGCAGAAGGTGAAACTAGTGGACAGTCTAGCCAGCCTAGCCAGCAAGAGCCAAATTTGGCCCAAACACTTGGGCAAATGACTCGAGTCTTGCAGACGCTAGATCAGAACAGTCATGCTAGCACCGCACGACTGGACGCAGTGTTAGCCGCACTCACGGCTTCGAATGAGAATATTGCCCGAATTGGGCAATTTCTAACTCGGAATGAACAGCCGACAGCAGGCTTACAAGCGCCTGCGATGATGCCATTGTTGCAAAATCCAGCAACACCAGTAGGTGCATTGCCTCAATACCAGGGGGCACCGTATCAAGCGGCATATAGGCCAGCAAATATTAATGCTTGCCAACAGCCAGAGGTAGCATGGGGATTGCCACCTCCTCCTCCGTTGGCAACGTATCAGCCCCAAAATGTAGGGGCTGGGGGGCAGATTCCTAATGTACAAGGAGTAAATCCCATAACACCAAATATTGGTCTGGCAAATAGACCAATTGGAGGTCAAGCTGTTAAGGATTTTATAAGTTGGCGGATTTCGTGAAGTTATTGGAGTCTTGAAGAAGTGAAGAGCACAAAGATGAAGTTTGAAGACTCAAGGCTCGACGGGGAAGCTCGATACCTCAGGTATGTCTTAAAGAGTATTTATGGTGATTTAAACTAAGATAATAGTGGTTAGAAGACTTGAAGTACTTTTAATTTGACAAATTTTCAAAACTATGGTTTATGAGGTCAATGTCCGGACCTTGGTCAATGTCCGGATCCCGTGGGCTTGACATTGCATAACTCTTATGTAAGTCCGGACATCCTGGCATTGTCCGGTCTCAGTACAATGACTTTCAATGTTACGCAAGGTAAGACCAGGACATCCTCGTGCATTGTCGGACTCGGTACTGCGAAAATATTGACGGAAGGGTGGACCGGTCAAGGAGCTAAGACCGGACAGCATCAAGACCGGACATTCCTATTAAGACCGGACATTGGACACGAAAATTTCCATAAAAGGCTGATTTCAATCCTAATCTATTTCAAAAAAGGCTGATTTCAATCCTAATCTATTTCTAAGTCTTCTAACACTATATATAGACCATGGGGGGGTTCATTATTGATATGCTTGGAATTCTTAGATTATAGATCCTCTTAAAACCCTAGAAACTCCTTTTAAGCTTTATGATTCAATTCTAAAAGCGAGTTTCGTTTTTGTTGATCGTCGAGTTGATTCTAGGTTTTTCTTTGAATGTTCCTTTATGAATCAACTTGATGATTGACTAAAAGGGTTCCCCCATAGTCTATGGTACTTTAACGTTAAGATCACCACAAATCATCGTTACTATCTCTCCGGACGGAGAATTTGCGGGGATCGCGTGTGAAGGCCGAGGACTCGGTGGACGCTTTGAGGAGTCAAGGCGTTGGCGCGGCAAGGAGTTGCGGCGTGATCGGTTGAAGGATTTCAAGCGATCGAGGACGAGCGAAGGAGATCCACGTTGAAGATTCGGTAAAATTGGGTAAAGTCGTGGGTAAATCGCCTTGTACTCAATTGTTTCTTAGAAGATAGTTCGTGTGATCGGTCCCGTGGGTTTTTCACTCCGGTTTGGAGTTTTCCCACGTAAAATCTTGGTGTGTTGATTTTATTTTCCGCATTTACTTTAAAATCGCGTCGAGATTTTTAATTAGCCATTGTACACCTATTCACCCCCCTCTAGGTGTTGATTACCTTTTAGATCCTAGGGTTTCATAACTTACACAAGCACCAAATCCAGTACAAGGGATAAATAATGAAATCTATGCGCAAATAGAAGAGGCCATCCGAAATACATTCGGGGTAGGAGCAAGGCCGACAATGCGGCCTGTATTTAGATCACCTTACCCTGCAACTGTAGATGTAGAACACCCTTATCCGGCAAATTAGAAAATGCCGAAATTTGATAAACTTTCAGGCGATGAGATCGAAAACACGGTCGAACATGTTGCTCGGTTCACGGCTCAATGTAGGGAAGCCACAGCCGATCCATTCTTAAAGATGAGGTTATTTAATACTTCATTGACTAAAACAGCTTTCACTTGGTATACAAATTTGCCAGCTAATTCTGTTCGAGACTGGGACGAATTAGAAGGAAAATTTCATGAGCAGTTTTACAGGACTGAACTAGAATTATTGGTCGCAAATTTAGCCCAGTTCAGACAAAGAACGGGAGAGTCAGTCGATGAATATTTGAACCGATTTAAAACGGCTCGAAGCCGTTGTTTTATAAGAATGCCGGAATCTGAATTTGCCAAGATGGCGTTCAACGGCATGCATTTTAAAATCAAAGATCATTTCGAAGATAAGTTTTTTCCAAATCTTTTCGATTTGGGAATTCGAGTTGCTCAATATGAGCAATTTCGGAAAGGTAATAATGAGGATCGCCCTAGATGGAGCCGAAATAAAGATTGGATTAAGAGAAAAGAGAAAAACATTTCTTTTCTCGAGGAATCTTCGGCTCATGAAGAACCGAATTCGTCCGAGGAAATGGATGATTCGGCTGATGAAGCTGAGGTTTGCGCGGCTGAAATGGTTAGGAACAATCAGCCATACAAATGTGCGTTGTTAAAGCCCGCCAAATCAAGTGAGGCTAAAGCACATATATCAGCTTTCAATTATTCGTTCGACATTTCTAAAACCGACTTGATTTTTGATCGGTTGTTCAAAGACGGATGGATTAAATTACAGGAAGGGCAAACTATACCGTCTGTAGAAGAATTAAGACGTAGAAAATACTATAAATGGCACCATTCTTGGAGCCACAAAACTAGCGAATGTACTGCCTTCAAAAGGCAAGTGCAAAAAGAAATTAATGAAGGTCGGCTTATATTTGCCGATCAAGAGAATAAAAATATGGAAATTGATAAAAATCCTTTTCTACCACAGGTTAACGTGGTAGATATGAAGGGAAAAGCTGCTATCAAGAGACATATACAAGAAGAAAGAGAGGAAGGTCGGCTTATCTTTGCCGACCAAAAGGATCAGATTAAGAAAACTTACAGAGACATGTTTTATTTGCAGGACAAAGTAATGGATGCTAGAGGTAAAGCAATTGCGGCTAGGGCAACCGCAGAAGATATCGCACATGCGAAGAGAAGCCTTCGACTCTGCATAAAGTGCAAGGCCGAAATGACAAAGAAAGATTGGGAAGCCATAATTAACGATAAAAGCAACGAATGGAAAGAGTTACTGGCTTTCCCTCAGGAATGGGATGATATTCCTGATGGCGATGATTGTGAAGAAGAAGGCTCGGAAAAAGCCTCCAATGAAACAGAGCCGGAAGAGGATCCGGTTCAAAGTAAGCAAGGCATGCTGATGCAGAATATTTTGCACAACTATTACAACAGCCGACGCGATGAACGACAGAGCCAATGGGGTCATCAAGATAGACCGTTCGGCTCCAAGCAACGATTTCCTGGGTATCGGCCTCACTGGCAGCATCAAGCTAGGCCGAGACCAGAACCAGAGTTTGAAGGAATGACCGAGGGTGACATCGAATTCCTCGGTCAGAGGCTTGTAAATGAGCTCGGCATTCAGCCATGGCCGAGACCATGGGAAAGGAGGGAAATATTGAAAAATCACTTGAGAATGTTGGAGGTGCCTGTCAACGAATCAATTAGTCACAGGATGATCAAGGTATCAGCTGACGTGCCAATTGACAAATGGCACGAGGTAGAAGTGAAACCATCGGCCAGATGGCAAGGGCCGATGTTGACTAAAACGCAAAAGCGTCGGCAGCAGAGGATGCAAGCCGAAGCTAAGCAACATTACGAAGAGGCGAAAGGAATAAGACTCAATGTGTGGAGACGTCCCGATGAGCATCCCCAATATCCGATTCGCCCAATGCGAAACAATCATGAGGCAGGAGGGTCAAGACCTGCCCCTTGGTTGAAATCAAAAGTAGAACGGCCAATTGAGGCCGAAACTAAAGAGAAAATGACTAGGAGGGAGTTAGAAGACAAAATAGCTTCTTTGGAGACGATCATCAAAAGAGAAAGATGGCCTCCTAAGGAGAGAGAGGTCCGAATGGAGACCGATTCTTCAGCCGAATCGGCCAAGGAGTCGGAGGAGAAAAAGTAGAAGCTTAAAGATAAATCGGCTGAGGAATCAATGGCCGATGTGAATATGGTGTATACCCTACCACAATCATTTAAAGCGAAGTTCATCGAATATGAGGATTTCAAAGAAGAAGAAGAGATTGGGCTTAAAGTAGCCCAATTACAGTTAGAAGACGTGCGATCAACCGATGCTGTGGTATTTGAAAAACCATCGGCTATGCAGATTAGTTTCATAAGGCCATTATTTATCCAGGCCTTGATTGAGGGTCGGCCAGTAGGCCGAGTAATGGTAGATGGTGAAGCGATGGTTAATGTGATGCCCACTTCTTTCTTCAAGAAGTTGGGCAAGGATGAGGATGAATTAAAGCCCACTGATTCTATCATGACCGATTTCACTGGAAACGGTCAACAGGCTAGAGGAGTGCTTACCACCAAAATAACGGTGGGGTCTAAAACGCTGAAAACCGCATTCTTTGTAGTAGACGCTGATAGTCACTACAATTTATTACTCGGGCGTGATTGGATTCACGCGAGCGAGTGCGTACCTTCGACGTTACATGGGAAGCTTTTCCAATGGATTGGGGATAAGGTCGAAGAGATACGGGCCGAAGGGCGGCCCCAAATGATAGATGTTCACACAGAGGAAATCGGCCACACCAGTTGGGCCGATGCAGATCCTGATCAGATTTCTTTCGTTAGAGTAACAGAAGAAGGTGTTCAATTAATCCTCTCGAAAGATGTGAGAGCTATGGCGGCAAGTGAAGAGCCGCCAAAATGGTTAAAATGGAACTGCCAGAGGTAAGAATAGAGGCTTCTATTAAGCCTCAAGAAGAGCCGATTGAAATGATCGGCTATGAGAGTAATTCGGCCCAAATAGCTGAAAGAGGTGTAATTGATTCGGCTCGTTCAGCCGAAGTTAAGAAGAAATTAAAATCGGCCGATGAGGCCAATAAGCTAATGGATAGGCTGAAGTTAGAAGAGTCGCCTATTAAAGTCGGTGAGAAAAAGTTAGAAACTCAGGATCCACTCATAGAAGTAAATTTAGGGTCAGAAGAAGAAAGAAGACCGACTTATATAAGTGCGAAGCTTTCGGCTCAGCAGCAGGAGGAACTGAAGGAATTGCTTAAGGGGTACGAAGATTGCTTCGTTTGGAGTTATGGGGAAATGCCGGGTTTAAGCCGGCAAATTGTAGAACATAGGCTACCTATTAAAAAGGGTTTTAAGCCTTTTAAGCAGCCGGCTCGTAGGTTTGAGCCGAGTATTGTACTCCAAATTAAAAATGAAATAGAAAATTTTTTGAAGGCCGGATTTATTAGAGCGGCCCGTTATGTCGATTGGATATCTAATATTGTCCCTGTGCGCAAAAAGAATGGCAAATTAAGGGTTTGTATTGATTTTAGGAATTTAAACTTAGCTACACCTAAAGATGAATATCCAATGCCAATAGCCGATATGTTAGTAGATTCGGCTGCTGGTAATAAAATTTTATCTTTTATGGATGGTCACGCTGGTTATAATCAAATCTATATAGCCGAGGAGGATGTAGTTAAAACGGCGTTTAGATGTCCTGGTTCAATTGGAACATTCGAATGGATAGTCATGCCGTTTGGGTTAAAAAATGCTGGAGCTACATACCAAAGAGCTATGAATTTTATTTTTCACGACTTAATTGGTAAAATGTTAGAAGTATACATTGATGACATAGTGGTGAAATCCAAGTCCCAAGTCGAACATTAGATTGATTTAAAAATTACTTTTGAAAGAATGAGAAAGTATAATTTGAAGATGAATCCCTTGAAATGTGCATTTGGAGTCTCGAGAAATTTTCTAGGGTTTTTAGTGCATAAAAAGGGGATTGAAGTGGATAAAAATAAGGTGAAGGCAATATTAGAATTATTACCGCCGAAAAATAAAAAAGAGCTACAAAGCTTACTGGGGAAGATTAATTATCTTCGAAGGTTCATATCCAATCTAGCCGGAAAAATAGGGGTTTTTACCCCATTACTTCGGCTTAAAGATAAAGAAAAATTTGTGTGGGCAGATGAGCAACATGGGGCATTTGAGAATTTGAAAAGATATTTATCAAATCCTCCAGTATTAGTGCCTCCAAAAATGAGTCAGCCGATGAAATTATATGTGTCGGCTGCCGAAGAAAATTTAGGATGTTTGTTAGCCCAAGAAAATGAAGAAAAGGAAGAACAGGCTATTTATTATCTGAGCCGACGTCTATTGGACACAGAAAAAGGATATTCGGCTATTGAAAAGTTATGTTTGGCTTTGTATTATTCATGTACAAAGTTGAGGTATTATATTTTACCAACCGAAGTATTGGTAATATATAAAACTGATTTGATAAAATATATGTTATCTAAGCCAGTAATATGAGGACGAATAGGAAAATGGATATTGGCATTATCCGAATTCTCCCTTACATACGTTCCTGCAAAAGCCGTGAAGGGTCAAGCCATAGCAGATTTTTTGGCTGATCATCCATGTGTGGAAGTTGAAGACTCGGCACAAAGTATGATTGGTTGTTCGCATTGGACACTTCACTTTGATGGTTCAAGAACAACCGAATCAGCGGGAGCAGGGATAGTAATACAATCGCCCGAAAGGTATGTGTGCAAATTTGCCTTTGAGTTAGATTTCAGTTGTTCTAATAATCAAGCCGAATATGAAGCTTTGATAATCGGACTTGAAATTTGCAAGAACTAAAGGCAAAATCAATTAAAGTCATCGGTGACTCACAATTAGTGATCAAACAAATCATGGGAGAATACCGATGTGAAAATCCAAATCTACAAATTATTTAAGGAAAACATTGGAGTTGTTATGCAGTTTCGGAGAAGCTGAATTTGAACATACGAGCAGACAAGAGAATGAAAAAGCAAATGAATTAGCTCAATCGACTTCTGGGTACAAAGAGCCGAGGTCAGAATCAGTGGTGATTCAAAGAAGATTGTTGCCTTCGGTTCATATACGGGAGCCAATAATAGCACCAGTAGATATAAAAGAAGATTGGAGAAAACCTTTGGTCGAATATTTAGAAAACCCGAATAAAGGGGTTAATCATAAGATTCGAAGAAGAGTTCTCGGCTATTGTTTGTTAGACAAACAACTTTATAAGAGAACAACCGAAGAAGTACTTTTAAAATGTTTAGGGCCTGAAGAAGTCCTATTAATAATGGGAGAGACGCATGAGGGTATATGTGGAACCCATCTGGCAGGAAAGAAACTAAGATGGACAATTCGACATTTAGGATATTATTGGCCGACTATGCATCAGGATTGCATAGATTATGCCAAAGGTTGTCAGGATTGCCAATTTCATGGTTCAATACAAAGAGTCCCAGCATCCGAAATGCATGCCATAATAAAACCTTGGCCATTTCGAGGATGGGCAATGGACTTAATTGGAGAAATACAGCCGAACTCATCGGTTGGTCACAAGTTCTTAATAGTGACTGTAGATTATTTTATTAAATGGGTAGAAGCAAAACCTACTCGATTAGTCACTCAAAAGGAAATGATCGATTTTATTGAAGATCATATAATACACCGCTTTGGAATTCCAGACACAATTACAACCGATCAAGGTACAATGTTCATAGGTGGACAATTCGTTCGGTTTATTGAATCTCGAAATATAAAGTTGCTTCATTCGTCTTCTTACTACGCCCAAGTAAACGGATAGGTAGAAGCCACCAACAAAGTCATCATAAATTTGATAAAAAAGCACATTGGGAAATACCCGAAAAAATGGCATAAGAAGCTCACTGAAGTATTATGGGCATGTCGTACTTCGGTAAAAACGGCAACAAAGATGACGCCGTTTCAGTTAGTATACGGCCACGAGGCCGTAATACCAGCCGAAATAACAGTTCCTTCTTTAAGAACAGAAAAACAAGGGGAGCTTTCAGCTGAGGAGTATAGCAAGTTAATGGAAGAAAATATTGAAAAGTTGAATGAAACTCGGTTGATGGCTTTAAATAACATACAGGTACACCAGAGCCGAGTGCGTAGTGCATATAATAAAAGAGTTAGGGCCAAATCGTTCGCAGTTGGTGACCTAGTGTTTCGGCTAATATTTCCTATTGGTAAAAAAAATCGAACATATGGAAAATGGTCCCCAAACTGGAAAGGACCATTTCAAATCAACCGAGTAGTAAAAGGAAATGCATATTATCTCAAGAATATAAATGGGATAGAAAATGAAAAACCGATCAATGGGAAATATCTAAAAAAGTATTACCCATCCATGTGGGAGAAATAATCAAAGTATTACAAATTGATTCAAGGCAACAAGTCTCTCAGCTGATTCCATTCGGCTATTAAATTAGCTTGTGCCTGATTTGTTATCTTCCTTCTTCGCTTCATCAGGGGATGTACTTGGTATAAATGGGAAAGTTGATCATTAAGTTTTACCCCCTCATGCTCTTTAAGCTTCAGCTGGTTTTGTAGAAAAAGCCGACGTTCGGAGGTTTGAGCTAGGGCAGAGTCGGCTGAAGCCAGTTCTTCTTTTAGAGTTAAGATCCGTTGTTGTAAGGCCGATTCCTGATTGGCTAGATCTTTAGCTTCACGGTTCATCTCAGTAATAGGGGTCGTCACTTCAGGGATATTCTTCTTGACTTGATCAACCCGACTGAAGTGTTGATCTAAGGAGTAAGTCTCGGTATGCAAGGAGTTTTGCCGAGATAAAAAAGAAGAAAGACGAGATGAAAGGGTTTGAACAAAACACAGAAGGGTAGGAGGAATGTCTGTTTGATCGGATAGACTAACTAAAAGAGCACACAGCCGATCAGATTGTTCTTGGTGCTGGGCCAAAAAAGTAACGCCATGGCCATATATTTTTAAGCATTCATCCCAATCTTTGCTGGTACCGGGAGACATAACAATCGTTGATTCATCTCCTTGATCTGAGCTAGGGCTCATAGCTAAAGAAAAAGCCCCAAGAGAAGTAGATAAGGGGACACTCGAATCTGAAATGATGGAAGGGCAAGCCTTTGTTTGGGCGAGTGAAGATGGCTGCGACAAAGGTGGACTAGAACTTTGTTCTATTATCGGTGGCAAAGAAGAAGTTGCCTAAATTTTGGAAAGAAATAAATTAGGCAAAAGAAAACATAAAAGGTCAAGCATAAAGATATTCATCAAAACGTACTTCAGAAATAGAGGTTTGTTCGGAAACAGTAACAGGATCGGCTTCAGGAGCCGAAGAAGGATCTGTTGGAATAGCGATTGAGGAAGGCAAATCGTCTGACAGCTTAGCAGGCCGAGGAGCGCGAGCCCTTTTGGCAATAGTTTTACGTCTTTTAGAGGGCGGCGGAGAAATCTGGGGAGGATCTATCGGCCGTTCCTCAGGGATGGGAGTTGATGACGGAGCCGAAATAGACTGCAATTAAAGGAAGCGTTAATATACGTCCAAGTGAGATATACTCAAATCAGGATGAGAAGAATAAATACCGGAGAAGGAGGCAATTGGTTAGAAGCTTCTGGTTCTTCAGACACTGGTGAAACAGCCGAAACGGCTGAATCCCAAGGTACAGATTCGGCTAGTAAATTTAAAAAGCAAAAGTATGTTAGTAACAGGAAAATACCTATACGGAAGAGGTAAAATGAAAATGAATGAAATTCTGAGTTGGGGGCATACCGAGTGGAATAATTGTGTGACGATACGCATTCAAGGCAGTCTTGGTAAAAAAAGGTTGAATGAATGTTTCCCAATTGGCGGTGTAGCGGTAAGCTACGACACCTACCGAGTTGGGCCGAAAGCTCACCGGCTTGAAAAATCGTCGGAGGCGATTACCCATAGCCGAAATGATATCTATGTCGGCTGTGCTTTTGCTTGGAGGTCGAGCAGAAGCAGTATTAAAAGTAAAAAATTTTGCGGGAGCAGGAGGTGCTTGGGCAAGCCCGAATTGGCGCGCTACGAACTGAGGAGAATATAGCTCAGTGCTGGGTGTTAGCTTAGAACGGTGTTTTAGACCAATATGTAGATCTCGAGGAGCCAAAAAAGAATACCAAACATCAGCGAATTCTCGAGCCCGAGGAAAGGTCAATTCTTGACAGATGGTCTCGTAGCGAAGTAAAAACCAAGGGGGACCGGTCACACGGTCATTGAAAGGAGACCAACGGAAGGTGGTATGGAGAAGGGAATCATAAAAAACAGAAAAATAAGAAAAGAAGTCCGAATGTTGACCTGGAGTCAGTGGTTCAGGACGGCCAAGGGCCAGCCCATAAGAGTCGAAATGAGCAGCCGAACCCAAATCCAAGGGCGTTTGGCATAAAGTCGGGACATAAATCTGAAAAAATATTTTGCGAAAAATCAAAAAAACACCACAACCTGAACTAATTATTAGACTAGTCACAGAAGAGTCAGGAGAGAGTGGTTTGATAGAATCGAAGATTTCCCTATGGACAAAAGCCAAAAAATACTGACCAAGAGCTAGTTTATCGCCGTTCGCAAGACTACGGCGATAGGAACAAAGTCTCGATTAATTTTTTGGGAACGAGTGCAAAAAAGGTTATGACATAACCAGTAAAGTAAGAAGGCTATGTGTTCTGTTCGGGTGACCGGGGCAGTAGCTTCACCAGCAAAGCGCCGGATGAATTTAGAGTAGGCCAAGTCTGAGAGATCAAGTTGGATTTCAAAATTAGATACCCCATCAGGAGTGTAGGCCATAGAAAGAATAGTTCCATGAGGCCGTAGTCCAATGATCGCTGCTACATCCAAAAGGGTTGGAGTTAGCGGGCCTCCCCTGAAAAGAAAAACATTGGACTCTGGTGACCAAAAACAAAGAGCCGATGCTATGAGGAGATGGTCGGCGATGGGCGGGTTGCGAGAAAGTTGAATAGCCTCATACACACCAACTTCTCGCCAGACATCACTATAGACAGCCTCGACCCGGTTCAGCCATGCTAAGTAAGCATCAAAAATGCTTGGCCAGGTTCGGAGACTTCGTCCAGCAGGGGCAGAAGGGAACCAAGAGTGCAGATGGATATTGTGAGTGGCTAAAGGAAAACCATCACTAGAGAAAGGAAAATCGGCACTGGGCGGATCTCCAGTATAAGATGGACCCAGAATAAATCGAGTATTATCGTTAGGAGTAGACGGACGAAAAATAGAGTAGTCCAGTAAAAGACTAGCCGGTAGAGAAGGGATCGGCGCCATGATTGAAGGAAAGCTTTAAGAGGAATGAGAATGAAATCGAAAAATAAAGTATAGTAAGAGGAGAAATGTTGAAGGTAGGATGGAGGCTGATAGAGAAGGAAGGATTGTAGAGAAAGAAAAGAGTCGAAGAGAAAACCAGAAAAAGTGGGGAAGAAGAAAAGAAAGTTGTTGTTCCGTCGCTTCGTTACGATTCCCAAAACAGGCCTTAATGATGAATAGACGGCGGCAATTAAGAGGATGCAATCAATGCCGCACATAAGACAAAAAATCGGAAATGAATCAAGGCCGTCGATAAGAAAAGGAACGGCCAGGATTAAAACCGTATGTTGGGTTTTCAAACCTTGCGTCATTCATGACACAGAATATTTGGAGTTGATTGGACCGAGAGATATATCTCGGATCGCATTTGTTCAAGGTTAAGGTAGAAAATTGAGCCGAATAGTTTAAGCAAAGTCGAACTGAAGATAGAATATCCTTCAAAAGAAACGCCAGCTACCGAAGCGTCACTCCGGAAGCTGCCGAGGGGGCAATTGTTGGGTCGGTTAAAGCGAAATAACAAATTTAGAATTTCAAGTCGCCGGTGCACCGGGTTTACAACAGAAAGTAGTCTAGAAGGATGCACCAGGAGCACGGAAAAAGTATAAACCGCAGAAGTTTTAGCAGCTGCAAGCGGTTCCGAAGAGGTTACCGATCGGCTGAAGGTGGTCCACAATATCAGGAGACGTGAGATAATGGCCGATCGTGCTAGGACTGTAACCAATTCAAAGGGCGGCCCTATAAATAGAAACGTGTAAACAGGAAAAGGGATCTTTTTCCCCTGTGAACAGAAGATCACCTTATTTTCTCGCATTTTCTTTCTCGCACTTATTGCTTTTTCTTAGGAGTAGCCTCTACTTTAAACTTTTGGAGTCTGTCTGCCTTCAGTGGCATCACTCCGCTATGTTTTGTAATTCTTAGAGTTTGTCTGCTCTTTGAGCATCACTCTTGAGGGTTACGGTCCATCCTGTGTACTTCCCCGTGTTTCTTATCAATATATTCACATTTCGGCTGATCTAGGCCGACTGTTTGAGCATCTTTTTAACCATTCGGTTCATTCCTCGCATATTTTCCTTTTTTGCGCGAATCTTTCGGCTGTTTCTGTCGAACCAAAGTGGGAATAGGATTTTGAACCCGATCGGTTTGATCCCTCGCCGATCGAATCGTTTGAAGATTAAAAGGACGCATTTCTCGAGGGTCATCAATTTGAACCACTTTTCATCCCGACGCACATCCCGAGGAAGATCTAGTATCGGTTCTGGGATTGGGAGAATTTCGAAGCAAACAGTCTCTATCAAGTGCAATGTTGTAACCATATGTGATATTATAAATGTAATCCATTCGCTAGGCACGCTCAAGGATTCATCCCACCAATCATATTCTAACATGCTTCTTAGGGTGACATAAACGAGTAGTCTCAACTATAGTCAAACTATGCCCAATTCTACAGGTATGTCTCTACCACATAGAGCATATCTTTTCACTATACATAACATGGTCATATTATGTTCTCATAAATTCAAGCATGTCATAAAGAGTATGAATAAACATCTAAACATGTCTTTAAACCAAAGGAAAGAGATAGAAGGAGTTCACCCATTTCGTTGAGATCAAACCCACCGGATGTACTTCGAATCCTTTTCGTTTCGCCGAACGATGTTGCCCCTCAAGCTTCTAGCACCCTAAGATAATTTCTAAAAGGGATACAAGCTTCGAATAAACATTAAACTAATTTCACCAAAAATCACATAGAAAAGAGGTGAAAATTACCTTTGATTAAGGAGATCTTGTCCAAAGCTCAAATCGACCCAATGGATCTTCAAATCCAACCTAAAGGAGAGTTTTACACTCATCAATTAGGTTCTAAAAGCCCCAAAATAAGAAACCTCAAAATAAACCCTAATTTTTCCAAAACTATGATTCATCACAAAATCTCTACCAAAACGAGATCTAAGGAGTAGATCTAGAGTACTAACCTCTTAACAAGCTCCAATCCAAGCTATCTTGGGCTAGGTTTGAGGATCTTCCCTCCAACAAGCTCCAAACTCCCACCTCAAAGCTTCTCCAAGGTCCAAGAAGGTAACCGACACGAAGAAGAAGCAAAAGAGGGAATCAAACATCAATTTAGATGAAGTTTGGGAGAGAAATCTAGAGAAAAGATGGAGAAAAAGACTTACCTTCTCCTTCTCCAAGCTCAGCACAAAGAGTGCTGTGAGGGAGGTGATGGGGTTAAGTAACATAAGGTAACAATCCCCAAAAAGTCCCCTCAAAATCCAAAATTTGCAAACTGCACGAACTGCAGTTTTTACACTGTATACCGATACAAGGGAAAGTGTACCGGTACAAACCACCGTGCGCGCAAACCCGAACCTCGAGTTTGAGAGAAAAATGCCAAGTGTACCGGTACAAATTTCAAAGTGTACCGGTACAACCATCGTGCCTGTACTGGTACAGCCATCACAAGTGTACCGGTACAGCCATCACAAGTGTACCGTAACAACCATCACAAGTGTACCGGTACAGAGCTCTGAAATCCCAATCCGAGAGCTGACCAAACATCCGACTTTTCGAATTTTGGTGCCAAGTTGGAAACCATCGTTCTCGGGGTTCGAACCATAGGTTGGAACACTGTCAACGACCTTCTAGAAAATGTGGAAATGCTCCGAACTCAAGTCAGACACTCAAACCTCGCAATTTGCGCAAGTCCGGTGTGTTACAGTTGTAGATTTTAGTTATATTTTAGATGTATGATAGTAGTAGTTATTTTCAGCAATTATTCATATTAGTACGTAATTACTTATTTACACTGCTTAGTCATTTACTATCTTTCCCTCTTATGGGCCTAGTGGTGTAGACCGTCGGTATTGACGATCGTACCTACTGAGGACTATTGATTATAGTTTTCTTACCTCTTTATTAATATTTTATTTTAGAACCTCCAGCCCTAGCGATTGATCGCGATAAGAAGATTGTGGATAGTTAATATCTCCTACTTGTTTTGTGTGTGTAGTTGGACCACCTATCAGCATATATAGCATCCTGTACAGTGCTTTAAGATTTGGAGTCGTCAGAGATGCTGTACTATTTTGAGAACTGGTGTGGTGATAATTGTATATCTTTATAGTATTGCTATAGTATATAGTTTTTATTTTTTTATGATACCTACTATTGTTAGATTTTAGTTAATTTGTTGGGTAGGTTTTGTTGACGCTTCGTATATATAAGGTGTATCTTTATATACATGCGGCTGACTTAACCCAGACTTCCGCTGTAATTTGGGACATAATATTGTTGGCGCAAGAAAAAATGGTGCCAGCCGATAGTCGGGTTGGCTCATATGTTTGGCTTATCTATCGAATAGAAAGATGACAACGTGGTGCATCAGGAGCGAAGAAAAAATGCCCATAGTGGGTTTTGGGCCGGAACAGTTGAAACGGTGGAGAGCGGTTTTGTAACCCACAAGAAAATGGCTAGAGAACTCCCCACGAAACGAACCGCCCAAAGAACCGCATACTAACCGAAGACTGGTAGAAATTTTATGAATAGAGAGAAGTTCCCTATAAGGGGCAATTGCTTATATACCCATGAAAAGTTTCCGACTTTTCGATTTACCCTTTTTAGAAGGTTAATATTAAAAATACCTTTACTACGTTCCAACTTATTTCTAATATATCCCCAGAGTTAAAATCTGTTAATTAACTCTGTTATCTCTGTAAAATTACTATTTTACCCTTTCAAATATACCCTTCCACTATTACTATCTTTCTTATTTGTCCTCAAAGTCATGGGCACAAAATGTATTTTGATTTTTGGTTTTTTCCAATATACCCCTTTACCGTCACCAATATTTCTTATTTGCCCTTAATTAAGGATAAAATTGGCATTTTAATTTTTTTTAACTGTGGTAGATATTTAACTCACGTTTAACCCAAGTTAACTTAAAAGGAGATAACTGCAGGGGTATTTTGCAATAACGGTGGAACATATGAGGGGAATTTTAGAAAGAAAAAAAAAGAAGGGTAAATCGAATATTTCCAAACTTATGAGGGGTATATAGGCAATTATCCCTTCCCTATAATAAGGGTCTTTTTTGCATTCAAGACCACTGTTTTTGCATTTATTTTTTGTATTAGTATCTACTTATTTTCTGGGAGCAGCCTGTAGTTTGTAGTTCTCTATAATTCGAGCCTTAATGATCTGCAATGCTTATAACTTTCCTCTGCTCGATTAATTAAAGGGGCAATTGCTTATATACCTCTGAAAAGTTTCCGAGTTTTTCATTTACCTTTCTTAGAAGGCTAATATTGAAAATGCTCTTGCTACGTTCCAACCTATTTCTAATATACCCCTAGAGTTAAAATCTGTTAATTAACTCTGTTATCTATATAAATTTACTATTTTGCCCTTTCAAATATCCCTTCTATTATTACTGTTTTTTTTATTTGCCCTTAAAATCAGGGGTACAAAAAGTATTTTGACTTTTGAACTTTTTCAATATATCCCTCTACCGTCACCAATATTTCTTATTTGCCCTGAAGTTAAGGGCAAAATTAGCAACATTTCTTATTTGCCCTTAAGTTAAGAACAAAATTGGTATTTTATTTATTTTTAATTATGGTAGATATTTAATTCACATTTAATTCAAGTTAACTTAACAGGAGATAACTGCAGGGGTGTTTTGCAATAACGGTGGAACATACAAAGAAAAAAAAATTAGGATACATCAGATATTTTCAAATGTACGAGGGATATATAGGTAATTATTTCTTAATTAAATATATTTAGTTCGGCTCTAGTTTTAGCTGAATTTGGTCTTAAGCTTTTAAGTTCGGTTCATTTTATGCATTGAAAAAGAATCTAATCGAGCTGATCCCTCCTCAAGATATCGCCTAATCATGTCAACTAGAGTACGTCATTCTAAGAGCCGAATGGCAAATTGAAAGAATTTTAACTTAGTCAACAATTGACTTGGTCAATAGCGGGAAAACTTGGTTCGACGCACAACACTTAACCCTCTTAATAGATATATATTAAGGATTAAGAGTAGGTCTTGTGTCCTATTAGGAGCACGGAGGTCTTCGTGCTTCTAAGCTGTTTTCGATAATGGAGCTGCCGAACCGACGATCGGCTCCGTTAGATTTGATCTATCGTATTTGAAGTATCTAGAAAATAAATTTTGCGATTTTTCGATACCATTTACCTAGCGATCGAAAGGGTTCAAAATCAACGGCTGAAAATAAAAATCTCACAAAAAGTGGTGATATAATACTAAAATTTTCGATAATAGACATTGATCTTTCTGTAAATAGTATAAAGAATTTTCTATCAAAATTTTATCTGATTAGTATACTTCTACACCGTTAAACTTGCAAACGGTATACATCAACCATTAAAAATTGTTGATTTTAAACCCTTTCGATCGCTAGGTAAATGATATCAAAAAATCACAAAATTTATTTTTTAGATACTTCAAATATGCTAGATCAAGTCTAACGTTCGATCACAATTTGAAAACTCTATCATCGAACGAAGCAGAGCACAGTGTACTCCTAATAGAACATAAGACCTATAATAAAGATTAAAGTGCAAGAAGAATTTTTATAATTTAATCGAAAATTTATACTAAATTAACCTTTAAAAACTAAAGTGTGATAGATCTCGAAGTTTGAGGACCGAAAGTGTAATTTAACCACTTATTAGGCATTTAATTACCAACTAATTTACTTGGGAATAGGATGGAGGTAGATTAGTTTGGCATAGTATGGAGATACATAACCAAGAGACACTGATAGTTACTCTTTTTGAAAAAGGAATAAAAAAGTGAAAAAAGAGAGTCGCACTTTTTTGGGGGGATGAGACGCTAGCTATCAGCTTTTCACGGCGGTGATGAAAGCTCGGAGTAAGTACCTGAAGAAGACACCTCACACCTCACATGTGCCCCCCCAGTGTTTTAATTTCTCAGTCACAGGCTCACAGTCACACGCAAAAAGGGAGCCAAACATGAGCAAGGACGAACAGATCACGTGGGGCCACATCGCATCTCCAACTATTTATTCTATTTTAAAATAGTATCAAACCAGGCCTTCTTTCTTATAAAAAATTAATTATTATTATATATATACATATACAATCGACCCTTAATTGCTTCGTAATGCACACCATGCGTACTCCAGGAAATACAAAAGCGAGATGATAGCTGCAATTAAAAGAATGCATCAATTAGTGTGCGCTTCACCTACTACACTGACTACGCCACCTAATAAATAATACGATTAATTTTATACGGCTGCCACACCCTCCCCCGCCCCCCGCCAAAAAAAAATAAAGAAAAAAAGAAATTAATAGCTAATAAATTTTATAAAATTTTTATGATTAAACTTATCGCGCGCTTAAAAAAAGTTTATAATATGTAAATATAATCCTTGTAAAAATTTCAATATGTTCTCATTTTGTTCATTTCTTTTGATCAGTGGATGCATGAAATAATGATCTTATTCTTATAAATTTGTTTATGCAAAATGTTATTATTCTTCTTCTTTCTCACATCGCATATTTTACAACAAATATACAAATCTGACCATTTAAATTTTGTAAACAATTGCTTGTTATTTAATATCCTTGCAGGAAGTAGTCATTCCTAGATAATAAATCTCAAGAAACCAAGCTCGGATCTCAATCTGTATTTGACTCAAATCCCCAACGATTAATTAATTAATCAATCACCACCGCTAAACTACACCAATTACAATTACAATTACAACAGTACACGAAAATTAATGTCCTGCTCTAAGAAAATCAAAGTTAAAAAAGATCGAAAAAAAAAAAAAAAAGAAGGAAAGGAAAAGAGAGATAAGAGGGTAGAGCAAGTAGGGCATTTAATTAGCTACCAACCTCATCCGTTCTGAGACACTGGAGAAGAGTGGAGCTTAATAATTAAATTGAAAGCAACAGTGCACCTAACACACCTACTGTTGCTTGAAACACTCTCTGCGCTCTCCATCCCTTCCATAAATAAATGGGCAAAATGAGAACAAATTAGATAATAATTTATATCATTATAATCAACATTCCAAAGGTACAGTTAAACGATCAAATATGGAATATCTACGTACAGATCCCTTCACTACAAGTTTGTTTAAATGGGCGACGTTACATGCTAGGTCCCTTGAAACAGTGCTTTATGTAGTAGCTCTTTTGCAAATCACCACTTAAACTAATCTAATAAATTATCAAATAGTGATCAATTGAGCTTTTTTCTCAAATAGACTTTACTAATTATACAACCGTTTTGATTTGTAATAATTCTGTTGTAGGCTACATGATATGAAAAAAAAAAAAAAAAATCTCTCATTTAATTTTGATATTTAAGCGTGACAAATGAAAAATAGATTGAATAAGACTTTAATTTTCTATCTTCGCTTTTTTTTTTTTTTTTTTTTTTTACATGTTAGAATATTAAAAACATATATATTTGTTTGTGTTTTAAAGTCTTATAAAACTATATATATACAATACATAAGAGCAAACCAATTGTTTGATTAATGACTTTAAATGAGAAAAAAAAAAGTATTATTAAACTATATGATAAAGCTTTAAAAAAAAGTGATCTTCAAATTAAAAAATTCAAACAAACTGTTTATATAAAAACCAAAGATCAGAGAAGGTCTTTGTACATTTTGTCCCATTACTTATTAGGTGAGCGCTAGTATTACAACCAAAAAGGGTTGTTGTACTCGTACAACCTCTCTCATTAATTTGTCTTATCAAATTGGTTTATCCAAGGTTTACTGAGATTACAACCTCTTTGGATTACAAATTTTGCATTCTCAAATTGTTAATGCATTGATACATGTAGAAATATTTTTTTCTTAGTTTATAAATACTGTCTAAAGTAAAGATATGTAATTGTCAACATATCAACAATAGAACTAGGGCATCTCCCTTTTGAAATAGACTACGTTTAATTAGCGATAGCTACAAGTGCTCAACAATATTACATTTATATATTATTGATACATTTTTATTATGGTACGAAAAATTTTGATAAATTGATATAGGAGCATCTTGTACCATAAGAAATTGCTCACAAAAGATAAAAAGTTACTTGTACACTATAATTAAAATATACATCTTACATCTCATCTATCTAACGAAAAAGAATCACTCATTACTGACCCGATGTGACCAGTAAAACCATCCTATCTATTATTGGATATGTGGGATATAAAATATATGTATATACGAATATAGCTTTGCTCTTTCTCAAAACAGAGTAAACTTTACTGTTTTGTAGGTCACCAAGTGTCAATTACTAACAAAACACTTTTTTAGGAAATGTTTGGTTATCTATTTTAGACTATAACACCGGAATAAGATTCATTAATTTTGATAGTTGTTTTTTATTTTACAGGCATTAGATTCTGAATCCAAGATTTATCCTATTTCGAAGTAAACTACTCAAAATCCTATCGATCATAAACATCTTGCCGTTCTTTGCGGCCTTCATCGCTTTTCCTCTTTCTTAATCGAAACTCTCTCAAAATCCTATATTTTCGTTCCAATTTCTATTCCCTTCATCACTTTCCTCTTTCTTGATCGAAAGTCTCTCAAAATTCTAAATTTTCATTCCGATTTCTATTACAATAATAAATCAAATATTTTTGAATGATTTGTCATTTCATTTTTAATTTCAATACAATCCAATTTTATTTTTTATTTCTATTTCAATCATGAACCATAATTGAACCAAACATGCTCTTAGTTCCACTGTTGTTCCATTTGGTGTCATTTGGCGAAAAGTAAAGTATTTGGAACAGCCAAATTTAACGAAATGATAATTAAATTTAGCTAAAATATTAATTTAATTTTAAATATATTTTAAAAAGAAATTGAGGAGGTCACAATTCAGTAATCTATTTCAAATGCTTGAAAGGCACCCCAAACATTATAACCTAATAAAAATGGAGGAAACTGTTAAACGAACAAGCTATTAATTTCACAATCTAATTTAATATATATTTAAGTAAAAGTGTTAACACCGTTGTAGTTAGTGGCCTAATTTCACCACAAAACGCTCTTTATGTACTATACTCGTAAAATATTCAAATTGTATTTTACGGTTTAGATCTATTATATTTCAGTAAAATATTCTACCGAAATTCTAAAATCCAGATTTTTTCTGTTTTGTACTTAAAATTTCAATTATGTGCTCTATGTTTATTCTGATTTTATATTTTATATTGTACACCGCAATCTAAATTTAAACAATAAAATTCTATGGTCCAAGTTTAAATCCTTTTATTAGGGAGAAATGTATAATTATAAAGACCACCCCTGGCCCCTCCCGAGCTTTAGCTCATTTGTAAACGGGCACCTGAACTTTCAATTTTAGAAAATCAAATTATTTAAACTTTATCAAATAGTTCAATATACACCTCTCTTTAATTAATTATACAGATCTTTTTTTGTATCCTAACACGTTAAAAGAAAATAAAAATAAAAATCCTGTTCAGCCTAGTTTTTTATTGTCATGCTTAAGTTAAAATTGAAAGCAAAAAAACAGAAATAAATTTCTTTTGACATTTTGAAGCCTTACATGATGATTGTGCAGACGATATATATAGTAAATTTACTTGGAAAGAGAAGCATATACTATTAAAATAATTTTAAAAAACTTTAGAAAATGTGATTGCTAAAATTAATAATTTAGACGCCGATTTGTAAAAGAGCTAAGGGCTTGTTTATTTTGACCATAGTATGGATTGAAATGGCAGAGTTTCTTTAACGGGACGGACTTTGTGGCATTCCGACGAAATCGTAAAGCTCGACTTCCGTAGGGTCTATGCGGCCCGTGCGCACAAATCCGTCTTACAGAACGGTGAGTTCGCATATATAATGGTGCAAACTCACAACTTCGCCTTTACCAAGCGCGAAGCCGAGCTCTGCCATAAGTACTGAACTCGCCGAGTTCGACCGACGAGATGTTGTTTTTTTGTTTTTTTTTTGTTTAACAGAACACGCCCTAAAGTTCACAGAGTCTCTGTATATACATTTTAATCCTAATCGAGTATACTCAACCTAAGGATATATATATATATATAGTTGTTCTACTAATTAATTAGAACCGGAGCAAGGCATTCGAAATTTACCTCAACCGGGGCGCCAGAGATGCTGTAGTAGCCATCTGAAGACGACCCGCCAGGAGCCGACTCCCCCCCGCCGTCGTTGTTGCCGCCGCCGGGAGTAGTGGAGTTATCCGGCGGGACGGTGATGCCGAGCGGATACACGGGCGTGCCGTCGGGCTTGAAGAGGCCGTAGTTGCGCTCGGAGGTCGGCCCCGGCTTGAGGTTCTCGTTGAACAGCGCGAAGACGTAGGCCCGGAGCGCCACCCCGGGCCGCAGGGGCGTCCCCTTCCCCTCCGCGACTAGCCGCATCACATTCCCGTTGTACTTGGCAGCGTTCTGCGGCGTCGCCCCCGTCTCGTTCGCGTCGCCGGCGGAGGGCCAGCCGGTCTCAGATACCCTCACCTCCACCGTCTTTGCGGAGTCGCCCGCGGCCGCGTTGATGGCGTGGTAGACGGCGTCAACCTGCAAGTGGTAGGTAAATTACACTTTCAGTAATTCCAAACTATTCATTACACTTTCAGCTCTTAAACTACTATTAAATTTTTATTTGAATTTTGTAAATTGAATTTGAAGATCAAAATGTCAAGACCCTTCTAATTTGAGGACCAAAAGTGTGATTTAGCCTAAACAGTCAAAAAGCCGAATGTGCCACCGTGTGCAGGATACTTATATAATGAGTCCGGCTGCTATGCTATCAATAGCACGAAATATTCGGTGCTACCAAATTTTCAACCGTTAGATTCACCTCTTTGATTATTTTCATCCGTTAGATCATACTATTCAACCAACCACCCACTTAACGCTAGGAGACCCACATCATCCTAACCGCAAATCTTTCAATCCAACGGTCAAAAACTTAATAGCACTAATGACTTGATTCTATTAATAAGATAAGAAATTTTAATTCCTTATATAATAATATATAATAAATTGATAAAATTATCACAAAAGTTAAACACTATTATAATAAAAGGACCAGTACACCAGAGCAAATTTTACATCTTCTTTATCTAAGATTCGTATTTAATTCTTATCTTTTCAATTTTTTAAAAGATTTTATACGAAAAGGATTAAAATTTTTCTAAACTTTTTTACAACAAGGGAAATAATAAATTTTACACTCCATTTTCTTTTTTTAGATGTACTCGTCATATTTTCCATAATACAATACTTCGAAATTTCTCTAAAAAAAATGCAGAGTAGAAACTTTTAATATTTGTTTGGAAATTAAAATCTCAAAAACGTAAATAAAAAATATAAAAAATGAAATATTTGGAAATTATCTAAAAAAAGAGTTGGGGACTCTCACCAAATATATGTAACACCCTAAGCTTCATCTACATCAAGTAAACTGTTGCTGCATTAATACCATTTTTCTTAATTAATGTCGAGTGCATGGTTCCCTCAGCGACGCACGCACGAATTATATAGTGTGCGACTGTAATCTGTATTATATTTAGCGGACATTATCACAAAGTCTGAAATTAATGCTACTGTTGTACGTATTGTTGATACGATGTGTGGAACTAATTATATATTTCGTTGAAATTTATTTATTTCATCGTTATTTTCTTAAAAAACATAATTTTATTATAATTTTTTTAAAAGATATGATTATTAGTTCAATATAGATGAGGCGGAATATATGCATGCGGCAAAAGAGAAGGAAAACAAGACAGAAAGATAAGATAAGACTTCCCCTCTTCTCAGCGGGCCTGAGGTCATCGTTGAACTTTAAAAAAAAGTTAAAAAGAAAGAAGAAGAAAAGAAACAAAGAAAAAAAAAAAAGGGACAAATGAAAATGAAAATGAGGATATATGAAAAATATAATAAATAGATATATAATTGGGACCTGTGCGTGGAGGAGGGTGGAGTAGCGGAGGCCGGAGACGGGGTCGGTGACGCCGAGGTTGGGCTCAAGGAGGGCGTAGTTGAGGTCGACGCCGGAGGGGTCGTCGGCGTAGGCGAAGTAGGGGTAGGCGTTGACGAGGAAGGGCGAGCCGGTGCGCGCGTGGAAGCCCAGGAGGGGGCAGAGGTAGGGCAGCAGGTCGCGCCGGAACACGGCGGACGAGGGCGGGTACGAGGAGGCCAGCACGGCCAGCGAGTGCGCCGTGGTCACCGCGATCGCCCGGTCGAGGCCCAGCGACGCGAGCGCGGCGTGCAGCGACGCCATGGCGGGGAGGAGGGACTTGGCGGTGGCGCTGGCGGTGCTGTTTGGGCTGGAGCTGGGGCTGGTGGTGAGCACCTCGTTGCCGACGGTGATGGCTGCGATCTTGGTGGCGGGGACGTAGGGCTGGATGTTGGCGCGGGCCCACGCCAGTGCCTCGTCGGGGTCGGCCACGGCGGCCACGCAGCGGTCGGGGAGGCCCACCACCAGCTCCACGCCCGTGTTCGCGAAGGCGCGGAGCACCGACGGGTCGGCGTCGTACAGCCGCACCCGCCCCACCCCCACCGACGCCAGCAGCGGCAGCACCGCCGACGGCCCCGGCAGGTTGCTGCCCACGCGCCCGTAGTTGATCCCCACCAGCGACGCCGACGTCGCCGCCGCGCACCACGCCGACACGAGGAGGACGCGCACCCGCACCACCCACATTGCGCTCGTTCGTCCGCGTCAATTTGTGCGGAATTAATTAACAATGTCCAGGATATATTAGAGAGAGCGACCGGCCGATCCAGGGGGGGGAATGCAAATGCAAATGCAGATGCAGGCGACCCGATCGGACCAAAAAGAGGAAGGAAAGAAGAAGAAGAAGAAGAAGAAGAATCTCGGGTTAGAGCGTCGGGGGACAAGGGGGGTGTGGGATTCACAGCTGGGTATTTTGTCGGAAGCGAATGGATGGGATTTGGGAAAGCCCAAATGGGAGGTGAGAGTGGGATGGGAGGCTGTGCAGGGGAGATCAGAGATGATGATGTGTGTGTGCGGTAACCGGGAGGTGAGCGATAGGGACGCATGTTTCTGTAACGGCCGTTTTTCCTTTTTAAGTTGAAATTTATTATTATTATTATTATTTTCTTTTTTTTTTTAATAAGAAAAACAAATACCATGTGCTGCTGGTGATGGGACTCGCCCAGGACCATTCCTCCTTCCTGGCTGGCGGCTGCCTTTCTCCGCTCGACCACTATCTATTGTCCACACTGCAAATTGCAATTGTTGGTGTGGGAGCAGCGATGCTATATAATGTGCACGGCCGATTTTCCAGATTTTATTCAAATCTGACGGATTTAATCAAATACTAATCATTCCACATATTTAAAAATTCAAAAAAAATCAAATTCATTTTATCCAAACTGAATTCCAACTCCAGCACATATATCCAAAACCAAACTCAGCAGGTTCGTAATTTTAGTTTCGGGGATAAAATTTTCATTCGGGTTAGGTTTCGGATTTGGAAAATTTTCTTTCTAAACTAATCCATGCATTGACATTCCCCACTTTCCTGATAGGAAGAGCTTTCGGGCATAATTTATTTTACTCTTCAAATATTTGAATACTAACTCTTGTGCATCACTATTGTATTAGTGCAGTCGAACTCTTGCATGAATATTTATTGGGTCCTTCATTTTATTTTATATTTCAATCCTAATACTCATTAGCTGTTTTTTTTTTTTTCCTCTCTATCGAACGACTAGGTGATTGGACCGCAACATACACTCTCTTTATGTTGTAAAATTGTATATCTTATCCATCTTATGGGTGGAGTTTTCTCTTAGGGCTCGTTTGGTTCACACTATGAAAGATTACTAGGAATAAAAAGATATCCGAGAATCTTATTCCTATTCATCCTATTATTAAGAATGTAGTATTGCGGTATTTGGTTAAATACGATCATATTATTTAGTCATGTTATTTAAGATTGTGAAAAATATACAATTTATTTATTTATTTTTTTAATTAATTTTAAATAATACTATAAAAGATTTCAACATCTTTTTTTAAAAAAGAAAGAGAATATAGATTAGAAAGAGAGAGCATAATTAAAGAAATATGAAGAAAAATAAAATCGAGATTAGAGAGAATGAGAGGGTTGAGATTTTAGAAAAAGAGAGAGAGAAATAACTTACTTTAGAGAGAGTAAAAGAGTTGAAGTTTTGAGAGAAAAAGATAAGTTTAAAGAGAGAGATATGAGGTTAGAGCGTAAAGAAAAATAATACCAACTTAGTAGGGTGGTAGGAAGAAAGAAATAAATTAGACATATTATAATTACTCCAATTCATTAATATAAGGATACCCACCTCCTAAGGGTGCGTTTGGTTTTATCTTTTTAAGATTCATCGTAATCCAATAGGAATAAAAAAATATGACGGTGTTTGGCTAAACGCACTAAGTAATCTAGTTTGTAATATTAGATTTACTTGGAAATAAGATGCATCTCAAAATACTAATCACATTCCCTTGATGGAGAGTGGGTATCTTCGTATTAATGAATTGGGATAATCATAATATTGTTAGCCTAGTGGCCCTAATCTTGTATTAGATTTTGATGATAACAAATAATCACTTTTATTGGACTAATTTCTTATCTTGAGCTTTGTGTTTTAGATCTTTCTATCTTCAAAAGGACTCAAGATGGGCAATTCTCTAAGTATCAAGCTTCACCTATTGAAGCTATATTTGCTTCTTTTGTCAAATTGACAAACTCACTTTCTCTACTTTTACTTGAATTAAAATCTTAATTAGAGTAAGATATTTTGAGCTAAATTTAATATTTTCAATTATTACTTCTTAAACTGCTCAAAACTCTATATTCTGTCAAGTTACGATTTCTGGACTCATGTTTTGGGCGACCTCAAGTGAATCCAAATGTTCTGTTTATTTTTGGATCTGCCTCCCTGTTGATCGAAGCAGTCCAGAGAGTTTTTACCATTTATGAGCGCCCGAAAATCTGTTCAGGTCGACCGAAAAATTTGACTTGACAGGTTGCGTGTTCTGGACTGTACGATAGTACGGTCCGAAAATTCTGACGCAGTGCAGGCGGCGCATGCGGCGCGGCGCCGACGGCGTGAGTTCAAATTTCTGGGCCCCCGCAACTGTTTGGAAGCCCAATCAATGCTGTCAGAGAAAGCGGCGCAGGGTCTGACATTGTCAGAAAGTCAGCGCACATGTTCTGGGCGCAAGTACAGGGCGCCCACAAATCCTGACGGCCCAAGTGTACGGTTTCTGAAAAGCGGCGCACGGGTCTGACATTGTCAGAAAGTCAGCACACATGTTCTGGGTGTAGCATATGGATTCCCCGAGGAGCGTGTCGAGTTTCGTCGAAATGAGCGGAACCCGGAGTGGAGCGAGTTAGTATGGGTTCTAAGTGCTTTGGAACTCGTGCGTGGCGGTAGCGGGGTCTTGGAACAGCTAAACTGCAAGTATGGAGAAATTTCCAGACTTGGAGCAGCCAAGACCGGACTTCCCAAGTGAAGTCCGGATGCCACAAGGTGCCCCAGCTGCGAAAAGTTGAAATTTGGCTAAGTCCTGAAGATCCTGCTCTCGGGATCCGGACTTAGCATCTACGTCCGGACTTAGCTGCGAAATTTGAGAAAAATGGCTAAGTCTGAAAGTTCGGCTCTCGGGATCGGACTTGAGGCCAAGGTCGGACCTTGAGCCAGCCCGATGCGCGGAATGTAAATACTTGGGTTTGGGGGGCTTAGTTGTAAATGTTACAACATGTTATTAGCCCTAACCCCTCTCCCTCACAGCACACACTCTCTTTTCATCCCTCTCACTCTCTTTTGCTCACTTTCTCTCTCTAGAAGTGCTCTAGGGTTTGGAGGAGAAGAAGAAGGAGAGGAAGAAGAAGGTGACATTGGAGCTTTTGGAGGACTTTGAAGCTCTCCTACACCAAGGGCTTGGAGAGGCTTTGCACTAGAGGTAAGTTCTCACAAGTAAACTTCTAGGGTTTTGATTTTCTCCTAAGTTTTGGAGCTTTCTAGCTTTTTGCTAGTATTAGAGGACTTGTATGGCTATGAACACCATGAAACCTCATGAAAGCTTCAAGTGCTCTCATGGTGGTTGGCTAGGGTTTGTAGTAAACCCTAAATAGATGGTTCTAATGGCTTAGGAATGGTTCTAAAGAGCTTCTCATGGGTCTACAAGCTTTCTTTTGCTTGTGGTTGAGATCAATCCCATGGGAATGCCAAAGTGGCATTGTTAGGGTTTGAAAATTGGGGCTTTTGCCCTAGGGTGTTTTCAAGGTAAATTGACCTTGTGAAAACCTAATTGGGGGTATTCCCGACGCGTGGGACAACTCCGTTCGTCGAAACGAAAAGCCGATATGGGGGCTACTATGTAAATTGACCTGATTAGGTCTCTGTTAAATGCGCAGGTGACAAACTAGGGATCGGTTGGTCGTGAAAGTTGTTGAGCAACTCCACCATAATATTTAGAGGTGGGGGGTGCATTCCGGAATCGTTGGATTCCCTTCTATGTATATTTCACCTTTTTTAGCATTGTATGTATATAGTAAATTCATGCATGATAGGGTAGTTGGAAAATTATGCAATGGTTGAACCTCTTTACTTTGTTACTAGTGTAGTTGAGCTTAGTAAATGAAATGGAACCATAGAGGCATGAGAACTAGAACCCTACTTGTATGAATATGGAAATGGACTTGATCTTAGTCAACAAAGGTGATATTGAACATAGAGACGAGATTGGCATTGAGATAACCATAGTTAAACATTGTTTAACCTTAGTGGCATTACGACAAGAATATTATAGATGAAATGGTAGTAACCTATCTACGGCAATGGCATGGTAACTAGTGGCTATGAATCCTCAATGTGAGGATTAGATCGATACTCTTGACAAGTCTTGGCTTGAGGGAGGTCGCTCCTCCTCATGCAAGCGGTGAGTTCCGGAATAGTCACCTAGGGAGCGCGGTCCCTAAGACGGTCCCTCGGGTCTTGTAGTGCTTAGAGCCTCCCCGAACAAAGGGATTTTGGGTCTTGAGTTTGTTGGGGTTAACTATGTTAACCGATAAGATTGGGTAATGAGCCAAAGTAAACTAAAGTAAAGTAAAGTAAAGGCATGCATGCATTTTCAGATTATTAGATTATCTATCTATCTGGCTCTTTCTTGCAGGCATTTGTATTAGTAATTATAGTTCGGTTACTATTTCATTCCCTTTGAATACTTATGCCTGGATAGACCTAGTGGGTAAGTCGGCAGGGTCGGTTGCCGAGCCCACTGGGAACTTCGTTGTAGTTCTCACACCACTAACCCCACAGGTCCTAGCACGAGCGCGGCGGCGGAGGACCGGGGCAAGGGGTTAGCGCCATAGCTAATGGCCACCGGAGTATTGCATTAATCATTCCTTTTTGTTATACTTGTATCAACTTTATTTTGTTGAACTATAGAAGTTTAAAGTTGTAAACAATTCAAGTGTTTTTGGTGGAATGCAAATGTGTAAAAGAAATGATGTATTGAATGGAAAAAGAATGTAATAGACTAGTTTACTTGTATTTGGTTCAAAATGTAACCAAGTTCATGTATGGTTCATATTCTAGCTTAGAGCTTACTTTTCTGCTGTGTTGTTGCTTGCCTTCGAGTAAGCCTTGTATAATTGCAAATTCCCTTTGATTTGTTGAATTATACTTATTATTGGAGCCTTGGGCGGGCAGGGGAGGCCCTGTCCGTTCGGCGTCTGTTGACGTGGCCCGAACCCGACCAAATAGGCGGGTAGCGGGGCGTGACACTGGGCGCAAGTACAGTGCGCCCACAAATCCTGACGGCCCAAGTGTACGGTTCCTGAAAAGTGGCGTACGTGGCTGACAGGCAGCTGGAAGTGCAGTGCGCGTGCAAAAGTTCTGGGCGCCCTGAAGTGACTTTAGGTCGCCCGAAAGTGCAACGTTCAGGAGCTGGCCGAGGCTATAAATAGATGACTCTTTGGTATCTAAAAGCTTCTTCCAGCAATTAAGTTTGAGCTTAAAAACTTCAGCATTCTTAATACTCTTAGCTCTCCATTCTCTCTTTTAACTTGAGTGAAATTTGTAGTGAGATTTATTCTTGTATAAAGAGACAGAGGCAAAGTCTTGAAGCTTGATAAGAAGAAGTGGTGTGAAGGTTTGGTGCTTGCCCGCAAAAGCATCACCTAGTGGAGATCCAACATTCTCTTGCGTTGAGAAGTTGGCGGGGACGTAGGCAAAGTGCCGAACCTCGAAACAAATCGACCGTGTGCTCTTTGAGTTAGCATTTCTCTATACTCCTCACTTTGTTGATTGTTTCGGGTTTTTAATTTACTTGATCTTTGACTTTTTATTTTAGAAACCTAATTCACCCCCCCTCTTAGTTTGCCATTTAGATCCTCAATTGGTATCAGAGCGATGTCTCACATTATTTAGATTAACATCTAAGTGAGAATGGCATCTATGGGAAAGAATATCGAAGGACAATCTATTGTTCGGCCACCATTTTTTGATGGAATCGATTATCCTTTTTGGAAGATTAGAATGAAGATATTCTTTCAATCTCTAGATTTTGATATTTGGGATATAGTCGAAAGTGGTTATATCATTCCATCAAAACCTAGAGCGGAATGGAATGAAGCGGAAAAATCTCGCTTTCAATTGAATGCTAAAGCTATCAATTCATTCCTTTGCGCTCTTAGTAGAGAAGAATTTCATCGAATATCTATATGCACAACGGCTAAAGAGATTTGGGATAAATTAGAAGTTACTCATGAAGGTACTTCTAGGGTGAAGGAATCTAAATTAAGCATGCTCATGTCAAGTTATGAACTATTCAAAATAGAGGAAAGTGAATCCATTTCGAATATGTTCACAAGATTTACTAACATTGTGAACAACTTGAAAGCCTTAGGCAAGAATTTTCCTCAATCGGACTTATTGCGAAAACTTCTTCGAGTACTACCAAGAAGTTGGATACCTAAGGTTACGGCTATCCAAGAAGCTCATGACTTGGACAAAGTAAAGATTGATGAACTTGTCGGATCGCTCATGGCGCATGAACAACGCCTCAAGGAGTATGACAACGAAGTAGCTCCCGAGAAAAAGAAAAGCCTTGCACTTAAAGAAGTCGTTGCTTCCGATAGTGAAGATGATGAAGAAGGTTTGAGCGAAGAAATCGCTATGATTTCAAAGAGGCTCAACCGACTAATCAAGAAGCGCAACTTGAGAAGACCTAAACGAGACGGGTTTAAAGGTGAAGGATTCAAAAAAGGGATCATTTGCTACAATTGCAACAAACCAGGGCATTTGAAAAGTGAATGCACTCTTCCAAGCAAGCTCTTTAAGAAAGACAAGAAAAAGAAGGTTTTCAATGCACTAAATTGGGACGCCCCCGACGAGTCTAGCGATGACGAGTCGGAAAAAGAAGTTGCCCAAATTTGCCTTGAGGAGCATAGCTCAACTCTATGTCTTATGGCTTTTGAAGATGAGGTAAATAATTTAAGTTATCATGAACTTTTAGAAGCTTTCTTTTCTTTTTATGATGATCTACAAAGTTTGGGTCCTAAATATACATCTCTCAAAAAACAAAATACCTTATTAGAGATGGAAGTAAACAACTTAAAATCTTCAACTTCAAATCATTCTTTAATACTTGAAAATGAGAACTCTTTACTCAAGAAGGAACTTCAACAAGTAAATGAGACATGTTGTAGTCTCATTCATGAAAATGAGGTATTAAAGAAGAAACTTGAAGGCCAAAATTTTAAGCCAATTCTTCATTATGACAAACAACTTGAAAATCTTCAAGTTGAAAACCAACAACTCAAAATTGGCTTAGGTGAATCTAAGAAAACTCTTGAGAAATTTGTTGGTGGAACAAAGTATCTAAATATGATACTTGGAAGTCAAGTTGTAAACTTCAAAAAGTTTGGGATAGGATATGTGCCTAATCCAAACAATATTAAGTTAACAAAAAGTAAAAAAAAAGGTTTTTGTTAAAAGCTCAAATCAAAACCCAACTTTGCATTGCTCCTATTGCAATATTAAAGGATATCATACATCTTTTTGCAAATATAAGAAAAATCCTAAGCTTAACCAAATTTGGGTTGTGAAAGGTTCATCTAACTCTAAAGGACCCAATCTCACTTGGGTACCAAAGTTAAACACTTAATTTGTTTTTGTAGGTGTGTCTCCAATCAAAAGGTGCAAGCAACAAATGGTACTTAGATAGTGGATGCTCAAGACACATAATGTCACGCCCCGAAACCGTCACCAATTTGGTCCGATTCGCACATTCGACGTACGCTGACGGACAAAGACTCTCCCCGCTCGCTAAGGCTAACGACAAGATTGTGTACAACAAGTGCCCAGAACAACTTGATATAACATACACAATCAACCACAACGAGAGCACCACTAGTGCTAACAAAGAGAAAGCAAGCGTCACAAGTAAACGACTAGTGAATAAAAGAGAGCTAAACTTATCTATTACATTCATTTAGTTATTAACTTTGATTACATTTAAACTTCAACAATATACATCATTTATACATCATCTCAAAACCTCACCACCTATACAACATCTACTCTCAAAATAAGTACAGGGTAACTCTAATGTAGTAGGAAGTAACCTGCTACGATCGTTAGGGCGCCAAGCCCTTGCCACGATCCTCACCTAGCACGCTTGTGTTAAGGATTTTGTGTTGGCAAGTTTCGTGAATTGAGTCGAAGTCTTGAAGAAATCGGATCGGATTGAAGAAGAACGAAGAATCCAAGACTTTGAAGAAAATGAAAATATCTCACGACATGAATCATGATGTTAAGGTAAGTTTTTAAATCATAATATAGTGATTCATACTTAGTTGTAGACATTAAAATCATGAAAATCAAAGTTTAATGGATTAGAAAGTGCTTTGAAACTTTGTGAAACCCGAATCTTGCAAAAGCTGAAAATTGCACTTTGTTACCGGTAACAGCCTGAAAAGTGTATGGGTAAAGCCATCACAAGTGTACCGGTAACAGCCTGAAAAGTGTACGGGCACAGCCATCACAAGTGTACGGGTACATCCATCAACCTGTCACCGGTAACAGCGCTTTAAAATTCTATCTTCCGTCATTGTGTTACCGGTAACACTATAGAATTTGTACCGGTACAGATGGTTAAAAATCTGAATTTTCTCTAATCCGACTCTAATTGATTCTAAAGTTTATAAATAAAATATTGGGGTTCTCTAACTTCGTGTGCTTCATGAATATACATGTTTTGAGAAATCCTAGAGGCTAGGAATTTGTCACAAACCTATTTTCTACATATTAGCCTCTTCTAGGTCAAATCGAGATATTGCAACTCCTTTACTATATGTCGATTTGATCTACGATTCGCTTGGAGTTTTCTTCTTTGGTTCTCTACGATACTCCTAAGCGAAGGATCACCATACTCATGATGCTTCTCATGAACGGCGTCGTGGATTCGGGGTGAGGCGTTGTGGATTCGACGCGATTGAAGGCGATTCGTGGATTCGGATCGTTGGCTCGTGGATTCGAGTGGCGTCGTGGATTCGGCGTGATAGAAGCTTCATGGATTCGAAGTGGTGGCGTTTCGTGGATTCGGGACGTGGCATTCGTGGACTCGGACATGAGGGCGCGGACAACCCGGAGGATTGCGCGGAGATTCATAGGAGGTTAAGAGAGGTTAAATTCGTGGAGTCAGTAATCACCTTGTAATCTTTTCTCTTAATGAATTATTTTTCGCGTGTTGGTCCCATAGGTTTTTTACTCCAAGTTGGAGTTTTCCCACGTAAATCTCGGTGTGTTTTTATTTTCCGCATTTACTTTTAACGCATCGAGTGTTTGTGGTTTTTGGCCGATACACCTATTCACCCCCCTCTAGGTGTTGGATACAATCTAGATAGATCCTTGGGCACCCCATAACTTACAATTGGTATCAGAGCGGGATCTAGATATATTGCTATCTAATGGCCGAAGAGTTACTAGGTGTGTTGCAAACTTATGAGATGACTTTTCCTACTAACCAATCTTCTTCCAAGTTTTTTTTTTAGAGATATCTTCTTCCAAGTATTTTTTTCTAAAAGTACAAAGGTTGCGTTGAAAACATCAAAGGAAGAAGACGTGGAGTCGGATTCCGGCGAGGAGGAATCAAACGACGAGGTTTTAGCGGAAGCGTATCATCAACTACTCGTCGAATCCAAAAAGATGGCGAAGCACAATAAGAAATTGAGGAAGCGTCTACTTGAACTTGAAGAGGAAAACAACAAATTAAAGAACACAAATAAAACTCTTGAGGAGGAAAGGGAATCAACATTAAAAAATAATTTGGACCTCCAAAAGAAGCTAGATGAAACGGAGTCAACGATAAACTCTTATCAAGACAAGGTTAGATTTTTGGAGCATCAATTCAAGGAAATTCACACATCCAATCAAGTCTTACCCAAACCAAGTTCGCCAACTCAAATCCGATCTTCAAAAATTTTCTTCCGGATCGAAGAAATTGGATCATATGCTCGGATTGGGTCAAACAAATAAGTTGGGCCTTGGATATGAACAGACTTATGTTGAGAAGGATCAAAATGCTATTCATAAAGTCTCAACAACTTTGAAAGAAAAGATTTGCCATAAATGTGGCATCAAAGGACACATTAAGAAGAGTTGCCCGAATAAGGATAAGAAAAATCAATCGGCAACATCGAAACCTCAATCGGCATCATCTACAACTCGATTTCTCCCACGGAATCAAAAGAACCGAATTTATAAACCAAAGCCGCATGCAAATTGGGTTTCTAAGCCTCAACGACAATATCAACCGAAGCTTCAAGCAACGAAACGACCAACGGTTGATCCAAAATCAAAACGAGTTGTGCCTAACGTCGACAAGCCAAGACAACCAACTATCCGACAAGTGTGGATCCGGAAAGGTGATATCTTTCCTTGTTCCTTGTCTTAGATTGTTTAGCTTTTATGTAATGCTTTGATTGGTGCTTATTGCATATTTTTATTCATTGCATTACATGATTAAACGATTTTTGGTGCTTATTGCATATTTTGATGTTTGGTGCTTTAAATTCATTTGTTAGAAAATTGATTTGAGGAAAGGCATTTGGGAATTTAAAATTTTTGAGAAAGGAGATGATTGAAAATCATTAAATTGAGGAGATTAACGATTTTTCAAAAAACCTTAACCGATATTTAAAGTCAATTCAAATTAGATTAAATTCATATTAATTATCGGTGTTACTCCACTTTTTATTATTTTGACGATAATTTAATATGCGATTTCTTAATACATATATTCATCAAAATTTTGAAATCAATTTGGATCTCTTGTGATTAATTCATCTTGGTTGTGAGTGTTGAATATGATTGATGGATATTTGCTAATAGACTAAAATTCGTCAAAATTATTTTCAATTGTAAGATTGTCTAATTTAGGGGGAGTTTGAATTATTTGTAAAAAAAAAGGAGAAACTTCTATGTTTAAAAGATGTGGAAAGAGTTACATCCGAAAGGAGTGTGAAAACTACCACCACATGTAGGAAAGAGCTACCATCCCTGTCGTCCGGTAATTGTGTGAAGCTACCACATGAAAATTAACAGATTAACCGAAAAGGTTGAAAAATTGAATATTTTAGTATTTTTGGCGTTATAAGGTGGTAGAATGAAAAGATGCTCAAAGAGAAACCCCCGGTGTTTATTGGTTATATAAATCTCTATTTTGAACGTGTTGTTACAAATTGGTGTCAATTTTGCCAAATTTCTAAAAATCATTTTTCATTAACCGTTACATCTTGATGGTTTTGAAACATTAGATTATTTTTTATAACAAATTTTGATATTTCAATGTGTTTTGAAATCCTATAATATTTTATTTTCATCATAATAATTTTTGGAGTACAATCTTTAATTTTAATGAAATTAACTTAATTTGGAGGAATTTTAAAAAAATATGGCAAAATTTTCGCATTCTCATCTGTGGACTATGTTTAGTTTGCTTATTTTTATTTTTAGATTTGTAACTATGACTTGACTACTTTTATGCTTGTTAGTATGTTTTCTCTCTATATGCTATGTATTGACAATTTTTGACAAAAGGGGGAGAACATAGATGGACAGGTGTTGATCAAAAGAAGGGGAGAAAATTGAAGAATAAAGGGGGAGAAGGAAAAAAAAAAAAAGAACTTCGAGAACATTGACATTGAAGGATGTAAGAATGACTAATGTTGTGATTTTCTACTTCGTTTTGGAAAATTATTTTGCAGGAAATCAAGACTTCAAGACTCCTAGTTACGTCTAAGTCATAGAGTCTGTTTTAGGAGTTTTTGATGTAAATTTGGGTTTCAAATTGTAATTGGACTACATGCGAGGAGTTCGATGTTTTGGTGATGACATTGAATTTCGTTTCTCTTTTATGATTTTTGTGAGCTTTTGAGTTTTGTCACGACATTGCCAAAGGGGGAGATTGTTAAGGATTTTGTGTTTGCAAGTTTCGTGAATTGAGTCGAAGTCTTGAAGAAATCGGAGTGGATTGAAGAAGAACGAAGAATCCAAGACTTTGAAGAAAGTGAAAATATCTCACGACATGAATCATGATGTTAAGGTAAGTTTTTAAATCATATTATGGTGATTCATACTTAGTTGTCGACATTAGAATAATGAAAATCAAAGTTTAATGGATTAGAAAGTTCTTTGGAACTTTGTGAAACCTGAATCTTGCAAAAGCTGAAAATTACACTTTGTTACCTGAATAAATGTAAAAGTGTACGGTACAAACATCACAAGTGTACGGCATACCATCAACTCGTCACCTGAATAGCTTTCGAAATTCTATCTTCCGTCATTGTGTTACCGGTAACACTATAGAATTTGTACCGGTACAGATGGTTAATCTGAATTTTCTCTAATCCGACTCTAATTGATTATAAAGTCTATAAATAAGATATTGGGGTTCTCTAACTTCGTGTGCTTCATGAATATACATATTTTGAGAAACCCTAGAGGCTAGGAATTTGTCACAAACCTATTTTCTACATATTAGCCTCTTCTAGTTCAAATCGAGATATTGCAATTCCTTTACTATATGTCGATTTGATCTACGATTCGCTTGGAGTTTTCTTCTATGGTTCTCTACGATACTCCTAAGCGAAGGATCACCATATTCATGATGCTTCTCATGAACGGCGTCGTGGATTCGGCGTGAGGCGTTGTGGATTCGATGCGATTAAAGGCGATACGTGGATTCGGATCGTTGGCTCGTGGATTCGAGTGGCGTCGTGGATTCGGCGTGATAGAAGTTTCATGGATTCGAAGTGGTGGCATTTCGTGGATTCGGGATGTGGCGTTCGTGGACTCGGACGTGAGGGCGTGGACAACCCGGAGGATTGCGTGGAGATTCATAGGAGGTTAAGAGAGGTTAAGTCTGTGGAGTCGGTAATCACCTTATAATCTTTTCTCTTAATGAATTATTTTTTGCGTGTTGGTCCCATGGGTTTTTTACTCCAAGTTGGAGTTTTCCCACGTAAATCTCGGTGTGTTTTTATTTTCCGCATTTACTTTTAACGTATCGAGTGTTTGCAGTTTTTGGCCGATACACCTATTCACCCCCCTCTTGGTGTTGGATATAATATAGATAGATCCTTGGGCACCCCATAACTTACAGCTCGAGCTAGGACATGAAATAGAGTGGGGTGAGAACTATCTTCCATAGTTCCCAGTTGGTTCGGCCGCCAACTCCGCCGATCTCCCCACTAGGTCCAAGGAGGCGAAGAGTAGAATGATGGATAGATAAATAAATAACTGAAAGCGATGGAAGTACTATAAGTAAATGCAATATTCTACTATGCCTCAGATCAAGGTAAATGGATGCATGAACTCATAATAAAGGCTGACCACTACTATTATGCTCAATAATAGACAAGTTCTTAAGTCACCCAATCCCGCTGTGAGCCCAAGGGCTCGCCTTTCCGTCTCACGTTCTTTAGTCTCATAGGGGCGGAGTCACTGTGAGACCCTAGTTAGTCCTATATATAAGATATAATAGGGCTAAAAATTTCTTAACCCGGTTTAAGCATTTTGGGTGGTGGTAAGGCCCAAGAGGTTAAGAGAGTTAAGCATGCTAGGACGGGAGTAGTCCTAGGATGGGTGACCCCCTGGGAAGTTGGGGCGTCACAGATGGTATCAGACCCAATTACCAGCCGGAAGTGTGAGATGAGTCTCGGCTGAGCCAGGGTCTGGATGACGGGCTAGCGAGACGAGTCTCACATCGCCTGGTACTTGTGAGTCTGAGCCTGACGAGGACGTCAGGGCTTAAATGAGGGGAGATTGTGAGACCCTAGTTAGTCCTATATATAAGATATAATAGGGCTAAAAACTCTTAACCCGGCTTAAGCATTTTGGGTGGTGGTAAGGCCCAAGAGGTTAAAAGAGTTAAGCGTGCTAGGACAGGAGTAGTCCTAGGATGGGTGACCCCCTGGGAAGTTGGGGCGTCACAGTCACACTGTCCAACCATCCCCCGAGACCGCCTGCGGACAGATACTTTAGTCCAAGGGCAGCTACTTTAGCCCTCCTCTCGTGACAAACTCCGGAGCGCACAGCCTTTGTAGAGCGACCACCCCAGGCGCAGACAGGCAAGTGAGCACGATCCAAATCCTGTGAACTGGGAATACCCTACCAACTGGCTATTATCATTTCATAATCCATGTATCACTTTACTCGACCCTCTAGGGTTAGAATTCACACAAAGGTTTTCATGCCACATATTCTCAACTTCATTCAACTTCACACTAACTAGATGCCACTCGTTCTTGTTTAACTAGATGCCACTCGTTCTTGTTTAGACAGTTTCACTAACTCTAGATTTACGCCTCACACATCATAGTATATGGGGTTTTAGGCTATGTCACATATGGTTCTCATGCTTACTAGGCTCAATTGGCATAATACTAAGTTATATCAACCATGCATACGAACTAACCATTACATTTAGCACACTATACACAACTATGCACAATATGCAAGATTTATTACTATATTATACTTGGACATAGAGGGTAGCCCGACTGCTTCGGGATGGAAACCACCCACCTTTTTGACGTCACAACACGGTAGGAAACTTGTTTCCCGCGATCGCTTGTCGCCGCTTAGCTCTCGAGCGAAAGCGAAGTAGCGGCGCACCTCACTTGGCGATATCTTCGCTCCGACTCGATGAATTGCCGAACCATCGCCACCAACGCGTTTAAACACCTATTTGTTAGGTTTACGAATGATCAAAAGAGATCAAAACCCCTAATTTAGAAAACCCCCATTTTTGATGCCCTATGGTTTCACATATGGAAATACACCTATTAAAACCCTAGAAGCATGCATTTAGTGCTTACTAGCACCCTTAGGTTCCACCAAAACATCCCCAAAAGCACAAGGATCAAAACCCTAAAAATCACCATTAAAGGGTTTTGAGGGTTACCTTGAGCTCCAACAAGAGAAGGAGAGATGGAGAAGATGAAGCTCTTCCTCTTCTCCTTGCTTTTCTTCTTCTTCTTCTTCCTCTGCTGCTGCTCCTTCCCCTCCTTCACTTCTCCAACAGAGAGGGAGAGAGGTATCCTAGAGGGAGAGAGAGCGAAGTTTGAGGGCTACAGCACAAATAAAAAGGGAGTAATCGGGCTCCCTTAGGTTCATATAACCTAATTTGGGTTACATTTGCAAGATAGCCCCTCAACTCTCAACCTCTTGAAGTAGCCCACTCTGGGCATTTTCGTGCATGGAGACCGGTCTCCACATCTAGAGACCGGTCTCCAAGGGCCTCCCCCCTCGGATTCACACACATGAAGACCGGTCTCCAACCAGGGAGACCGGTCCCCGTGAGTGACCACCCGTTTACAGCGTACGGGATCCGGTCTTGGCTACGGAGATCGGTCTCCAGGGTCCGGTCTCCACCATCAAGTCCGGTCCCCACGCACGCAACTTCAGCACGAAGCCTTCGGCCAACCCTCCTGCGTACGGGATCCGATCTTGATCATCAAGACCGGTCCCCACAAGCACAGATCTGCAGATTTGTGCAGATTTGCACAATATTGCTCCCGGGACCAACTCCGACGCACTTTTTGCTTTCGGATCAACTTCAAACTTTTCGAAGCTCATCCTCTCGACAATTAGTCGATTCCAAACGACGTGCAACTCTCGGATTTCGAGAATTCGCATCCTTACACATGACTTGGGATCAAACTAAGTTTAACTCTATTGAAATGAAAGATGGAGGATTTGACACCTTTGGAGACAACACAAGAGGAAAGATCATTGGAATCAGCACTATTAGTAATGAAAAGGTTAATATTTCTAATGTTCTTTTAGTTGATGGTCTTAAGCATAATTTACGATACGGGGCCTTAGAAACTGGCGCGGTCCTGGTCCGAAGGCATACCCGGCAACTCCGCAGGAAATACGTCCGGGAACTCCTATACCACCGACAACTCCTCAAGTGCCGGGGCCACTCGGTCCACTTCCACAACGGTCGCCAAATAAGCTGCGCAACCGTTGCTAACCAACTTCCTTGCTCTCGTCGCGGACACCGTGGCGGCGAAGCACGTACTATTGCAAGCTCGATACGTGAATTCCTTCTGCCCCGGCTCTCGAAATGTAATCATCTTACTTTTACAATCAATTGACGCGTAATACTTTGAGAGCCAGTCCATGCCTAGGATCACATCGAAGTCCTTCAACTTCTTGAGTACTAGCATAGTAATTGGCATTATCCAGTCCCCAATCTGCACGGGACAAGCCAGGGACTCCTTGCGGATAACAAAGTCGTGCCCTAGACCCGACACTCGCCACGTACTATCACTCATCCGATACTCTATACCATGCACGTCGGCGAAACGTCGACTAAGAAATGAATGTGTGGCGCCAGTGTCAAACATGGCTCTAGTGTGAATGCCGTTAATTAAAATTATACCTGCCACCACATTACGTTCCTCGGCTTCTGAAGGTTACTCGACTTGAGCAGCGAATACCCGTCCGCTCGGAGCTGACCGTGCAGCTTCTGGTTGGCGCGGAACCATTGAGCGCCCGGCAGACGTCGCGGCAGGGGGAGCTCCATACCGAACTGGAATCGCGGGAGCCGATGCAATTGATGGAACGAGTGAAGTCCCGCCCAATAGGCAATTGCGTATCATATGCCCTGGCTGCCCGCACTTAAAGCACTTCCCTTGCCGTTGCTCGCACTCCGCGGGCCGGTGGTCTCCACCACATATGACGCACCGCAGTGCTCTGCGACTCCACGTCTTCGTCTTTGTATATTTCGGGGGCCGCCTAGAGCTAGATTGCCTCGTCGAACCACCGCTCGGTCGCTTCCTACCCTTCTCATTCTCGAACGCCTCACGATCCTCGAGCTCGCAAGCGTTCCCGTGCTCAACTCACAAGGCGCGGTCCATGTGACGCACTGGACCTTTGCAAATTGCAAGGTTCGAGTGTTCGACTGGGTTTCGAACTTTTCTACTCTTTGTAGAGGGTCCTGGAGGTAGTCCCGACCCATGGTTCAAAATTCTGGAGGTTTTGGCTAAGTCCTGGAAGGTCAGCTCTCTGGGACCGGACCTGAGGAGGGAGACCGGACCCCACTGGCAGTGGGGAGGGGTTGGCGTGGCATCCGGTGTTACGGATTTTGTGTTGGCAAGTTTCGTGACTTGAGTCATGATTCGAGTCGGAGTCTTGAAAGATCGGAGCGGATCGAAGATAGTCAAAGAATCCTAGACTTCGAAGAAAGCAACAAGATGAATCACGATGCCCAGGTAAGTGTTTAATCATAATGTGGTGATTCATACTTAGTTGTAGGCCTTAGAATCATAAAATTGTTGATTATCGGATTAGAAGTTATAACTATACTTTGTAATTTTCGAAAAAGTGAAAATCAGCAAAAATTACAAAGTATACCGGTACAAGATGAAATCCATACCGGTATAGCCATCATGTCCATACCGGTATTGCCATCAACCCATTACCGGTAATGGGCCTTCGCAAATTAATCTTCCGTCATTGCATTACCGGTAATGCCCTAAGTTTTGTACCGGTACAAGATGGTAAAAATCTGAAAAATCTCTAATCCGAATCTAATTGATTCTAAAGTCTATAAATAGGTTCTTAGGGTTCTCTAATTCCGTATGCTTCATGAATATACATGTTTGAGAAACCCTAGAGGCTAGGAATTCATCTAAAACCTATTTTCTACATCATAGCCTCTTTTAGGTCAAATCGAGACATAGTTATTTCTTCTCTATATGTCGATTTGATCTACGTTTCGCTTGGAGTTTTCTTCATCGGTTTTCTACGATACTCCTAAGCGAAGGATCACCATACTCATGATATTGTTCATAGTCGGCGCCGTGGATTCGGCGTGAGGCGTCGTGGATTCGGCGTGATAGAGACTTCGTGGATTCGAAGTGGTGAAGGCTTCGTGGACTCGAAGTTGTTGCGTTTCGTAGATTCGGAACGTGGGCGTGGCGTTCGTGGACTCGGACGTGAGGGCGTGGACAACCCGAAGGAGGATTGCGCGGAGATCCATAAGAGAGTTAGAGAGGTTGAGTCCGTGGAGTTTGGTAATCACCTTGTAATATTTTCTTTTAGTGGATTGGTATTCGCATGTTGGTCCCGTGGGTTTTTTACTCCGAGTTTGGAGTTTTCCCACGTAAATCTCGGTGTGCTTTTTATTTTCCGCATTTACCTTTTTAAAGCATCGAGAATTGTGGTTTTTGGCCGATACACCTATTCACCCCCCTCTAGGTGTTGTTTGATACAATCTAGATAGATCCTTGGGGCTTCCCCGTAACTCACAATTGGTATCAGAGCAGGATCTAGATATATTGTTATCTAATGGCCGAAGGCGGTAACATCAATCGACCACCGCTCTTCGACGGCACGAATTATGCCTATTGGCAAGTTCGCATGAGAGCTTTTCTAATTGCGATCGATAAGCGGGTATGGCAAGCGGTAGAAATCGGATGGAAACATCCTACCAAAGTGGTCGATGATGCTATCGTCCCGAAACCACGGACCAAGTGGACGAAAGATGAAAACGAGAGATCTTCGTTTAACGGTAAGGGCATAAACGCTTTATTCAATGCCTTGTCGCAAACCGAATTTACTCATGTTTCGGCTTGTAGTACCGCGAAGGAAATATGGGATACTCTACAAGTTACGCATGAAGGAACTAGCTTAGTAAAGGTCCAAAAATTACAAATGCTTACAAGCAAATTTGATTCGATTTCTATGGACGAAAACGAGACCTTTACCGAGTACTATACGCGTCTACAAGACGTCGTGAACACATGCGCTAACTTGGGAGAGAAAATCCCGGAGTCAAAAGTTGTTAGAAAAATTCTTCGAACTCTTCCGAACGTTTCGGGCAAAGATTGCGGTCGAAACGGTTAAGCATCCTGACGAGATGAAAGTCGAAGAATTAGTAGGCGCGTTACAAACGTATGAGATGACTTTTCCTACTAATCAATCTTCTTCCAAGTCTTTTTCTAAAAGCACAGGGATTGCACTCAAATCAACAAAGGAAGAAGACGACGACACTGATTCCGACGAGAATATTACGCTTTCGGATTTTGAATATCAATTGGCGCCTCACGCAGAAATTCCGACGGAACTTCCGAAAGAACAATACTTCATCTTCGAAGCGAAAATCCTTTTCTAAACCTTCTTCTAATTCTAAATTGAAAGATAAAAAACTTGCAAAGTCTTCGAATGAAAAAGATGAATTTGAAGGGGAAATCCAATGCTTCAAGTGTAGAGGCTACGGCCATATCGCAACGGATTGTCCTTCAAAGAAGATGTATAAACAAAAGGCATTGCAAGCAAAGACTTGGGATGATTCAACTTCGAGTGATTCATCGCCAAGTGATGATGAAAAGGATCATATGGCTCTATTTACTAATTCCTCTTTGACGAATGTTGCTTGTTTATCTTCAATTGTCTCTAATTCTAATGTTTCTCTTTCTTCGCATGAATCTTCGAGCGAGAATGGCGAAAGCGAGGAGGAGACAAACGACGAGGATATTGCGGAAGCATACAATCAACTTCTTGTTGAATCGCGAAAAATGGCCAAACTCAATAAGAAGTTGGAAAGTCGTTTGTTGGGGATTGAAGAAGATAACAACAATATGAGGATCTTGAATGAAGCTCTTGAGGAGGAACGGGAATCAACTTTGAATATCAATTCGGTCCTCCAAAAGAAGCTAGAAGAAGCGGATTTAACGATCAAATCTTATTTGGATAAGATTGGATTTTTGGAGCAACAATTTAAGGAAACCTACACATCCAATCAAGTGTTAACCAAGCAAGTTCATCAACTCAAATCGGATCTTCAACAATTTTCCTCGGCTTCGAAAAAGTTGGATAACATGCTTGGGCTAGGTCAAATGAACAAGTTGGGCCTCGGATACGAAAGGACATATGTTGAGAAGGCTTCTACATCAACTTCGAAAGTCTCAACTACATTTAAAGAGAAGGTGTGTCAACGATGCGGCGTCAAGGGACACATCAAAAAGAGTTGCTCGAACAAGACAACGGATAATCGATCGGCAACATCGAAATCTAAATTGGTATTCACTACTCGACTTCCCCCACGGAATCAAAGGAAAAATCAAATTACTCAAGTATCGCAACCAAACCGGAAGTCTAAGCCTCAACGTCAATATCAACCGAAGAACCAAGCATCGAAACAATCATCGGTTGAACAAAGGTTGAAAGAAGTCAAGCCTCACGTTGACAAGTCAAAGCAACGAAAAATTCGGCAAGTTTGGATCCGGAAAGGGGATATCTTTCCTTGCTCCTCGTCTTAATTTATTTTCAGTTATATAATGCTTTGATTGGTGCATATTTTATATTTTCATGCATTGCATTATATAATTAGAGCATTTTTCGGTACTTTAAACTCGTTTGTTTGAAAATCGTTTTTAAGGAAAGGTTTCCGGGGAGTTAATTTTGATTGAAAGTTTTTAAGAAAAGAGAGAGTTGAGAATTTTAAATTGGAGAGATTAAAGGTTTTTCAAAGAGAATTAACCGGTATTTTAAAGTTAATTCAAATTGAATTAGATTCATATTAATTATCGTTTTTACTCCACTTGTTATTATTTTGACGATAATTTAATATGTGATTTCTTTACACATAATTTCATCAAAATTTTGAAATTATTTTTAATCTCTTGATTTTTAAATTCATCTTGGTTGTGAATAATGAATATAATTGATGAATATTTTCTTAATTGACTAAAATTCGTCAAAATCTTTTTCAATTGTGAGATTGTCTAATTGAGAGGGAGTTTGATATATTAAAAAAAAAAGGGGAAGAAACTCCTATGTAAAAAGATGTGGAAAGAGTTACATCCGAAAGGAGTGTGAAAACTACCACCACATGTAGGAAAGAGCTACCACCCCGGCCGTCCGGTACGTGTGTGAAGCTACCACATGAGAAATTTATTGATTAACCGAAAAGGTTGAAAAATGAATATTTTAGAAATTTTCGGTGATATAAGGTGTTAGTTTGAAAAAAAAGATGCTCAAAGAGCCACTCCCCAGTATTCTTAGTTAAATCTCTATTTTGAACAATTTGCGACAAATTGGTGTCAAATTTGACGAATTTTTAAAAATTATTTTTCACCAATTTGCATCGTGATGTTTTCAAAAATGTTGGATTTTCCTTAATATCAAAATTTTGATGATTTAATGTGTTTTGAAATCAAATAATATATTATTTTTATTATAATAATTTTTGAAGTGAAATCAGTAATTTTTATGAAATTAATTTATTTTTGGAGAATTTTTGGGAGAAAAAGGGTATTTTTCGAAATACTGTGTATCTGTACCGGTACAGATTCATCCCATACCGGTACAGAACACTGTAGCCGCGCGATATAATACCGGTAAGGATTCACTTTTCTCTCTCTACACTCATTCAAACCGCGTTTTTTCTCTCTCTAAAAGTTCCCAGAGCACTTCTCTTGCAGATGTACTCGATTTTCCTCAAGATTAACAGGTATTATGCTCGGATTTAGAGATCAAACCCGATTTTTGCATATTTTTGAATATTCCGGGACAAGAGTTCAATCTCTGTTATTACTCGTTTTTGATGCAATTTTTTGCTATAATTCTCTATCTGAACTTATTATCTTGCATCTAGAACACTTAGAACTAGTTTAAATTCGATATTTTTCGCAGAACTATGTTCTAGGTTTTTATGTTAATGGAATTTCGGGATTTTTGTGATTTAGCCAAATTTGATGAAATTTTTTGCATGAATTAAGTTTGATATTGCATTATTATTTATTCTGGAATTATTGTGAATTTTTCATAATTTTTAGAGATTTTTTTTTTTTAAACATGTGTTCATGTGAGGTTTTTCGCGTGTAGGAAAATGGCTTTTTCACTGGTTCTTGTACTTCTGGTGCTCATGACTGCTGGAGGTCGTCGAGGACGTCCTAGAGGAAGTAGAGAGACTTCCAAACGGACTCGCCAAGCTGAGGAGTCGGAGGGATCGGACCCCGACTATCAGGTGGTGGTAGTTGAGGAGGTTGATTAAGAAGAAGAAGAGGAAGAAGCTGAAGAGCCTGTTTCCCGTCCCGACAAGGGAAAAGGCGTTGCTGGTGAGTCATCCCGAGGAGGTGGTGCTACCAGGGAGCGACGAGCCAAGAGGATTGCCGAGGTTCCTCCTGAGAGAGCTCGCATTTATTCTGCTAGATCGTGGACTTTACTTGGATGTGTAGTATACTTAGTAATTCTTTATGGACATTATAGTATACTCCTTTGTTATAGTAGAACATAACTCTAGTATGTTGCTATTTCAAGTTTGGGAATTTTATATGCAAACTTAGTGTACTTGTGGATTGGTAATGTAGCATTTTATCATGCTTTTATTTCAGCAGTATATACCTCTTTATATCGCTTACTTACCTTCTTTTCTTTGGGCCTAGTGGTGCAATGGTTCAGGTCAGTAATTGCCCACTGGGAACTATAAATTATAGTTCTCACGCCCTCTGTTTCTGTTTACTTTCAGTGCCTTCCGCATCGGGGGAGGTTCGGGATCGTGGCAAGGGTGTTGCTTCGGGTTAGCGACGCTCGGCGAGGTTGATCGATAGGTGGTTACCTCTCTATATCGTTTGTTTAGAGAGTTTGTGAGTTGTACCTGTATTTAGAGAGACCACCACATTTTGGGGCAAGTGTTGTATTAACCTTATGTTTATTTTGGTTATGTTGTTAGTTTCCTTTATACTTGTAGATCTCCTACTCTCTACTTGTTGATAAGGCTAGCTGTATGTTGCTCTGATATCTATAGTTTAGCCTCTCGTATGGTTAATTTGGTATCAGAGCCTAGGGTAAAGTCTTAGTGGACCTAGCAAACCTTAGGCTGGTTGGACTATAGGAAATAGGCTCGTGAGAGACGATGTCTATTTGACTTGTGAGCGAAAGTACTTGATTGGGTTTTATTATAACTCTAAAAAGTTGGAGTTTAATCGAAGTGTATAACTTCTAGCTTCGCGGAGGGTTACGTTGGCGGCCGACAACGTAACATCGGGAGCTAGTAGGAAGCACACTTCCTTGCTTTCGCATGATTTGGGTTCTTGAGTGGGCTTTCGGTAGCGTGGGTTTTATTAACTTACGCTTTTATGTTATTGGAGGGTTGATGCCTATTACTCGCTCCCAATCCGTCGGGGCAGATAACATGGCACGCCTTGAGGAGGTCGACACCTCCGCTACTTCCGGGTCCAGCGAGGTCCGTGAGTTGAGGGACCAGGTGGCGGTCCTCACGGATCTTGTGGCCCAGCAGACGGCGGCGGCCCAGCAGCAAGCCGAGGCGGCGTGCCGACAGGACGAGAGGATGAAGAGACTGGAGGAGAGGGTGGCTATGGCACCTGTGACGCACTAAACTTTTGCAAATAGCAAGGTTCGAGTGTTAGATGTGAGATCTGAGCTTTTTCAGATTTTCTGGAGGGTCGTTGACTGTGTTCCGACCTATGGCGCGTGTACCGCGGTTAGTGGATGAATCCCAAGCACTAAAGTCCAAAAAAGTTGGATTTTAGGTCGCTCTCGGATTGCAAGTCTGGGTGCTTGTACCGGTACATCATTTGTTGCTATACCGGTACAGCCATGATGGCTATACCGGTACAAGTGGGATTTTGTACCGGTATAAGAGGGGTGATGGACGCCAACCCGAGCGGCGTCAAGACACAGGTTTGTGTACAAATTGGCTTGTACTCATGCGCTTTCGAAAATCCGAAACTGCAGGGGCTTCTTGTGTCACGCCCCGGGACCCAGCGGAAGCCCGCCCGGCGCGTGCCATATGCCTACAACATACAAGGCGTCTAACAAAAACGATAAATAACCACAAAAAAATAAGAAGAATCTAGAAGTATCAGAGGAGTGTAACAACTAGAATTCTAAACTAGAAAACATACAAGAAGTGACTAAGATAAAGTACCAATCTTTAACATAAAACTATAAGGAGAGTAAATACAATAAACTCCATAAGCAACAAATAAAAAGGGTACATGGTAGTCTCTATACATGGATACAAAAACCTCTCTCTCACCAAAACAAAAGAGAGAAAAGTAGAACCACCTAAGAGGAAGTAAAGCTGCTACGAGCTAACTAGATGCGACTCCGTTGCCGCGATCCCTTGCCTCCGCCGGTGCCGAAGGCTCTGAAACACATAAGAAACAGGGGGCGTGAGAACTATTAAATAATAGTTCCCAGTGGGCAATTACTGACTTCAGTTGCATGCTCCACTAGGCCCCAAAACGAAACAAGTAAGTGTAAGCGATATAATTAACAAGTAAGCTACTAAAGCATGATATCTCTACTTAGCATGAATTTGCATAAGTAAGTAAGCTATTCTAAGTATGAATAGAAAGTACAACAACTAGTACAATGTTCCCAAGTTAATAGCAAAGAGTTAAAGTTTACTATTCTAGTCATAGTCCACAATGTCCATCAACTACTTTAAGTTTAAGTCCAAGAAGATCCAACCCGAAGGCGGTCTGGCCGATGCCCACCCGAAGACTGCCTAGCCAAATGCCGAGCCTAATGGCCCCGTAGTAGTCGACATCCCCACCCTAGGAATGAGACTGTCCCACGGCAATCCACTTCGGCGCCCAATCCCGCACGGCGAACAAGTATCGCGTTGGCCAACTCCGGAGTGCCGGCTTGTAGGGAGCGACCCTCACAAGCATGTGCGAATGAGAACAATGGCATAAAGTCACAAGAACTGTCACAAGTCTCAAATCATCATGTCTCTAACATGGAAAATAACGCTACTGTGTCCAAGGCCTATCTCTATGTCATCATGTCTCTAACATGGAATATAATAGATGTCAGTGGCCTATGTCAAAGTCTCTATGTTGCAGTTTTATAGTTTTCTAAGTTAAGTGCCGCTTTATGACACTTAAGTTTTCTAAGTCCCAACATAAGTTTAATGTTCATAATTACCCTATTTGAACCATATCAAACATAAATGGCACACTCCTAGGCGCCCACCAGAACCACTCTCACATGCATGCGAAAATAACCCCTATTTGAACCATATCAAACATAAATGGCACACTCCTAGGCGCCCACCAGAACCACTCTCACATGCATGCGAAAATAACCCAGAATGCTCTACTATATAGAGTGAAATTTTTATCATACATAAGGCATACATTTTAAGTGTTCTAAAATTCATAATAATTCTATCTAGCATGAATATGCTTTCAAAAGAATTAAATCAAACCGAAATAGCACTTAGGGGACATTTTCTCCTATGCTCATGAAGCCAAACCCACCGAATGCGAATAGCGTTGCTCCGAACCGCTAACGAAGCTTCGATTATCACTTCTTGAGTCCTAAAAAGCACACCCTAGGAGTTACAAGCTAAGAAGATGAATCTTGAGCTCACACATTAAGGATTTCAACAAAAGGTTGGAGAAAACTCACCGAATGCGAAGGAAATGCTCTCGATCTCCAAATGGGAGTTAGAGTCCTTCCAATCCAACCTAAATCAAAGTTCTAAACCCATCAATTAGGTCCCAAAGGCCTAAAATCGAAAATCGCCAAAATCTAACCCTAGAATCCCATTCTAGGGTTTCTACACAAAGAGACCATCAAAGACCAAATCTAGAGGAGGAAAGTAGTTTGCTTACCTCCAAGAAGCTTCAAACCAAGCTTAAAAGGCTCTAGGCTTGAAGTTTGATCCTCCACCAAGCTCCAAAAGGTAAGCTCCAAGCTCCAACAATGGTGAGGAAGGCTCTACTAAGGAAAAAGAGAGGGAGAAGAGTGGTCAATCACAAGGAAAACCACCCAAAAATCCAAAGAGAGCAATGGAGTAGTGAGAGAAGCTCCCCTACCTTTATCTCCCTTGGTCTCAGCACAAAGAAGAAGCCCTAAGGGCTTGGGTTCTATATTAGAAGCAACAAAATGCCAAACAGTCCCTGCAGTTTCGAATTTTCGAAAACTGCCAGGCTGTACCGGTACAAGCCAGATCTGTACCGGTACAGACCCTGCGAAACAGCCAAACCCGAGGCTCGGGTTGGCTACTTCCAGCCATCCCATACCGGTACAGATCCCCCCCTGTACCGGTATAGCAACCAATGCTCTACTGGTACAGCAACTTTTTATGTACCGGTACTGACCCCCAAACATGCAATCCGAGAGGAACCTAAAATCCAACTTTTTAGACTTTAGTGCTAGGGATTCATCCGCTAACCTCGGTACATGTGCCATAGGTGGGAACACAGTCAACGACCCCCCAGAAAATCTGGAAAAGCTCAGAACTCGCATCCAACACTCGAACCTTGCTATTTGCGAAAGTTCAGTGCGTCACATCTTGGCATTTTGTTGCTTCTATTAGAGTTTCCCCAGCCTCTAGGGCTTCTTTTGAGCCCCCCACAGCAGAGGAACAAGGTAGGGAACCCTTCCCTTCTTCTCTCTTGGATTTCTTGGGTCTTGGATGGGATTTAGAGGCTAAATCTCTTCTCTTTTTCCCTCATTTGCTTGTTAGAGCTAGCATCACCATTGGTGGAGCTCGGAGCTTGGATTTGAAGCTTGAGGGAGGAAAGATCTTCAAGTTTTGAGAGTTTTGAGCCTTGTTTGGAGCTTCTATAAGGTAAGCAACTCATCTCCTTCCTCTAGATTTGAGTTTGGTTGCTTCTTTTGAGATAAAACCCTAGAAGTTGATATTAGGGTTTACTTTGGGGCTTTTTGATTTGATGCATCTAGAGTCTAATTGATGGGTTTAGGACCTTCCTTTAGGTTGGTTTGAGGAGACTCTAGCTTGCTTTTGGGATCTCTAGAGGGATTGCAACCTTAGAGGTGAGTTTTACCCTTTTCTATGTGGGTTTTAAGTTGGGTGATTTCTAAGGCTTTTTAAACCTAATTATTTGGTTTAGAATCTTTTCTTAGGTTGCCTTAGAGGAGATCTAGCTTCCATTCGAAGCTTCGAGAGGGATTTCACTCATAGGTGAGTTTTTCCTTGTTCTCTAGTTTTGATATTCGAAGTTTGAGTCGTGGGCTCGCCAGTTGACTTTGAAACTTCTTGTGCGACCTTTCTAGGATACAAGGAGTCTGAAAAGAGTCAGGGTTGGCGACCCGGAGCTTGCGAGGACCGTCGGTGGGTTTGACCTCCTAAAATAATGAAAAATCTCATTGTGGCTATTCGAATGTCGTAAAATGGAAAATCATGCATTTCCGTGTTAGATACATCATCGTTAAATTTTTGAATGCTTAAATTATATGCGTTATGTATAATGAAATTTTCGACCTCTTTGTAGTAGAGAGTGGTTTGTGGACTAGGGCATAGTGTAGCATTCTGCTAGTGGCCTGAGGGCGTGTTGATCATAGTAATATGACATGTAAAATGATGAACTTGAACTTAGAAACTATGCATGATATAGGAGAAAAGCTAATGTCATAAAGCGGCATTAGTCTTGGCATTTACTTGTAAAATGTGAGCTAATGTCATCAAGCGGCGTTAGGCTCGTGAATGAACTTTGACATAGAAATACTAGTGTCATGAGAGATATTGTACTAGACCTTAGGGTTACTAGTGACATTTGCCATGTGTGGATTATGAGGTTTGGGACTTGAGACGGAATGGTTCTCCTACAAACCGGACAGCCTTCGGGTAGGTCCTACAGGCCGGACAGCCTTTGGGTGGGTCCTACAGGCCGGACAGCCTTCGGGTGGGTCCTACAAGCCGGACAGCCTTCGAGCGGGTCCTACATGAGTTAAACTACAAGCAGATATCCTGATATTAAATAGTAAAGGACAATCACTACTAGTTAGGAAATAGTAGTTTGATCACTTGGACTTGTAGTATGCATGACAGCTATTATTTACACCATAGTGTACTTCTTTGCTGTAGTAGAGCATAATTCCTATATTGCTATGTGGACTTTGAGCTTTTTATATACACTTACCTTGTATGCATATGGTTTGGTGGTTTGGCACTTATTATGCTTTTACTTCGGCAGTTCTTATTACTTTATAGCTTACCTTTACAGCTTTACTTTTGGGGCCTAGTGGTGTAATGGTTCAAGTCTGTAATTGCCCACTGGGAACTATATGTTTATAGTTCTCACGCCCTCTGTTTTCTGACGTGTTTCAGTGCCTTCAACGGGGGAGGCCAGGGCTCGCGGCAAGGGTGTCACTTCAGACTAGCGACGAGGTGTCTCGCTAGGTGGTTCATCTCTCCTTTTGTTTTAGTTGGAGAGGATGAGAGTTTGTACCTTTTGTAGAGGCTACCCTTTTGTACTTAGTACTACTGGTTTACTCTGTTGTATGTACTTTATACTTGATACAGTTTTAGTACTCCCTTTCTTTCCTACCTATTTATAGATCCTACACTGTTGTTAGGGATAGCTGTATGTTGCTCTGATATCTATAGTTCTAGCCTTTTATTGTTTTAATTCCGCTGTATTTTAGTAGACGCCTTGTATGTGATGACATATGGCGGGTCTGGGCACGCTTTGGGGAAGGCCCTGCCGACCCCGGGGCGTGACAGATTAATTTGGTATCAGAGCCTAGGGTGACGTCTTAGAGGACCTAGCAAACCTTAGGCTGGTTGGACTATAGGAAATAGGCTCGTGAGAGACGAGGTCTATTTGACATGTGAGCGAAAGTACTTGATTGGGTTTTGTTATAACTCTAAAAAGTTAGAGTTTAATTGAGGTGTATAGCTTCGAGCTTCGCGGAGGGTTACGTTGGCGGCCGACAACGTAACATCGGGAGTTAGTTGTGAAGCACACTTCTTTACTTTCGCATGATCTGGGTACTGTTGAGTGGGGCTGCGATAGCGTGGGTTCTATTAACTTGCGCTTTAATGATGTTGTGGTGTCTTGTCGACGACCCGTTCTAAGCTTGTTGGAGCGGATGACGCGACAACGTCTAAGGAAGTGGAGATGTCCACTACCCCCGGATCCAGTGAGGTCCGTGAGTGAGGTGCCTACTTGCGGCTCTCACTGACTTGGCGACTCAGCAGGCGACGGCGGCTCAACAGCAGGCCAATGCGGCACAGGCATGATGCGTGAATGAAACGCCTGGAGAGACCATCACTGCACCAGGCGGTTTTCCCGTGATGGTTGAGGGAGCAGAGCGAGAGTGGCTCATGGGTCGCCCAACGAGTTCAAGAGGTGTAATCCCAGGATCCTCGATGGAGGGAAGGATGACCACTGGATCGTAGGAAAGTGGTCGATGCAGGTGGAGAAACTAATTTCGCGACACATTCGTGGAGGAGAGAGGCAGAGTTTGGCTTGCCACTCATCACTTGAGCGATAAGGTTTGTAGCTGGTGGTTGGACATTCAGGATAGCATCAACGCTGTCATTGTGGCGGTTACTTGGAAGCGGTTCAAGAAACTCCTGTTGAAGCTTTACTTCCCTGAGAGTGTTAAGAGAAAGTCGGAGCAGGATCTGTGTGGTATGCTCCAAGGGAACCGGACGGTGGCCGAGTGCGAGAGGGAGTTCCCTCGGCTCCCACAGGGTGGCCGTTGTTGTGCGAGACGGCGAAGACTTCGGCCGTTGATCTTTCGGTTGGCGCAACCTTCCGATCTTCAGACTTACCGAGATGTGGTAAACCGCGTGCTCGTTGAGAAGGCTTAGACTAAGGATTTGGGCTAGAGGCCCACGGCCGAGGGTGCGAGTCAGACGCACTCTGGGAGGCAACCTGTTTAGAGGCTGACGGAGGAGTCACAACAGGCCCCGAGCGGCCGCATGTATACAGCTCAGACTGAGGAGGCGACGGCAGCCGAGGTGGTGACTACGTGTTTTGGTTCGTACTATGACTTTCGAGTGTGCATTGGTTGATGCCGGTGTATTGCACCTATCCTTTGATCGGCTATTTGTCGAGTTGCATTGTATCACGTTAGTTCACTGTTTGCGATGAGGATTAGCCCTTGACTGAGACTGTTAGTTTGCGGGTTCTGGGTAGCTTTCTGCTATGCTATATGTATCTCACGACGATTGCATTAGTTGCATCCCTGGATCGGCTGTTTGCCGGATGGTGCTCGGGGACGACCCGTGCCTGGACCAGTTGTAGACTGCGGAGCCTGGGCCCTTTGGGCAGGCGCAGTTAGCTATGAGTGACAGTGGCCCGGTGTGTCACGCCCCGGGACCCAGCGGAAGCCCGCCCGGCGCGTGCCCAGACCCGCCGTATGTCTACAACATACAAGGCGTCTAACAAAAAAAAAAACAATAAATGACCAACAAAATAAAAGAATCTAGAAGTATCAGAGCAGTATAACAACTAGAATTATAAACAATTAAGCATAAAAGAAGTGACTAAAAATAAAGTACCAAATCCACTAAGAACTATAAAAGAGTAATACAACATTAACCTCCGCGAGCAACAACTAAGGATCCCAAAGCGAAAACTAATATAATACATGGTGGTCTCTATCACTGGATACAAAAGATCACTCTCTCACAACACAAAAAAAGAGAGGAAAAACCACCTAAACAAAAGTGGCAAAGAAGCTAGCTATCTAGGCGACTCCCTTGCCGCGATCCCGTGCCTCCGCCGGTGCCGAAGGCTCTGAAACACATTAGAAAAAGAGGGCGTGAGAACTATTAAAAATAGTTCCCAGTGGGCAATTACTGACTTCAGTTGCATGCTCCACTAGGCCCCAAAACTAAGCAAGTAAGTGTAAGCGAAATAAATAACGAGTAAGCTACTAAAGCATGATATCTCTACTTAGCATAAATAAGCATAAGTAAACGACTATTCTAAGCATGAATAGTAAGTATAACCAACAAGTCCAATATCCATAGCAATAGTAAAGAGTTAAAGTTTACTATTCTAACCATAGCCCAATAATTCCACAAGTGATAGTAAGGTGTTAAAGTTTACTATTCTAGTCAAAGTCCGCTTTTCATTAAACTACATTAAGTTTAAGCACAATAAGTTCAACCCGAAGGCGATATGGCCGATGCCCACCCGAAGGCTGCCTAGCCCAAATGCCGAGCCTAATGGCCCCGTAGTAGTCAACATTCCCACCCGAAGAATGAGACTGTCCCACGGCAATCCACTTCGGCGCCCAATCCCGCACGGCGAATACAAGAAACGCGTTGGAGCTACCCTCACAAGCATGTGCGAATGAGCACAATGGCAAAAGTCACAAAGCTCGTCACAAGTCCCAAATTATCATGTCTCTAACATGGAATGTACAACTGTCCACAAGGCCTATCTCTATGTCATCATGTCTCTAACATGGAATATAGTACATGTTAAGTGGCCTATGTCAAGTCTCTATGTTGCAGTTTCATAGTTTTCTATGTTAAGTGCCGCTTTATGACACTTAAGGTTTCTAAGTCCCAACATGTATTTAATGTTCACAATTAACATTATCAAAGCTAAAATCACCATAAATGGCACACGCCCAGGCGCCCCCAAGAACCACCCCCACAGGCATGCAGTTTAACCCAAATAGCTCTACTATATAGAGTGGAAATTTTATCATACATAAGGCATGCATTTTAAGTGATTCAAAATTCATAATAAATCTATTTAGCATGAATATGCATTCAAAATAATTAAATCAAACCAACTAAGCACTTAGGAGCCATTTGCTCCTATGCTCATGAAGCCAAACCCACCGAGTGCGAAAATCGCCGATCCGAATCGCTAACTAAGCTTCGATTCCTACTCCTAGCACCCTACAAGGCATGCCATAGGAATTACAAACTCAAAAGATGAGTATTGAGTTCAAACAATAAGAAACTCTACTAAAGGGTGAAGAATACTCACCGAAAGCGAAGAAAGTGCTCTTGATCTCCAAATGGGAGTTAGAGTCCTTCTAAACCAACCTAAATCAAAGTTCTAAACTCATCAATTAGGTCCCAAAGGCCCTCAATCGAAAATCCCCAAATCCTAACCCTATAAACCCAATCAAGGGTTTAAACTCACAAAAAAACCCACAAAATTCTAAACTAGAGGAAAGAGATCACTCACATACCTCTAAGAAGCTCTAATCCACGCTCAAAAAGCCCTAGGCTTGAAGCTTGATCCTCCACAAAGCTCCAAAAAGCAAGCTCCAAGCTCCAACAAGAAGATAATGGCTCTAGGTGGCCAAAGGAGAAGGAGAGAGAGAGAGATCAATCTCCTAACAATCCACCAAAAAATCCAAAAGAGCACAAGGGTTAGAGAGAAGGTCTCCTACCTTGCTTGCCGTGATGGAGGGCTCAAATGAAGCCCTAGGGGTGTGTGGGGACCTAATAGAAGCAACAAGATGCTAAAACACCCTCAGCTTTGGTGCTCACATTCTCACAGCTTTGTACCTACAAATCCATTTTGTACCTAAGATAAACCTCATAAATGACCAAACCCGAGCCTCGGGTTTGCCAAGTCTGCCCTCTTTATACCGGTATAAATCTTGGTCTGTACCGGTATAGCAATCATTTTGTACCGGTATAGACACCGTTTTGTACCGGTATAAGGCACAGAATTTCCAACCCGAGAGCCACCTAAAATCCAACTTTTTGGACTTTAGGGCTTGGGACTCATCCCCAAACCTCGGTACACGCGCCATAGGTCGGAACATAGTCAACGACCTTCCGTAAAACGGAAAAGCTCCAACACAAGTCGAATACTCGAACTCCGCAATTTGCGCAAGTCCAGTATGTTACATTCACCCCTCCTAAAAAGGAGTTTCGTCCGCGAAACTCAAAAGCGAACTCATACCTCAAGATTCCATCTGAAAGAGATGGGGATAGCGCTCCGCGGTGCGCTCTCAGGCTCCCACGTGGCCTCTCGCTCCTCGTGGTTGCTCCAAAGAACCTTCACGTACGGAATGTCCCGATTCCGCAATTTCATCACCTCGCGAGCCAAGATCTTCACGGGTTGCTCCTCGAAGCTCAAATCCTCCCGCAGCTCTATGGGTACGCCTCCAATACATGAGCCGGATCATGGATATACTTCCGAAGGACCGATACATGAAAGACGTTGTGCACGCCCGATAGGTTCGGCGGTAGAGCAAGTCGATACGCTACCGGACCTATACGTTCCAAGATCTCATATGGTCCAATGAATCGAGGGCTCAACTTACCTCGAATTCCAAATCTCCGAATCCCCTTTGACGGCGAGACTTTCAAGAAGACATGATCTCCAATCTGAAACTCCAAGTCTCGTCGGCGTTTATCTGCATAGCTCCTCTGCCTACTCTGGGCTGTCAGTAGTCGCTCACGAGCGATTCAAACTTTATCCTCTGCTTCCTGGAGCACTTCAGGCCTAAAGCCAATCTTTCGCCCACTTCACTCCAATGAAGTGGCGATCTGCACTTTCGTCCATACAATGCCTCGAACGGTGCCATCTTGATACTTGCTTGATAACTATTGTTATAAGCAAACTCCGCCATAGGTAGATGCTGCGACCATCCTCCCTGGAAGTCAATCACACATGCTCGAAGCATGTCCTCTAGAGCCTGTATAGTGTGCTCCGACTGCCCGTCACTCTGGCGGTGGAAAGCGATCGAAATCCAATCTAGTACCCAAGGCGTCCGTAGACTCCTCCGTAAGTGTGACACAAAGCGAGTGTCCCCGTCGATACGATCGATGTAGGTACTCCATGAAGTCGCACAATCTCATCAAGGTACACTTGTGCGAGCTTCTCTCCAGCCCAAGTAGTATGGATAGGTATAAAGTGCGCCGACTTCGTCAACCTATCCACGATCACCCAAATAGCATCATGCCCCGCTTGAGAGCGAGGCAATCCTGTCACGAAGTCCATGGTGATCTTCTCCCACTTCCACACGGGAATAGGCAAACTCTGAAGTTTTTCCGCTGGAACTCGATGCTCAGCTTTTACCTGTTGGCAAGTCAGACATCTAGCAACAAACTCGCCAACATCCTTCTTCATCCCAGGCCACCAATAAAGTAACCTCAAGTCCTTGTACATTTTGGTGCCTCCTGGATGAATAGCATAAGGTGCCCTGTGTGCCTCCTGAAGGATGTCCTCTCTAAGTCCCAAATCCGCCGGCACACAAATCCGTCCACCAAAGCGTATCACTCCCTGATCGTCCGCTAGGAAGTCACCGGTGCAACCATCAACCATTTTGTCTCGAATCCTTTGCAACTCTAAGTCAAGAGCTTGCTTCTCTTTAATTCTATCCATAAGAGTAGGTTGCACCACCATAGTCATCAGCCGCATAGGCGTATCGGGAGTCACTACCTCCAACTCCAACCGCTTCATCTGCTCGATCAACTGCGGTTGAGTAACAACATGCATCGCTAAGTTTTCAGTCGACTTCCGACTTAGCGCATCCGCCACCACGTTAGCCTTGCCCGGGTGGTAGAGAATAGTCAAATCATAATCCTTGAGTAGCTCCAACCATCTCTTGCCTCAAGTTCAACTCCTTCTGAGTGAAAAGATACTTCAAGCTCTTGTGATCCGTATAGACCTCGCACCGCTCGCCATACAAATAGTGGCGCCATAGCTTCAATGCAAAGACCACGGCCGCCAACTCCAAGTCGTGTGTAGGATAGTTCTTCTCATATTCCTTTAATTGGCGAGATGCATACGCGATCACCTTGTCACCCTGCATCAAAACACAACCCAATCCGTTAAGAGATGCATCACTATAAACCACATCCCCTGCTCCAGCAATAGGTAATGTGAGGATTGGAGCGGTCGTCAATCTCAGCTTCAACTCTTGAAAGCTCTTTTCACACGCATCATTCCAAATGAATTTAGCTCCTTTGTGCGTGAGCCTCGTGAGGGAAGTAGATAACTTCGCAAAGCCCTCCACGAATCTGCGGTAGTAGCCGGCCAAACCAAGGAAACTCCTGATCTCTGTGACGCTCGTCGGTCTTGGCCAATCCTGAATGGCTTCTATCTTTCTAGGATCCACTGCTATACCTGATCCTGAAATCACATGTCCCAGAAAAGCCACTTCTCGAAGCCAAAATTCGTACTTCTTCTACTGCAAATAACTTCTTTCCCGAAGCACTTGTAGTACCAATCTCAAGTGTTCCTCGTGCTCCACATCACTGGGAATAAAACAAGATGTCGTCGATGAAGACCACGACGAACCTGTCTAGATAAGGCTTGAAAACACGGTTCATTAGATCCATAAAAGCTGCCGGGGCATTAGTAAGCCCAAACGGCATAACAGTGAACTCATAATGTCCATACCGTGATCTAAAAGCCGTCTTCGCCACATCCCCAGGCGCAATCTTCAACTGATGGTATCCCGACTTCAAGTCTATCTTGGAATACACATTCGATCCTTGAAGTTGATCAAAAAGATCATCAATCCTCGGCAACGGATACTTATTCTTGATCGTGACTTTATTAAGTTCACGATAGTCCACGCAAAGGCGAAGTGATCCGTTCTTCTTCACAAAAAGAACCGGTGCTCCCCAAGGTGACACACTCGGTCGAATGAAGTCCTTGTCCAACATATCCTGTAATTGTGCCCTCAGCTCCTTTAACTCGGCCGGTGCCATCCTATAGGGTGCCTTCGAGACTGGGGTAGTCCCGGGAACGAGATCTACCACAAACTCGATCTCCCTATCAGGTGGCATGCCTGGTAGCTCCGCGGGAAACACGTCCTGAAACTCCCGTACCACCGGGATATCCTCGATCCTAGGGGTATCATCCTCACCCCTCAATGCGATACTAGCCAAATAGGCTACGCATCCCCGATTGATCAGTTGCCTAGCTCGAGACGAACTGATCGATATCGCAAAAAGCGAACTCTGACATCCTCTAAACACCACCTCACTCTGACCCGGTTCTCTAAAAGTAACCGTTCGAATAACACAATCGATAGTGGCGTAGTATCTAGTCAACCAATCCATACCCAAAACCACGTCAAAATCCCCCAACTTGCGCACTACTCGCAAATCCGCGGGCATGGTCCAATCTCCTACCCGAATAGGGCAACTGGGGCAATACTCTCGCACGTCCACAATGTGGTCGGGTACAACAATACGTCCAGGGTGTAGTAAAGGAACAAACTGGATGTCATGCAACTCGGCAATCAGCCGATCTATAAATAAAGGTGATGCTCCGGTATCAAATAATGCACGTACTCTAATGCCATCAAGTAAAATGATACCTGCCACCACATCCTCAGCTGTCGCCTCGTCTGCGCGGCGTACATGCGCCCACTCGGCGCCCGACGTGACCCCTCGCTCGGCGGCTGGACGGTCGGCCGCTCTGGCATCGTGTCGACGGGGTCCCTCGGCGGGCGGCCGGTAGAGCCGGTGCCGACGAGAAGACGGTGCCGGTGCGTAACCTCTCGGGCACTCGAGACGGATGTGGCCCTCCCGGCCACACCGGAAGCACTGCCCGCCGCGTGGACACTGCGGCGGGTGGTGAGGACCACCGCAGATCACACACCGGGAGGCCGGCGTCGGTCGGGTCCTCTCGGCGGGGCGGTGCGCCACGATCGCGCCGGTGTCTCGGATGCTTCGGTGGCCTCCTAGAGTGCGTCCGCTCGCACCCTCGGCCGCGGGCCTCTTGCCCTTCCCCTTGTCCAAACCCTCGCGTCTCTCTGCACCATGGCCGCGCCGCTCTCTACGATGAGCGCGCGGTTCACCACTGTCGGTAAGTCTGAAGCTCAGAGGACTGCACGAACCGGAAAATCGACGGTCGCAGTCCACGCTCGAAAATGCGGGCCTTATCCTCGTCGTCCCGCACGACGAAGGGCACGCAATGCAGAAGCCGAGAAAACTCTCTCTCGTACTCGGCTACGCGATCCGTCCCCCTGTGTTAGGTGCGCAAACTCGCTCCATCTCGCCTCTTGACGCCGTCGGGAAATAGTGTGCCAACGGTAGCTCCTTGAACCTCGTCCAAGTAATAGAAGCTAAGTGTCCGGGGTTCTCACGGAGATCCATCCACCGGTGTAGGCCTCGCCGTCCAAGTGGTGGGTGGCGAGCCACACTGTCCGCTCCTCCACGAACGTGTCACGAACGCTTTCTCCATGTGCATCAACCACTTTTCCACGATCCGGTGGTCGACCTTCTCTCCGTCAAAGGTCCTCGCCGCACCTCCCGAACTCCTTGAGGCGACCCATGAGTCGATCCCTCTCGGCTCCCTGAGCCATAACTGGAAATGTCGCTGCCACCAGTGATGCTCGAACTGGCGGGGTGTCCCGGTCCTTCTCCCGGCGCTCGACTGCCGGAGTCGTCTGGTGTGAGCCGGCCGCGGGGGACTGCACCCGCGGTAAGTCAACCTCGGCTGTTGCCGGCGGTGAAGGGTTCCGAGCCTCCCTCGCAGCCCGCCCGTCGCAAGAGGAGATCCTCCATGCGCTTCATGCGCGCTTCTCGTCGCCGGCCGCGGTCGCCCGTCGCGTCACCAAAGCCGTGAGGGCCGCCAATCGGCCCTCAACTCACGGACCTCGCCGGATCCGGAGGTAGCGGAGGCCTCGACCTCCTCAAAAGTTGCCGCATTGTCCGCTCCAACGATTTCGAGCGAGTTATCGGCATCACCACTACAACATCATAAAAGCGCAAGTTAGTAAGCTCACGCAATCGCATCCCCGCTCATGCTATAAATACCCAAATCATGCAAAAGTAATGAAGTGTCATTTACTACTAACTCCCGATGTTACGTTGTCGGCCGCCAACGTAACCCTCCGCGAAGTTAGAAGTTGTACACTTCGATTCAACTCTACTTACTAGAGTTATTCAAGATACCCAATCTTAATACTTTCGCTCACAAGTTAAATAGACCTCGTCTCTCACGAGCCTATATCCTATAGTCCAACCTGCCTAAGGTTTGCTAGGTCCACAAGAAGACTCAACCCTAGGCTCTGATACCAATTTAATCTGTCACGCCCCGGGACCCAGCGGAAGCCCGCCCGGCGCGTGCCCAGACCCGCCGTATGTCTACAACATACAAGGCGTCTAACAAAAACGATAATTAACCAACAAAATAAAAAGAATCTAGAAGTATCAGAGCAGTATAACAACTAGAATTCTAAACAATTAAGCATAAAAGAAGTGACTAAAAATAAAGTACCAAATCCACTAAGAACTATAAAAGAGTAAATACAACAGTAACCTCCACGAGCAACAACTAAAGATCCCAAAGCGAAAACTAATATAATACATGGTGGTCTCTATCACTGGATACAAAAGATCACTCTCTCACAACACAAAAAAAGAGTTAAAGTTTACTATTCTAACCATAGCCCAATAATTCCTCAAGTGATAGTAAGGTGTTAAAGTTTACTATTCTAGTCAAAGTCCACAGTTTTCTTTAAACTACATTAAGTTTAAGCACAATAAGATCAACCCGAAGGCGATATGGCCGATGCCCACCCGAAGGCTGCCTAGCCCAAATGCCGAGCCTAATGGCCCCGTAGTAGTCAACATTCCCACCCTAGGAATGAGACTGTCCCACGGCAATCCACTTCGGCGCCCAATCCCGCACGGCGAATACAAGAAACGCGTTGGCCAACTCCGGAGTGCCGGCTTGTAGGGAGCTACCCTCACAAGCATGTGCGAATGAGCACAATGGCAAAAGTCACAAAACTCGTCACAAGTCCCAAATCATCATGTCTCTAACATGGAATGTACAATTGTCCACAAGGCCTATCTCTATGTCATCATGTCTCTAACATGGAATATAGTATATGTTAAGTGGCCTATGTCAAGTCTCTATGTTGCAGTTTCATAGTTTTCTATGTTAAGTGCCGCTTTATGACACTTAAGGTTTCTAAGTCCCAACATGTATTTAATGTTCACAATTAACATTATCAAAGCTAAAATCACCATAAATGGCACACTCCCCGGCGCCCCCAAGAACCACCCCCACATGCATGCAGTTTAACCCAAATAGCTCTACTATATAGAGTGGAAATTTTATCATACATAAGGCATGCATTTTAAGTGATTCAAAATTCATAATAAATCTATTTAGCATGAATATGCATTCAAAATAATTAAATCAAACCAACTAAGCACTTAGGAGCCATTTGCTCCTATGCTCATGAAGCCAAACCCACCGAGTGCGAAAATCGCCGATCCGAATCGCTAACTAAGCTTCGATTCCTACTCCTAGCACCCTACAAGGCATGCCATAGGAATTACAAACTCAAAAGATGAGTATTGAGTTCAAACAATAAGAAACTCTACTAAAGGGTGAAGAATACTCACCGAAAGCGAAGAAAGTGCTCTTGATCTCCAAATGGGACTTAGAGTCCTTCTAATCCAACCTAAATCAAAGTTCTAAACTCATCAATTAGGTCCCAAAGGCCCTCAATCGAAAATCCCCAAATCCTAACCCTAGAATCCCATTCTAGGGTTTCATCTCACAAAAAACCCACAAAATTCGAAACTAGAGGAAAGAGATCACTCACCTACCTCTAAGAAGCTCTAATCCAAGCTCAAAAAGTCCTAGGCTTGAAGCTTGATCCTCCACAAAGCTCCAAAAAGCAAGCTCCAAGCTCCAACAAGAAGATGATGGCTCTAGGTGGCCAAAGGAGAAGGAGAGAGAGAGAGATCAATCTCCTAACAATCCACCAAAAAATCCAAAAGAGCACAAGGGTTAGAGAGAGAAGGTCTCCTACCTTGCTTGCTGTGATGGAGGGCTCAAATGAAGCCCTAGGGGTGTGTGGGGACCTAATAGAAGCAACAAGATGCTAAAACACCCTCAGCTTGGTCGCTCACATTCTCGATTGTACGGTACAAATCCATTTTGTACCCAAGATAAACCTAAATGACCAAACCCGAGCCTCGGGTTTGCCAAGTCTGCCCTCTTTATACCGGTATAAATCTTGGTCTGTACCGGTATAGCAATCATTTTGTACCGGTATAGACACCGTTTTGTACCGGTATAAGGCACAGAATTTCCAACCCGAGAGCCACCTAAAATCCAACTTTTTGGACTTTAGGGCTTGGGACTCATCCCCAAACCTCGGTACACGCGCCATAGGTCGGAACACAGTCAACGACCTTCCAGAAAATCTGGAAAAGCTCCAACACAAGTCGAATACTCGAACTCCGCAATTTGCGCAAGTCCAGTATGTTACACGGTGCCTTCGGGTAGGGCAGAGTTTTGGTCAGGACGGTAGTCCGAGCTTTGACCCAAGAGCGTGGAATGCCACGTGTGGGATCGTGAGATCGAGGATACACCGAGTGTGTAGTGAACCAACCCGAGGATTTCTAGCATTGATCATTCTTCGATGCTTATAGGATGATCAGATGATCGGGTGTGTCGTCTCGAACACCCTACCTTGCGAGAAGGTTTTGCGTGCCAACAAATAGATTGGCCTTCTTGGTGTGGAGTTTGTGAGGTACTTTGTACCTTGGGTCTTGCGAGCTGATTTGACTCGCCTTGGAAATTTGAGCACGAAATAGTGCATGTTGAGGATTTATTCCACTGGTTGCGATGACTATCTCCATTGCCTAACTTGGGTAAGTATTGGAGAGGATTTGGGGCCTAACTGGCCATTACCTTCGGTTGTTCGAGAATCCTCAGAATGAAGGATATCTTTGGAGTTGTTGTTGTTCTCCTGACTGAGTCGCGAATCGCGAGCTCGAGTGACGGGGAGATCTTTGCATCTAGTGTTTCATCTCTTGAGAAACACCCTCTATTGAAGTGGGACCAGTATGGTCGTTTCGACTGTATGTTGGCCATCGTGATCTAAAGTAAATCACGATTGGACAATTGCTCGGCTGTAGAGGCTCGTTGATCGTTTCAATTAGTCTTGAGATATTGGCGTACTCTATTGAATCGTATTGCAATCGGAGTAATACCATTTTGTGTTGGAGTTTGAGGTTGTACCTCAAGCGAAAGTTGGTACTTGTTTGGGACAGCATGAGGATTAGCGTGACGTTGCTGAAGCCTGTAGTACTTCACCAACGTTAGGGACTTGCGGAATGATAATTCCAAGCCCTCTAGATGGATTGGCGGAACCGGTCGTAGATAGCCATGGGTATCCCGATGAAGATCTGCAAGGATCAACTGCGGAAGCATACCGAGGTGAGCGGAGTGTGAACTCTCACTGTTGGATCGAGTTGATGGGAAAATTCGTGAGGGAAAGTACCAAGTGCTGATTTTCCCTTGTTCGGATGTTGCACGTGGAATTAAGTTCCTTGTAATGGAGATTTCGTGGAAGAGTGGTTGAGATCGACGTTCTGGTCGATAGTCATTCCTTGGTGACATTGATAGAGAGCTATTACTAAATTGTAAATAGAACCCTCCCTATCTCTTGAGTTTAGCTCAGTGACTATGGATACCTGGGGTATCCGATGCTAAGGGAAGCACTGTGGAGAAGAATTTCGAATGATTCGTTTCGAGCGCTTGAGCAGTTAGTGCTATGAGACCCTCTATCGAAGATAAGCTCTCGGCATAGGCTTATGAAGAGTTTACTTGAGGCATCATGTCGAGACTAAGGGAATGACCTTAGTAGATTGAGGATGTGTGTGGGTTGTGATTCTTGACCATATATATAGAAGAGAAGCAGTGAGTACCACCCCAGAGGTGGAGTTGAGACTACTGTGGAGGCATTGGGGTGCAATGCCGATTGGTGAATCGAGTAACCACTTCTGGAGAACCAATTTGGACGATTTGTCAAGTGTCGCGACAATCGAAAGAGATGATTATTATGGATTTTGATTGTCGGGCTGTTCATGCCAAGCAGGTATAAAAGGATAGCCATGTGAAAATTACGCTATGCTTAATTAAGGATTGGAGTTGCACTCAGTCGTGCAATCTTTTGACAAGATCTGACTTTGAGTTGAATTAGCATCGTTGGGATTCGAGCCAACGACTAGATATTGTATCGTATCTCTTGTGAGCATTCCGATGGAGTGTGGATGGATTAGGTAACGGGTATGAACCCCGGGTTCTTGCTACGAGCGGTATTGTTGGATCCGCCTCAGAGAGCTATATAACGGAATTCCAATTGTACGAGTAAATTGAGGCAGAGCTAGGCTTCGCCCTCGACCTAGACGAGGAAAGTGAGTACTGGAATTCAGCTTTTGGGAGCACTTGGTTTTGGTGATGACCAACTGAATAGCTTGTCGAACGAGCGCAATTTAGAGAAGGAACTTCTCGGAGAAGACTTGAGTTCGAGGAACTTAAGTGGATTGGTTTGGAATGTGTCCGACCCCGGAAGTCTACAGGAGGCTTTGGACTCGCGTTTGGACTTCAACACTGCTTTCCACCCTCGGAGGGAAGGGCAGTTGGAGCGTACTATTCAGAATTTAAAGGATATGCCCTGAGCATGTGTGATCGACTTCCAGGGAGGATGGTCGCAGCAACTACCGATGGCAGAGTTTGCTTACAGCGACAGTTATCAAGCTTGAATCGAAATGGCACCATTTGAGGCACTCTATATGGACGGAAATGTAGATCGCCACTTCATTGGAGTGAAGTTGGCGAGAGTTTGGCTTTAGGCCCAGATGTTCTCCAGGAAGCAGAGGACAAAGTTCGCATTGCTAAGGAGCGGTTGTTGACAGCCCAGAGTAGGAAGAGGAGCTACGCTGACCTGCGTCGACGAGACTTGGAGTTTCAAATTGGAGATCATGTCTTTTTGAAGGTCTCGCCGACCAAGGGGATCAGGAGATTCGGGGTAAGTTGAGCCCCGGTTCATTGGACCGTATGAGATCTTAGAGCGTGTGGGCCCGGTAGCGTATAGACTTGCTCTACCGCCGAACCTATCGGGTGTACACAACGTATTCTATGTATCGGTCCTCCGAAAGTATATACATGATCCAGCTCATGTATTGGACGCTACACCTTTGGAGCTAAGGGATGATTTGAGCTTCGAGGAGCAACCCGTGAAGATTTTGGCTCGCGAGGTGAAGAAGCTGAGGAGCCGGAAACTTTCTTATGTGAAAGTCCTTTGGAGCAACCACGAGGAGCGGGAGGCCACGTGGGAGCATGAGAGTGCGCTTTGAGAGCGCTATCCCTATCTCTTTCAGATGAAGTCATGAGGTATGACGTTAATTTCGAGTTTCGCGGACGAAATCCCTTTTTAGGAGGGGTGAATGTGACGCACTGAACTTTTGCAAATAGCAAGGTTTGAGTGTTAGATGTGAGACCTGAGCTTTTCCAGATTTTCTGGAGGGTCGTTGACTGTGTTCCGACCTATGGCGCGTGTACCGAGGTTAGTGGATGAATCCCAAGCACTAAAGTCCAAAAAGTTGGATTTTAGGTTGCTCTAGGATTGCAAGTCTGGGTGCTTGTACCGGTACAACATTTGTTGCCATACCGGTACAGCCATGTTGGCTATACCGGTACAAGTGGGATTTTGTACCGGTATAAGAGGGCTGATGGACGCCAACCCGAGCCTCGGGTTTGCTGTTTCGCAGGGTTTGTACCGGTACAAATTGGCTTGTACCGGTACAGCCTGGCAGTTTTTGAAAATCCGAAACTGCAGGGCTTCTTGGCATTTTGTTGCTTCTATTAGAGTTCCCCCAGCCCCTGGGGCTTCTTTTGAGCCCCCAACAGCAGAGGAACAAGGTAGGGAACCCTTCCCTTCTTCTCTCTTGGATTTCTTAGGTCTTGGATGGGATTTAGAGGCTAAATCTCTTCTCTTTTTCCCTCCTTTGCTTGTTAGAGCTAGCATCACCATTGGTGGAGCTTGGAGCTTGGAGCTTGGATTTGAAGCTTGAGGGAGGAAAGATCTTCAAGCTTTGAGAGTTTTCAGCCTTGTTTGGAGCTCCTAGAAGGTAAGCAACTCATCTCTTTCCTCTAGATTTGAGTTTAGTTGCTTCTTTTGAGATAAAACCCTAGAAGTTGATATTAGGGTTTACTTTAGGGATTTTTGATTTGATGCATCTAGAGTCTAATTGATGGGTTTAGGACCTTCCTTTAGGTTGGTTTGAGGAGACTCTAGCTTGCTTTTGGGATCTCTAGAGGGATTGCTACCTTAGAGGTGAATTTTATCCTTTTCTATGTGGGTTTTGAGTTGGGTGATTTCTAAGGCTTTTTAAACCTAATTATTTGGTTTAGAATCTTTTCTTAGGTTGCCTTAGAGGGGATCTAGATCCATTCGAAGCTTCGAGGGGATTTCACTCATAGGTGAGTTTTTCCCTGTTCTCTAGTTTTGATCTTCGTATTTTGAGTCGTGGGCTCGCCAGTTGACTTTGAAACTTCTTGTGCGACCTTTCTAGGGTACAAGGAGTCTGAAAAGAGTCAGGGTTGGCGACCCGGAGCTTGCGAGGACCGTCGGTGGGTTTGACCTCCTAAAATAATGAAAAATCTCATTGTGGCTATTCGAATGTCGTAAAATGGAAAATCATGCATTTCCGTGTTAGATACATCATCGTTAAATTTTTGAATACTTAAATTATATGCCTTATGTATAATGAAATTTTCGACCTCTTTGTAGTAGAGAGTGGTTTGTGGACTAGGGCATAGTGTAGCATTCTGCTAGTGACCTGAGGGCGTGTTGATCATAGTAATATGACATGTAAAATGATGAACTTGAACTTAGAAACTATGCATGATATAGGAGAAAAGCTAATGTCATAAAGCGGCATTAGTCTTGGCATTTACTTGTAAAATGTGAGCTAATGTCATCAAGCGGCGTTAGGCTCGTGAATGAACTTTGACATAGAAATACTAGTATCATGAGAGATATTGTACTAGACCTTAGGGCTACTAGTGACATTTGCCATGTGTGGATTATGAGGTTTGGGACTGTGACGCACTGGACTTTGCAAATTGCCAGGTTCGAGTGTTAGATGTGAGATCTGAGCTTTTCCAGATTTTCTGGAGGGTCGTTGACTGTGTTCCGACCCATGGCACGTGTACCGAGGTTAGTGGATGAATCCCAAGCACTAAAGTCCAAAAAGTTGGATTTTAGGTTGCTCTCGGTTTGCTATCTGGGGAGTCTGTACCGGTACAGGAAAAGTTGGACGATGCTCTGGTTGATATACGGAGGGGATCTGCACGGTATGGGACTGGAGGCGACAAACCCGAGCCTCGGGTTTGGCTGTTACAGGTCTCATCAGCAGACTTGGCTTGTACGATGACTGCGCTTTCGAAAATCCGAAACTGCAGGAGCTTTTTAGCATTTTGTTGCTTCTATTAGTAGCACCCACGCCCCCTAGGGCTTTTTTTGTGCTGAGGACCTGAGGGAGAGAGGTAGGGGAGCCCTCCAACCATTTCTCTTCCATTACTTGGTTTTTGGATGGATTTCTAAAGAGATTAACCCTCTCTTTTTCCCTCTTTTGCTTGCTAGTGCTAGCATCTTCTTGGTTGAGGCTTGGAGCTTGATCTTGGAGCTCTATTGGAGGAAGACCTTCACTTCTAGAGGATTGTGGACTTTGATTTGGAGCTCCTTAAAGGTAGGCATCACCTCTATTTCCTCTAGTTTGGGATTTTGAAGCTTTCTACTTGTTGAAACCCTAGATTTAGTAGATTAGGGTTCATTTTGGGGATTTGCAACCTAGGGCTTTTAGAGTCCAATTAATTGGTTTAGAACCTTTGTTTAGGTCGCCTTGGAAGAGATCTCACCTCCATTTGAGGATTGGAGAAGGATTTTTACTCTAAGGTGAATTTCTCCTTACTCTCTACATAGAAGCTTAAAGTTTGAACTCAAGACTTATCTCTTGAGGTTGTAACTCCTAGGATCTCCTTTGTAGGGTACTAGGAGTAGGAATCGAAGCTTCGTTAGCGGTTCAGAGCGACGCTTGGAGCGACGGTGGGTTTGGCCTCACCTAGCACAATGAGAAATTCTCATTGGTGCTTATTTGCTTATGATTAAATGGGAATTAGTACATTTTCATGCTATTTGATTTATTTGTGAATTTTAGAATGCTTAAGATACATATGTTATGTGTAATGCAATTTTACTCTATGTAGTAGAGACGAATGCATGTGAGAGCTGAAGCCTTGGAGCATTCTATTTGGAAACTTGAAACTATGTGTTTAAGAGGACTTTGACATGTGTTTGAGAACATAGAACTATACATGACATAGGAGAAAAGCCCTTGTCATTAAGCGGCATTGGCTTGGCATCAAAAGTGTAGAATAGTGAGCTAATGTCATTAAGCGGCATTAGGCTCGTGAATGAACTTGACATAGAAATTCTAGTGTCACGAGAACTTGTTGTACTAGACCTTAGGGTTGCTAGTGATATTTGCCATGTGTGGGACTTGGGACTTGGACTTGCTTGTTGCAATTTGCGCTCTTCGCACATGCTTGTGAGGGTCGCTCCCTACAAGCCGGCACTCCGGAGTTAGCCTTTGCGATGTATTCGCACGTGCGGTATTGAGAAACCTATGGGACCGAATTGGTTAGACTCATTCCTACGGGGATGTTGGGGCTACCACGACACTTAGGGGGCGCAAGCGGGATTACACTTGTGTAGATCCCAAATTGAGATTGAACATCGTCATTCTATATTAAAGGATAATCACTACTTAACTTAGATTAGTAGTTGGATATATGTGTTGTGACATAGTATTGGACATAGTATACTTGATAGGTCATCATTTCTATTATGGTATACTTGGGAACTTGGTTGGATATACTTGTTTAGAGTTGGCTAACGGATAGATTAAAGCATGTAATATAATTACCTTGGGTTAATTATTCAGCTTTTCAGTTACGCTTTATTTACAGTTATTTATTTCAGTACTTATATTACTCTCTTTTGGGCCTAGTGGAGCAATTTTGTGCGGTCGGTAAGACTGCCCACCGAGAACTATATGTTTATAGTTCTCACGCCCTCTGTTTCTGACTCGTTTCAGTGCCTTCTGCATCGGGGGAGGCTCGGGACCGCGGCAAAGGAGTTGCCTCGGGATAGCGGCTTGTGAGAGGGTTTTGGATAGGTGGTTTCCTTTTTCTCTTGTTTTATTTTGGAGAGAAGGAGTGTTTTTACCTTGTATAGAGACCACCACTTTTGTGTAGTTGAGAGGTTTGGATGTTAACTGTGTTCTACTCTCTATTTCTTTGTTAGTGATTTAGACGCTTTACTTTCTTTTACTTGTGGTTTGGTTCTTGTTTAGTTGTGGCTCTGATATTCATAGTTGTAGCCTTATATTGTTTTAAATTCCGCTATTTTTAGTTAGACGCCTTGTATGTGTTGACATATGGCGGGTCTGGGCACGCTTTGGGGAAGGTCCTGCCGACCCCGGGGCGTGACAGATTAATTTGGTATTAGAGCCTAGGGTGACATCTTAGAGGACCTAGTAAACCTTAGGCTGGTTGGACTATAAGGATTAGACTCGTGAGAGACGTGATCTATTTGACTTATAAGCGAAAGTGTTTGATTGGGGTTTTATGATAACTCTAAAAAGTTGGAGTTTAATCGAAGTGTATAACTTCTAGCTTCGCGGAGGGTTACGTTGGCGGCCGACAACGTAACATCGGGAGTTAGTAGAAAGCACACTTCTTTACTTTCGCACAATTTGGGTTTCTGAGTGGGGATTGCGATAGCGTGGGTTTTATTAACTTGCGCTTTTATGTTGTTGCAGGGTTGATGCCTATTACTCGCTCCCAATCCGTCGGGGCAGATAACATGGCACGCATTGAGGAGGTCGAGACCTCAGCTACTTCTGAGTCCAGCGACGTCCGCGAGCTGAGGGATCAGGTGGCGGTCCTCACTGACCTTGTGGCTCAGCAGACGGCGGCGGCGGCATGCGAGGCGGCGCGCCGACGAGATGAGAGGATGAAGCGACTTGAGGACCTTCTTCGCGGCAGCGCGCCGGGGAGGCCTGTGCTCGTACCACCACCTCACCGAGGTGGTAGCACCGAGGGCGCCGACTCCGCGCCGGATCTTTGCATTCTGTGCCGTCTGTGGCACGCCAGGAGAGAGTAGCGACGGTACCGCCAGTTCAGACACCCCCAGGAGGAGCAGTGTTCCCTATGTTGGTTGAGGGGCTGGAGCGAGACCGACTGATGAGCCGCCTCAACGAGTTCAGGAGGTGTAATCCACGTATATTCGACGGCGAGAACGTGGATCACTGGATTGTGGAGAAATGGTTGATGCACATGGAAAAGCTATTTCGGGATACCTTTGTCGAGGAGAGGGACAGAGTTTGGCTCGCCACTCACCATCTGGACGGCGAGGCCTATCAGTGGTGGCGGGATATTAAGGAGAACACGAGCACCGACTTGGCAGCGATGACTTGGACGAGGTTCACGGGACTATTACTGGAGCACTATTTCCCCGACAGTGTTCGACGCCAGATGGAGACTGATTTGCGCAACCTGCGCCAGGGGGAGCGGACAGTGGCTGAGTATGAGCGGGAGTTCACCAGGCTTCTACATTGTGTACCTTTCGTCGTGCGGGACGACGAGGACAAGGCCAGGATCTTTGAGAATGGACTTCGGCCCTCTATCTTTAGGCTCGTGCGATCGTGCGGGTTGCAAACCTATAGAGAGGTGGTGAATCGCGCTCTCATTGTGGAGCGGGGCGCGATGGTCTTGAAGGACAGGCAGGAAGGCTTGGATCGGGGCAAGGACAAGAGGCCCTCAGGCGAGGGTGCGAGCCAGGCGCACTCTAGGAAGCCGCCAAAGTACCCCAGGAGCCAGTCACGTGGACGAGGACCCCCACAGCAGCACCGAGGATCGGAGCGGCGACCAGCGCCGCGATGTGTGATTAGTAGCGGCCCCCACCACCCCCGACAGTGCCCGCAGGGGCGGGGCCGATGCTTCTCTTGCGGCCAGGAGGGCCATTTCCAGTCAGAGTGTCCGAGGGGATCCGCCCCACACCGTCGACACCAAAGACCGCCACTTCACCAGGTTCCGGCCGGGACACTGCGCAAGATCTTACCAAAGGCGGGAGATCTTACGCACGAGAGGCAGAGCGAGGGGTCACGCCAGGGCCCGAGTGGACGATTAGGCGGCGGCGGCGGCTGAGACGTGGTTGCGATTATCATTTTGATTTCCGCATTCGTGTTCGTGCTGTATTTGTTACCGCATCTTGTTCTTTTATTGATCGGCTATTTGCCGAGTTGCATAGCATTCCTATGACTTCCTTGTTGCATTCGGGCGAGTGGTTATACCCGGATATTCTATAGACGTTCAGGAGTGTTGTGCTAGTTGCCGGTTCGATTGGGGATTGGATCATGCCCGCGGACCTATTTGTGGTGCGCAAACTTGGAGAGTTTGACATAGTTTTGGGCATGGATTGGTTGACCGGTACTTTGCTACGATCGATTGTGTGAGTCGTCGTGACTTTTAGAGAGCCCGGTCACGAGGAGGTTGTGTTTCGGGGGTTGCCGAGTTCGTGTTTGCGATGACTATTAGCTCCTCTCGAGCTAGGCAGTTGATTAGTAGCGGGTGCATAGCCTATTTGGCTAGTATTGCACCCCGAGATGTTGAGAACTCTCCTAGGATTGAGGATATCCCTGTGGTGAGGGAGTTCCAGGATGTGTTTCCAGCAGAGCTACCAGGAATGCCGCCTGATAGGGAGATTGAGTTTGTAGTAGATCTCGTCCCTGGGACTACTCCAATCTCAAAGGCGCCCTATAGGATGGCACCAGCAGAACTTAAGGAGCTGAGGGCACAGTTGCAGGATCTTTTGGATAAAGGTTTTGTGAGGCCGAGTGTGTCGCCTTGGGGAGCACCGGTTCTCTTTGTGAGGAAAAAGGACGGATCACTTCGCTTATGTATGGATTATCGTGAACTTAACAAAGTCACGATTAAGAATAAGTATCCGTTGCCGAGATCGATGATCCGTTTGACCGACCTTGGGATCTAGCGTGTACTCCAAGATCGACTTGCGGTCGGGTTATCATGTGAAGATCAAGCACGAGGATGTGTCAAAGACGGCTTTCGGGACACGGTATGGACACTATGAGTTCACCGTTATGCCGTTCGGGCTTACTAATGCCCCGGCAGCTTTTATGGATTTAATGAACCGTGTCTTCAAGCCATATTTGGACAGATTTGTCGTGGTGTTTATAGACGACATTTTGGTCTATTCCCGAAGTGATGCGGATCACGAGGAACACTTGAGATTGGTACTTCAAGTGCTTCGGGAAAAGAAACTCTATGCCAAGTTGAAGAAATGCGAGTTCTGGCTTAGAGAGGTGGCGTTTTTGGGCCATGTGATTTCAGGATCAGGTATAGCCGTGGATCCCAAGAAGATTGAACCCGTCAAGGATTGGCCAAGACCGACGAGTGTCACAGAGATACGGAGTTTTATTGGTTTGGCCGGCTACTACAGGAGGTTTGTTGAGGGATTTGCTAAGTTATCTACACCCCTCACGAGGCTCACGCATAAAGGCACCAAGTGCATTTGGAATGATGCGTGCGAGAAAAGCTTTCAAGAGTTGAAGCTGCGATTGACTACCGCGCCAATCCTGACCTTGCCAGTTGCTGGAGCAGGGTATGTGATTTATAGCGATGCTTCCTTTAACGGATTGGGCTGCGTGTTAATGCAGGACGGAAAGGTGATCGCGTATGCTTCTCGCCAGTTGAAGGAGTATGAAAGGAATTATCCTACACATGATTTGGAGTTGGCGGCTGTAGTGTTCGCACTGAAGCTATGGCGCCACTATCTTTATGGCGAGCGGTGTGAAGTGTATACGGATCACAAGAGCTTAAAGTACCTGTTCACTCAGAAGGAGTTGAACTTGAGACAGCGCAGATGGTTGGAGCTGCTCAAGGATTATGATCTGACGATACTCTACCACCCAGGTAAGGCTAACGTGGTGGCTGATGCGCTAAGTAGGAAATCGACGGAAAACTTAGCGATGATGATAGTTACTCAACCGCCGTTGATCGAGCAGTTGAAGCGGCTAGAGTTGGAGGTGGTGGCTCCTGACACACCTATGAGGTTGATGACATTAGTGGTGCAACCTACTTTATTGGAAAGAATTAAGGAAAAGCAAGCTCTTGATGCGAAGTTGCTAAAGATCCGAGCAAAGATGATTGATGGTTGCACCGGGGACTTTACTTTGGACGGTGGTGACTTGATGCGATTCCGTGGACGGGTTTGTGTACCGTCGGAGCCGACGCTGAAAGATGAGATACTTCTGTAGGCACACCGTGCACCTTATGCTATACATCCGGGAGGCACCAAAATGTATAAGGATTTGAAGTTACACTATTGGTGGCCCGGGATGAAAAAGGACGTTGGCGAGTTTGTGGCTAGATGTTTAACTTGCCAACAAGTAAAGGCTGAGCACCGAGTTCCCGCGGGGAAATTACAGAGCCTACCGATTCCAGTGTGGAAGTGGGAGAAGATCACCATGGACTTTGTGACGGGATTGCCTCGCTCCCAGGCCGGGCATGACGCTATTTGGGTGATCGTGGATAGGTTGACGAAATCGGCACATTTCATACCTATCCACACTACTTGGACTGGAGAGAGACTCGCACAGGTTTACTTGGATGAGATTGTGCGACTTCACGGAGTACCTACCTCGATTGTATCGGACAGGGACACACGTTTTGTGTCACACTTTTGGAGGAGTCTGCAGGACGCCTTGGGTACTCGACTGGATTTCAGCACTGCTTTCCACCCTCGGAGTGACGGGCAGTCGGAGCGTACTATACGTACACTCGAGGACATGCTTCGAGCTGCGTGATCGACTTCCGGGGAGGATGGTCGCAGCATCTACCGATGGCAGAGTTTGCTTATAACAACAGTTATCAAGCAAGCATCAAGATGGCGCCATTTGAGGCACTCTATGGACGGAAATCTAGATCGCCGCTTCATTGGAGTGAAGTTGGTGAGAGTTTGGCTCTAGGCCCAGATGTGCTCCAGGAAGCAGAGGACAAGGTTCGCATTGCTAGGGAGCGGTTGTTGACAGCCCAGAGTAGGCAGAAGAGCTATGCTGATAGACGTCGACGGGACTTGGAGTTTCAGATTGGAGACCATGTCTTTTTGAAAGTCTCGCCGACCAGAGGAGTCAGGAGATTTGGGATTCGGGGTAAGTTGAGCCCCGTTTCTTTGGACCGTATGAGATTTTGGAGCGTGTGGGCCCGCGTATAGACGTGCTCTACCGCCGAACCTATCGGGTGTACACAACGTATTTCATGTATCGGTCCTTCGGAAGTATATACATGATCCAGCTCATGTTTTGGATGCTACACCATTGGAGCTGAGGGACGATTTGAGCTTCGAGGAGCAACCCGTGAAGATTTTAGCTCGCGAGGTGGAGAAGTTGAGGAACCGGGAGCTTACTTATGTGAAGGTCATGTGGAGCAACCACGAGGAGCGGGAGGCCACGTGGGAGCTAGAGAGTGCGCTTCGAGAGCGCTATCCCCATCTCTTTCAGATGGAGTCATGAGGTATGACCTTAATTTTGAGTTTCGCGGACGAAACCTCCTTTTAGGAGGGGTGAATGTGACGCACTGGACTTTGCAAATTGCTAGGTTCGAGTGTTAGATGTGAGATCTGAGCTTTTCCAGATTTTCTGGAGGGTCGTTGACTGTGTTCCGACCCATGGCACGTGTACCGAGGTTAGTGGATGAATCCCAAGCACTAAAGTCCAAAAAGTTGGATTTTAGGTTGCTCTCGGTTTGCTATCTGGGGAGTCCGCACCGTAGAGAAAAATTTCTTTATCTTATGCCTTAGTTGCTATCTGTACGGAGGGGATCTGTACGGTATGGGACTGAGGCGACAAACCCGAGCCTCGGGTTTGGTTGTTTCGCAGTGCCAGTACTTGGCTTGTACCGTCTGACTGCGGTTTTCAAAAATCCGAAACTGCAGGGGCTTTTTAGCATTTTGTTGCTTCTATTAGTAGCACCCACGCCCCTAGGGCTTTTTTTGTGCAGAGGACCTGAGGGAGAGAGGTAGGGGAGCCCTCCAACCATTTCTCTTCCATTACTTGGTTTTTGGATGGATTTCTAAAGAGATTAACCCTCTCTTTTTCCCTCTTTTGCTTGCTAGTGCTAGCATCTTCTTGGTTGAGGCTTGGAGCTTGATCTTGGAGCCCTATTGGAGGAAGACCTTCACTTCTAGAGGATTGTGGACTTTGATTTGGAGCTCCTTAAAGGTAGGCATCACCTCTATTTCCTCTAGTTTGGAATTTTGAAGCTTTCTACTTGTTGAAACCCTAGATTTAGTAGATTAGGGTTCATTTTGGGGATTTGCAACCTAGGGCTTTTAGAGTCCAATTAATTGGTTTAGAACCTTTGTTTAGGTCGCCTTGGAAGAGATCTCACCTCCATTTGAGGATTGGAGAAGGATTTGTACTCTAAGGTGAATTTCTCCTTACTCTCTACATAGAAGCTTAAAGTTTGAACTCAAGACTTATCTCTTGAGGTTGTAACTCCTAGGATCTCCTTTGTAGGGTACTAGGAGTAGGAATCGAAGCTTCGTTAGCGGTTCAGAGCGACGCTTGGAGCGACGGTGGGTTTGGCCTCACCTAGCACAATGAGAAATTCTCATTGGTGCTTATTTGCTTATGATTAAATGGGAATTAGTACATTTTCATGCTATTTGATTTATTTGTGAATTTTAGAATGCTTAAGATACATATGTTATGTGTAATGCAATTTTACTCTATATAGTAGAGACGAATGCATGTGAGAGCTGAAGCCTTGGAGCATTCTATTTGGAAACTTGAAACTATGTGTTTAAGAGGGCTTTGACATGTGTTTGAGAACATAGAACTATACATGACATAGGAGAAAAGCCCTTGTCATTAAGCGGCATTGGCTTGGCATCAAAAGTGTAGAATAGTGAGCTAATGTCATTAAGCGGCATTAGGCTCGTGAATGAACTTGACATAGAAATTCTAGTGTCACGAGAACTTGTTGTACTAGACCTTAGGGTTGCTAGTGATATTTGCCATGTGTGGGACTTGGGACTTGGACTTGCTTGTTGCCATTTGTGCTCTTCGCACATGCTTGTGAGGGTCGCTCCCTACAAGCGGGCACTCCGGAGTTAGCCTTTGCGATGTATTCGCACGTGCGGTATTGAGAAACCTATGGGGCCGAATTGGTTAGACTCATTCCTACGGGGATGTTGGGGCTACCACGACACTTAGGGGGCGCAAGCGGGATTACACTTGTGTAGATCCCAAATTGAGATTGAACATCGTCATTCTATATTAAAGGATAATCACTACTTAACTTAGATTAGTAGTTGGATATATGTGTTGTGACATACTATTGGACATAGTATACTTGCACTACAAGAAGATGATTCATAAGTGACAGTAAAATATTGTCACTAAAACTAAAAAATCTGTCACTAATAGTTTTAGTGACGACAAATACGGTCACTATAAGTTGTCACGGTAGGTCCCGTGGCAAATAGATTTTGTTACGGAAAAAAAAAACATCGTCACTAAATATAGTATTTGTGACAAGTTAATTTTGTCACTAAATGTTACTTATTTGTCACCAATAATATTTATAAAATGGTTGAACAAAAAAAATATTAATATTAGGTGACAATATATGTCGTCACTAATAATTAGTGACATCACCATCCGTCACTAAATATTGTATTTATGACAATAATTCACTACACTACTAATATTTAGTGATAACAAAATTTGTCATAAAATATTACATTTATAATAATAACATTCATCATCGATATATCGTCACTAATATTTAGTGACAACAAAATTTGTTACTAAATATTACTTTTAAGACGTATTCTCAAGGATTATGTAGAATCAACTTATATTTATAACAAAGCAAATCCCATCCGAGCAATGAAAATGTAGTAATATTCTTACATTCGTCATACAAAATACCTCCCAATATCTCTAGTTTCTAAATACATGGCAAATAGTTTTCAAATTCAAACTATATGAATTAAACTGAAATAATTACATTTGATTTTATGGTCCACATTCAAAATAAAGTCCTGTCGAATACCAACACCATGTAGAAATTGCACTATTCACCCTTACCTGCAATAAATTAAAAATAAATATAATTATTTAATGACATATAAGAATGTGCCTACATACTAAAACGGATATAATCACCTTTTCTCCCCTCAACAAATGAATCTTGCTCAATTCAAAAAATTTCAGCATTCTATTGGCATGATGCCTGCTGCAGAGATATCAATCAAATAGGCAATAAGAAGGAAGTTTAAAATGTCATGTAATTGAATTACATAAGCTGCATGCTGTGATTACATGCTAAAACTTAATATCACTATAATATTATTAGATCACCTAGTTACAAAAAATAAATAAATTGTGAGCAGTATTAGATCACCTAGCACTAATCACTCATCTACTCAAACAACCAGATATTCCCTCCCGTATTAAAGTGGGAATTATCCTTTTATATCGAAAACAAGTCGAATTCCCTCCCTCCAAATAGATTGTCAGAGATTTATTCATACAATAGTATTTTTCATGGAGTTTAGATAATTAGGTACAAAATAGAGATTACATATGCACTTTTCTGTCCTACAAGTAATTCATGACATTAACTTAAAGATCGTCCTAAATAACATATGCACTTTAAGTTTGAAGTCGACAAGTATAAAATTCAAGATAGATTGCTTACCATCTACATAAGAATCGATTTCCACAAACAAGAGCGACAAGCACAGAAGTTAGCAAGTGTAATCAGTTTCGAGATTTTATTATATATTATTGTTAACCACCTACTTAATTGATAAAATGTATTCAGTGTTTGGCTCAAACACTGAAAGATAAACCAGTTTGAAGTTTGTTAAAAACCGAAAAAGAAGTTTCTGTTGAAAAATTAGAAACCATAATAGATACATATGAAGCTCACAGGACCACCTTCAGAAATTGAAGTAAATTAAATGCAGCTTTGTTAGGAATACAACAGTAAGTAATACCTTTCTCAAGGCATTTAAGCTGTGGAGGAGCACCAGTTTACTTCACCTGGAGCAAGATCTTCGGATCTGCTAATGTCAATGAAGTATTGATGAAAATTGACTCATGGAATGTAGCCACTTCCTATATAAAGTGCATTGTAAGTTGTCCCAAGTCCAATGGCAAAGCATAATCATTATATCAACAGATTTTTTTTTTATTTTTTTTCAATAATCAGCTAGATTTGATAGTAACCAACTGAATCAAATGGAATGGAATTTATGCTCCATTGTAAACTGAGGTATATCAAAACCTCCAGAGATATCTTCAAGAATCAAGACCTAACGACATAGCTGCAGCATGCCAAATCCACAAACAAAGGTTCTTCACCAGTGAATTTGATTTTACTACCTAACCTTACAACATATTTGATTTAACAACTCAAGCTTTTCAGACTTATTATTGCAAAAAATTGGATAACTAAATAGAGATAAGCATAGAGATCATAAATGAGGAGAGGAGAGAAGTACTATGGCATGAAAAGGAAAAGAAATGTTGATGTCCTTGCTCTACTAGGAGATGCTTCAGAAACCGTCTGGAGAACCTGCACCTGCAAAACCGGATTACATAAATAGAAATGATAGTTATTCTCTCTACGAGATGCTTCACAAATCTTTACGCAACAAAAGCAAAAAACATCCGCCCATCTAATGAAGTTGCAAAATGAACTAATCATCTAGTATAATAAGCTCGAGACAGAGTTACAATTTGAACATCGGCATTTTCGAGGCACTCTGCAAACAACAAATCAACTCAAAGTATCTCTCCATTCAATACAAATTAAGGTATCAATATAGAAGAATGAGACAGATTAAATCAAGAGTGATTTGCCATGCATAAACCGACTCACCGATTGACAGAATTGTAAAATAAATATTCTTCATAGGTGTCGAATTAGTAGGATTTTCACATCAAAATAATAGACAACGTGTTCAAACCAATGAAAGAAGCAAAAGTATCATGAACAAAAGGTCGGCGGTTGGAGTGGCTCAATCGATTGAGCCACAATAGGAGGCTAACCTTAGAGCTCAGTTATGGCTCTATCGAGTACTGCCCAATTAATTGATGATTGGGATGGTTGCAGTACCTGCATAGTATATAGAATAAATGTGCTGAACTGCTACCCAACTAGTGTTGAAAATAATATATAAAATCACATCAACAATTTCAACTTTAAATATTTAGGATAATATATAAAAGAAAGAAGAGATTTCCACTGATCAATAACCTTAATTCACTACGACAATGCAATTTTGCATGAGAGCACTAATGAACCAAAAAAAAAAAAAAATCAAGGGCGTTTAGCCTCATCAGCGAAAGAACCCATCTAGAAAAGGTGCCTAATTCAAATAGAACAATGTCCTAACACCATTGCCACTACAAGTTAAAAAGAGCCTAATTCGAGTTTTCTCGATTAAAAAACTACGGAAAAAAAAACCCTCAACAACATTCTCGAAGTTATCGTAAAGATCGGTTTGAGACTTTGATGAAAGTCAATTCGAGGCTTCTTGAATTTGGCTTCCTAAATGAGATCTATGAAGCAAATAATACCACATGACGGTGCAAAGTCATCAAACACCTATATTCAGATTGGAAAGAAAAAGCTTATTTTATCACAAACTGTAATTCAGACTATATAGAGAGATCCTGTAAGAACATAGAAAAAGCAAGTTAAATTATGAGAAAAAGCAAGCATGCGTGCACAAGAGGCTAATGAGAACACAAGTAGAGACTGCAATTTTAAGGATCATATAGAGTTATACAACCTCCTATTATCAGATGCGCGAGATGTTTGACAAAAAAAGGGCCAAGAGAGCAACCTGTCATTCAATGAGCAAATAAGAGCATGCTAGCCGGTTGGAAAAATCCAATTAATTTACACATCCATATGAACTAAAACTTTTAACAAGCAATACGGAAGACAAAAGAAAAAGCGAAACGAGGTAACAAGAAAAGGAATCTTCATAACTCTACTAATCCATCATGATCTCCAAAAAATGCTTAAAGTGATCCTAATTCCAATAAACCCGGATCACCTTTCAATGTTTCATCACCAAGTTTTGCACCAATTAGCCGAGACAAGAAAAGAAAATTGAAGGATTGTACCAGGATCTATGGCGATCTCGTTAGATCCAATTAAAATACATCTACTAATGAATTTGGAGATTAGATGGTGTAGTGCCGTACAACTCCCTGGCAAGTTCTTCGCTACTCTCTTCATTTTTCACGTCAGTTTCCCAAAAGAGATCAACAAAAATAGAACAAAAAAATCATAAAAAGGAGCTCACAAAAATGTTCTTTTACCCTTATAAAGCTTGTTCAGTTCTACAAAAAAAATTTAAGCAATACAGCATAAATCAACACCATACATATCTTAAAAAAATTCAAGAACATTGGATGTTAAATTATATGAAACAATTATTATTCTCTAAAAGCTTAATATATTAGAGAATGGTATTTTTAGTATTTTGTATTCAACACTTGTCCTCACATTTGGGCTGGAAATATTTTAATACGCCCAAGATATGAGCTTAAATTAAACAAAAGAAAATCAAATAACACTAGAGGCTGATAGAATTCGAACTTAGAACTTATGCTCTAATACCATATTAAATAATATAAAACAACTGTTGTTCTAAAACAATTTTAGTTACGAGAGAACGATTGTAAATTATCAACATTGGACTTTAAGGTAATTAAAGTTATATGGGATGAGCCCTAAAGTTCAATAAATGTGAAAAATAGAAGGTACACCCAAAGCTTTCAACAATTCACACAATGCCCGCCAAATTTAAAATCCAAAAAAAAAAAAAAAAAACATAGGAAGCGGAAAAGTTGCTAACTACTGCAATGTCTAGAAAAAGCCATATAATGGAGAATTCTTACCTACCAAAAAAGAGAAAGTTTCATTTAACTAGAGAAAATGGTCTACTTTCAAAAAAAATGAGTTAAAAAGCTTCCAAAAAAGTAGCCCAGCGAAGAGTCTCATTGTTCATGAATTCTTAAATTAAAAAAAATAGAAAATAATGGCAGAAAGTGAAACGTATTTTAAATCACAATGCAATGAAATAAGTAATTAACTTCTTTATGTAAATTAAACTCGATCATATTGAAAATATCTTGAAGTGTTATGTATGAATGATCAGCATGCGACTATTGTATCTATATACATCGCTAATATTTGAGAGGACCTTTATAAAGGCATCTATAGTAATATATGCAGTACTTTTGTGTTTTAATAAAGATAGCTTTGGAATGGATGAAAGCCTCTCATTGAGCCTTGCTAGATTCTTATCTCTTTTGCCTTTGAGCCTAGCTGGATTCTTATCTCTTTTGCCTAACAGTTTGAGACCGTCGTAATTGGGAATCATACCATAGTTTGCTAGCCAAAAGCGTGGGTGGCTCTAGCTCGACCCTTCGAATCATATATAATATCCTCTACAATTATATATATATATATATATATATATATATATATATATATATATATATATATATATATATATATATATATATATATATAGAGTTGAGCTAGAATACTCTCAAAAGCACCAACCCCTTATATATATATATATATATATATATATATATATATATATATATATATATATATATATATATATATATATATATATATTTTACGGAACTTATGAACTAGGGCAAGTACTAGCTATAAGAATATAAAGTCTCACTGCTCAAGATGATTTTTTGTTAATTAGATGCCTTATCTTGATCATAACGATTGTCTCTTATTATAATTTTTTTTTTGTTTTTAATTGAATTTTCTTTTCTCCATCGATCTTTTTTCTATATGAGTGTATCAAAAATTAAAGAACAGTTATGTTCATTTTCAAAATAGGATTGTAACCTCCTCTATATTCTCGCCTGCTGCAGGCTTATTTGAGAAAACAGGCTCGATAGACATCTTCGCCATTACCCCATCTTCCAAACCCATTGTACTCATCGACGAACTCATCTTTTAGATCTACGTACGCTACGCTCTCTCTCTCTCTCTCTCTCTTTCTCTCCCACAACTACATGGAGTAATTGGCCTTTATAAATAACATAGAATCACAGGAAAAACCAAACAAACGCATATTGATGATAATTTTTCAGGAGACAAAATAAATCAAATAAATAGATAATTAGAAACAGATACGATAAATTTTAGAAAAAAAGTACAAAAGGGGAGCTCACCGGGCTCCGCACTACGATCGAGGTTTTCGCCGGACTCGGCGAGATCCGGGCGATCTCCATCCCGAGTTCCCACCCCGACCACGAGAACCGTTTTCCCTCGTACTCGAACCGGACTGAACCGGCTCGAGTGGAGGACCGGTCCGGGGAACCCCTCGAGCCCTAGAATCTCCGGCACCACCGCCGCCGCGTTCGCCCCCGTCGCCGCGACCAGGAACCGCGCCGCGTACGATTCCTCTATCGAGTCACCACCACCTCAGATCTCGAAGCCGAAGAGAGAGAGAGAGAGGTTAGGATACAAAAACGAAACCCTCGAATGGAGATATAAACGAAACCCTCGCCGCTCACAACCGCCGTTGAAGCTCCGCAGCGGCTCCCGTCCCCTCCGATTCCGTGTGGTGATTGCCGGAGATCTCTCCGGCGACGATCGCCGGAGATCTCGGCAGTAACAGGAACTCGATACGAATGGGAGGAGTTCGGGAGAAAAAAAATGTCGGGTATGCTAATTGAATTAGGCGAGGGGTTGAAACTTAAAATATAACGTAAAGTTACGAATAAATTAAATATGTATTCACATTTTGAGAAACATTAGATGTGGTATAGTGGTTAAGAGGGAATAAGGTACTATTAAGGTTGCGGGTTCAAGCTTTGGTGTCTTATTTTTTGTGACGAATTTTTTTTTATTTTGTAACTAAAAGCTTTTTTGGTGACATACAAAATTCAAATCCGTAGCAAATGCATTATTTTTTTGTAGTGTTGATAGGTCATCATTTCTATTATGGTATACTTGGGAACTTGGTTGGATATACTTGTTTAGAGTTGGCTAACGGATAGATTAAAGCATGTAATATAATTACCTTGGGTTAATTATTCAGCTTTTCAGTTACGCTTTATTTACAGTTATTTATTTCAGTACTTATATTACTCTCTTTTGGGCCTAGTGGAGCAATTTTGTGCAGGTCAGTAATTGCCCACTGAGAACTATATGTTTATAGTTCTCACGCCCTCTGTTTCTGACTCGTTTCAGTGCCTTCTGCATCGGGGGAGGCTCGGGACCGCGGCAAAGGAGTTGCCTCGGGATAGCGGCTTGTGAGAGGGTTTTGGATAGGTGGTTTCCTTTTTCTCTTGTTTTATTTTGGAGAGAAGGAGTGTTTTTACCTTGTATAGAGACCACCACTTTTGTGTAGTTGAGAGGTTTGGATGTTAACTGTGTTCTACTCTCTATTTCTTTGTTAGTGATTTAGACGCTTTACTTTCTTTTACTTGTGGTTTGGTTCTTGTTTAGTTGTGGCTCTGATATTCATAGTTGTAGCCTTATATTGTTTTAAATTCCGCTGTTTTTAGTTAGACGCCTTGTATGTGTTGACATATGGCGGGTCTGGGCACGCTTTGGGGAAGGTCCTGCCGACCCCGGGGCGTGACAGGGACTTGAGACGGAATGGTTCTCCTACAGGCCGGACAGTCTTCGGGTGGGTCCTACAGGCCGGACAGCCTTCGGGTGGGTCCTACAAGCCGGACAGCCTTCGGGCGGGTCCTACATGAGTTAAACTACAAGCAGATATCCTGATATTAAATAGTAAAGGACAATCACTACTAGTTAGGAAATAGTAGTTGGATCACTTGGACTTGTAGTATGCATGACAGCTATTATTTACACCATAGTGTACTTCTTTGCTATAGTAGAGCATAATTCCTATATTGCTATGTGGACTTTGAGCTTTTTATATACACTTACCTTGTATGCATATGGTTTGGTGGTTTGGCACTTATTATGCTTTTACTTCGGGAGTTCTTATTACTTTATAGCTTACCTTTACAGCTTTACTTTTGGGGCCTAGTGGTGCAATGGTTCAGGTCTGTAATTGCCCACTGGGAACTATATGTTTATAGTTCTCACGCCCTCTGTTTTCTTACGTGTTTCAGTGCCTTCAGCGGGGGAGGCCAGGGCTCGCGGCAAGGGTGTCGCTTCAGACTAGCGACGAGGTGTCTCGCTAGGTGGTTCATCTCTCCTTTTGTTTTAGTTGGAGAGGATGAGAGTTTGTACCTTTTGTAGAGGCTACCCTTTTGTACTTAGTACTACTGGTTTACTCTGTTGTATGTACTTTATACCTGATACAGTTTTAGTACTCTCTTTCTTTCCTACCTGTTTATAGATCCTACACTGTTGTTAGGGATAGTTGTATGTTGCTCTGATATCTATAGTTCTAGCTTTTTATTGTTTTAATTCCGCTGTATTTTAGTAGACGCCTTGTATGTGATGACATATGGCGGGTCTGGGCACGCTTTGGGGTAGGCCCTGCCGACCCCGGGGCGTGACAGCACCGCAGGTTCAGATGCCCCCAGGATGAGCAGTTTTCCCGACGATGGTTGAGAGGCCCGAGCGTGATCGGTTGATGAGCCGCCTCAACGAGTTCAGGAGGTGCAATCCCCGGATCTTCGACGGGGAGAATGTAGACCATTGGGTCGTGGAGAAATGGCTTATGCACTTGGAAAAGCTGTTTCGGGATACTTTCGTGGAAGAGAGAGACAGAGTTTGGCTCGCCACTCACCACTTGGACGGCGAGGCCTATCAGTGGTGGCGGGACATTCAGGAGAACCGGAGCACCGACTTGACAGCGATGACTTGGACGAGGTTCAAGGGACTTCTACTCGAGCACTACTTCCCCGATAGTGTTCGACGACAGATGGAGACAGATTTGCGCAGCTTGCGCCAGAGGGAGAGGACTGTGGCAGAATATGAGAGGGAGTTCACTAGACTACTCCATTGTGTGCCGTTCGTCGTGCGAGACGACGAGGACAAGGCCAGGATTTTTGAGAGTGGACTGAGGCCATCCATCTACAGGCTTGTGCAGTCCGCTAACCTACTGACCTACAGGGAAGTGGTGAATCGCGCCCTCATTGTGGAGAGGGGCGCGATGGTTGTGAAGGAGCGACAGGAAGGCTTGGATCGGGGCAAGGGCAAGAGGCCCACAGGCAAGGGCAAGAGGCCCACAGGCGAGGGTGCGAGTCAGACGCACTCAAGGAAGCCGCCAAAGTACCCCAGGAGCCAGTCCCGAGGACGAGGTACCCCACCGCAGCGCCGAGGATCAAATCGACGACAGGCGCCACGCTGCGTGATCTGTAGCGGCCCCCACTACCCCTGACAGTGCCCGCAGGGTCGGGGCCGGTGTTACTCTTGTGGCCAGGAGGTCCACTTCCAGTCAGATTGCCCGAGGGGATCTGCCCCTACACCGTCGTCAACTTTAACACCGGCTTCACCAGGTTCCAGCCCGGGAACACCTACCGCATCCTACCAGGCCGAGAGATCTTCTGTGCAGAAGCAGAGCGAGGGGTCTCGACAGGGCCCGAGTGGGCGTTTGTATGCCGCCCAGACTGAGGCAGCGGCAGCAGCTGAGGATGTCGTTGCAGGTATCATTTTGATTTCTAGCATTCGTGTACGTGCTTTATTTGATACCGGCGCATCTTGCTCTTTTATTGATCAGCTGTTTGCCGAGTTGCATGGCATTCCTATGACACCGTTACTGCATTTGGGACGAGTTGTTATACCCGGGCACTCTATAGCTTCGTGAGCGGTTCGGAGCGACGCTCTGAGCGACGGTGGGTTTGGCCTCACCTAGCACAATGAGAAATTCTCATTGGTGCTTATTTGCTTATGGTTAAATGGAAATTAGTACATTTTCATGATATTTGATTTATTTGAGAATTTTAGAATGCTTAAAAGCTATGTCTTATGTGTAATGTGTTTTGGCCTCTATATGGTAGAGTGTAGCCTGGTGAACTTAGGCATAATTGTAGCATTCTTCTTGTGGACCGGAAACATGTCAAACTTAGTGTGAGGACATGTAGGATAGTAAGATTTGACATATTTGTGAACTTAGAACTATGCATGATATAGGAGAAAAGCTAATGTCATAAAGCGGCATTAGACTTGGCATCTACTTGTAGAATAGTGAGCTAATGTCATCAAGCGGCATTAGGTTCGTGAATGAACTTTGACATAGAAAATCTAGTGTCATGAGAGTATTTGAACTAGACCTTAGGGTTGCTAGTTACTATTTCCATAGACCTTAGGGTTGCTAGTTACTATTTCCATGTTGAGACATGAGGTTTGGACTTGAGACTTGACTATACTTGTTGCCGTTTGTGCTCTTTCGCACATGCTTGTGAGGGTCGCTCCCTACAAGCTGGCACTCCGGAGTTGGCCTTCGCGATTCGTTCGCACGTGCGGTATTGAGAAACCTAGGGGACCGTTTGGGACAGACTCATTCCTTGCGGAGGATGTTGGGCTACCACGGTACTTAGGTGGCACAAGTTGGATTACCTTGTGTGAATCCTAGAGAGAGAGAATTGAACTTGGACATTCATCAAGTATGACAATCACTACTAGATAGGACATAGTAGTTGGATTACGTGGACTTTACTTGGATGTGTAGTATACTTAGTAATTCTTTATGGACATTATAGTATGCTCCTTTGCTATAGTAGAACATAACTCTAGTATGTTGCTATTTCAAGTTTGGGAATTTTATATGCAAACTTAGTGTACTTGTGGATTGGTAATGTAGCATTTTATCATGCTTTTATTTCAGCTGTATATACCTCTTTATATGGCTTACTTACTCTCTTTCTGTTGGGCCTAGTGGTGCAATGGTTCAGGTCAGTAATTGCCCACTGGGAACTATAAATTATAGTTCTCACGCCCTCTGTTTCTGTTTACTTTCAGTGCCTTCCGCATCGGGGGAGGTTCGGGATCGTGGCAAGGGTGTTGCTTCGGGTTAGCGACGCTCGGCGAGGTTGATCGATAGGTGGTTACCTCTCTATATCTTTTGTTTAGAGAGTTTGTGAGTTGTACCTGTATTTAGAGAGACCACCACATTTTGGGGCAAGTGTTGTATTAACCTTATGTTTATTTTGGTTATGTTGTTAGTTTCCTTTATACTTGTAGATCTCCTACTCTTTACTTGTTGATAGGGCTAGCTGTATGTTGCTCTGATATCGATAGTTTAGCCTCTCGTATGGTTTTAATTCCGCTATTTTTGGTAGACGCCTTGTATGTGTTGACATATTGCGGGTCTGGGCACGCTTTGGGAAAGGCCCTGCCGGTCCCGGGGCGTGACAGTCCAACACTTCATCAAAAGTGTGGAACTTGAAGGCATGCACTGATCGGAATACCCCTGGCCGAAGTCCCCGCACAAAGCACTCCGCCCGCTCTTGCTCCGTCCTAGCCACTTCCGGGACACAACTCAGGAGGTGTGTGAACTCCCGCTCGTACTCCCGAACAGTGCAGTTTTCCTGCTTCAACCTCCTAAAGTCTTCCCGCATCCTCCTTTTCTCGCTATCCGGAAAATACTCCGCAATCATCAATCCTCGAAACTCTTCCCAACCGATTGGAGGGAGAGTCGGGGATCGATTCTGCTTCACTTGCCTCCACTACACTCTGGCCTTCTTGTTGAAGCAGTGCGTGGCCAGATGCACCTTGTCACGCTCCTCAGCGTACGTGCTCTCCAACAGAGTCTCTATGGTGAGTAGCCATGTCTCCACCACATATGGATCCACTACTTCACCGTCGAAATTAGGAGGATGGAACTTCATGAACCTCGTGAGAGCCGAATAACCTCGCTCTCGCTCCGCCTCCCCAGTCACCGCGTCGGGCGTAGACGCACTTGACAGCGCGGGACTAATAACCACCGGTAGGGCTTGCGCCACCACCGGAACCGCCGCTGTACTGTCGCCCTCAGTAGCATTAGGTACGCGTGCTGAAGGTGCAGGTGGATCACGGTTCGGGTTCGCAGCCGCAGCCACCTGCTGCTCCAACACCTCCTGGAGCCAATCGACGCGACCCGCCAATGCGGTCATCTGCGCTCGCAACTCCTGCACCTCGCTAAGCCCGGCCTCAACTGGCACCACTGGTGGTCTCGCCGACTCCGGGGCCTCAGGAGGTACGGCCTGTTGCCAAACCTCAGGAGGCGGTGTCGGGGTAGAGTTCTTTCGAGGGCGTCCTCTAGGTGCCATAGCTCCTGAAACCACAACCACTCGGTTAATTACTTAACCACTCTTAACGCTATTGAAACTGCGGGACTCAATAGCTTAACCACACAAAAACAGGCGAAAGCTCGCAAGCATACTCGTCCTTGACCCTCAGTGTCATGTTGTCGGCCGCCAACAAGATTTCCTTGAGCCACGAACTAGTATCTCTTGAATCCATCTCTAGTAACTACTAGAGGTTCAACTTCGACCCAATTTAGACACTTCCGCCACCGTCAAAGGTTCTCGTCGCACTCACGTACCTATACCTTAAGGTTACCGTCCTAAGGTCTCCTAGGTCAATCCTAGACTCTCTCTTTTTGCTTGCTTAAGACTTGCTCTGATACCACTTTAATCTGTCACGCCCCGAAACCGCCACCAATTTGGTCCGGTTCGGGCACGTCGAACAGATGCCAGACGAACAGCACCTTCCCAGCCCGCCTAAGGCTAACGACAAGATTGTGTACAACAAGTGCCAAGAACAACTTGATATAACATACACGGTCAACCACAACGAGAGCACCACTAATGCTAACAAAGAGAGAGCAAGCGTCACAAGTAAACGACTAGTGAATAAAAGAGAGCTAAACTTATCTATTACATTCATTTAGTTCTTAACTTTGATTACATTTAAACTTCAACAATATACATCATTTATACATCATCTCAAAACCTCACCACCTATACAACATCTACTCTCAAAATAAGTACAGTGTAACTCTAATGCAATAGGAAGTAACCTGCTACGATCGCTAGGGCGCCAAGCCCTTGCCACGATCCTCACCTGGCACGCTCAAGCTAGGACCTGAAATAGAGTGAGGTGAGAACTATCTTCCATAGTTCCCAGTGGGTTCGGCCGCCGACTCCGCCGATCTCCCCACTAGGTCCAATGAGGCAAAGAGTAGAATGATAGATAGATAAATAAATAACTGAAAGCGATGGAAGTACTGTAAGTAAATGCAACATTCTACTATGCCTCAGATCAAGGTAAATGGATGCATGAACTCATAATAAAGGCTGACCACTACTATTATGCTCAATAATAGACAAGTTCTTAAGTCACCCAATCCCGCTGTGAGCCCAAGGGCTCGCCTTTCCGTCTCACGTTCTTTAGTCTCATAGGGGCGGAGTCACACTGTCCAACCATCCCCCGAGACCGCCTGCGGACAGATACTTTAGTCTAAGGGCAGCTACTTTAGCCCTCCTCTCCTGACAAACTCCGGAGCGCACAGCCCGTGTGGAGCGACCACCCCAGGCGCAGACAGGCAAGTGAGCACAATCCAAATCCTGTGAACTGGGAATACCCTACCAACTAGCTATCATCATTTCATAATCCATGTATCACTTTACTCGACCCTCTAGGGTTAGAATTCACACTAAGGTTTTCATGCCACATATTCTCAACTTCATTCAACTTCACACTAACTAGATGCCACTCGTTCTTGTTTAGAGAGTTTCACTAACTCTAGATTTACGCCTCACACATCATAGTATATAGGGTTTTAGGCTATGTCACATATGGTTCTCATGCTTACTAGGCTCAATTGGCATAATACTAAGTTATATCAACCATGCATACGAACTAACCATTACATTTAGCACCCTATACACAACTATGCACAATATGCAAGATTTATTACTATATTATGCTTGCACATAGAGGGTAGCTCGACTGCTTCGGGATGGACACCACCCACCATTTTGACGTCGCAACACGGTAGGAAACTTGTTTCCCACGATCGCTTGTCGCCGCTTAGCTCTCGAGCGAAAGCGAAGTAGCGGCGCACCTTACTTAGCGATATCTTCGTTCCAACTCGATGAATTGCCGAACCGTCGCCACCAACGCGTTTAAACACCTATTAATTAGGTTTACGAATGATCAAAAGAGATCAAAACCCCTCATTTAGAAAACCCCTATTTTTGATGCCCTAGGGTTTCACATCTGGAAATACACTTATTAAAACCCTAGAAGCATGCATTTAGTGCTTACTAGCACCCTTAGGTTCCACCAAAACACCCCCAAAAACACAAGGATCAAAACCCTAAAAGTCACCATTAAAGGGTTTTGAGGGTTACCTTGAGCTCCAACAAGAGAAGAAGAGATGGAGAAGATGAAGCTCTTCCTCTTCTCCTTGCTTTTCTTCTTCTTCTTCTTCCTTTGCTGCTGCTCCTTCCCCTACTTCACTTCTCCAACAGAGAGGGAGAGAGGTATCCTAGAGAGAGAGAGAGAGAAGTTTGAGGGCTGTAGCACAAATAAAAAGGGAGTAATCGGGCTCCCTTAGGCTCATATAACCTAATTTAGGTTACATTTGCAAGATAGCCCCTCAACTCTCAACCTCTTGAAGCAGCACACTCTGGGCATTTTCGTGCATGGAGACCGGTCTCCACATCTAGAGACCGGTCTCCAAGTGTAAGGAAGTGAATTCTCAAAATTCGAGAGTTGCACCATGTTTAGAATCGACTGACTGTCGATTGGATGGACTTCGGAAAGTTCGAAGTTGATCCGAAGGCAAAAAGTGCACCAGAGTGTTCCCGGTGAAGTTCGAAGCCTTCGGGCGTTTTTGTGCGCATAGGCGCGAAAACGGAACCCGAAAAGCTATGTCGGGTCGCGAGCTAAATCCGACATTAGCGTGGATGAAAAGATGATGAAAACGTGTTCGAAAATATGTTTGGAAAGGCTCGGTGCGATTTGAAAAGAATCGGAGGCAAGACGAGCGAAAACGACCGAAAACGGAGAAGAAACGAAAAATGCTGAAATTTGGCTAAGTCCTTTTATGTTGGGCTGAGGAGACCCACTGGGTCGGGACATTGATCAATGTCCGGACATTGGATGTCCGGACAATGGATGATGTCCGGACCCAGTAGGCTGTCAAATGGGCAAAAATGGATTTCGCAGGCCAATGTCCGGACATTGAGGGGATGTCCGGACCCTGCAGCCCGAAAATGCCCAGTTTGGTGCAGTTTGAATTGTTGAGGGGGCTTTTGGCATTTTGTTATAATAGAGCCTATGGAGGGCTTCTCTTCTCTCCCTCTCCCTCATTTCACACACACATACATAAACATAACACTCTCCCTCTCTCTCTCTAGAAAGAAGAAGAAGGAGAAGGGGAGGAAGGAGGAGAAGAAAGGTGGAGGATTTGGTGGAGAAGCAAGCTAAGAGGAAGATCCTTGGCTTCATCTTCTTCCTCTCCACCATTGGAGCTTCTACTTGAGGTAAGCTCTTGAGAGCTCTCATGGTAGATTTTCCTAGAGTGCTTTGAATCTTCTAAGAACAATTTTTATGGAACCCTAGGCTTCCTAAGAAGTGTTTTGCACAAGCAATTAGGGCTTTAATGGTAGCTTTTATTTGGGGCAAAATCCTAGTGCTCAAATTGGGGCTTTTCTTAGGATGAGGTTTTGATCTCTTTTAACCTCATTTCTAACATATTGTTAGGTCCACGAACGCGTGCGAGGCGACGGTTCGTCGACCCGACTGACGGATTAAGTGATCCGAGCCGAACATTGGCTTACAGTGTTGATTTTGGCCCGAGAGTCAAAGTTGAGATTTGCGGCAACGAAAGCGGCGTTGTTGCTTCAAGGAACATCCCAAAAGGTGGGGGGTGCTTTACCGAAGCCGTTGGGCTCCCTTTTATGTCTAAGTACCTCTTTGGTCATATTGCAAAAGTTATGCATACATATATAGTTTCATGCATAATAGGGTTGGTTTAGTGAAATGGCTACTCTAGCATGCTTCCTTATCGTGTGGATCTACGGAGGTTGCATTAGGACATAGGGAGCATGCTTGCATCCTCCCTTATCGTGCGGCACCGTAGGTTTGTATTAGGACATAGGAAGCATAGCAATGAGCAAATGACATTGAACCCTAGAGACAATTTAATTATGCATGATTATCAACTAGAGATATATGAACCAAGTATAGAGCTTGATGATTGGCAATATGACATTATGACATTGTGACATTGTAACTTAGTGTAAAGGACACTAGAGCTATGAAAACCAAGTAAAGAACTTGATGAATGACATATGACATAGTGTAATGACACTAATTGCTTAAGAACCAAGTAGACAACTTGATGAATATTGTTGCATTATAACTTAGTGTAAAGAACACTAGAGATATGTGAACCAAGTATAGAACTTGATGAATGACATGTATAATGACATAGTGTAAAGAACACTAGAGATAAGTGAACCAAGTATAGAACTTGATGAATGACATGTATAATGACATAGTGTAAAGAACACTAGAGATATGTGAACTAAGTATAGAACTTGATGATTATTAATTCCCCTGTGTGGATGCCCTCCAAAGTGGAGGAGATGGTTACTAGTTCCCCTGTGTTGGATGCCCTCCAAATTGGAGGAGAAGATCATACTCACACACAGTCTGCTCAGCGCTCGTGAGTGGTCGCTCCACACGAGTAGTGCGAGTCTCCGGAGGTCTTGGCACGTGATTCGATAGGGATAGCCTATGTGGGGTCTCGAGGGATAGCCTATGTGGGGTCCCGCAGACAACCCATGGGGTTGAATGTGTTGAGTCGTGGGCATGCCTACGGGCTAGCCATGGATTGGGTAATAAACTCCAAAGAGTAATGAGATTGGGTACAACAGTACATATTGAGCATGATAGAATTGCAATTACGTGGCTAGAGCATTTACTTTAATCTTGTTGTTACAGGCAAAGTAGTTATTGCATTTCTTCTATTATGCTTCACTTACCTTATTTACAGCTTTAAGATAAATATCTATCTGCTATTGCCTGCTTAGACCTAGTGGGGAGATCGGTGGGGTCGGTGGCCGAGCCCACTGGGAACTAAGGAAGTTAGTTCTCACCCCACTCTATTACAGGTGCTAGTTCGCGGGCGGTTGGTGAGGATCGCGGTAAGGGCATCGCGCCCTAGTTGGTAGAGGCCGCCATTTGTATTAGAGCCTTCATCGGATAAATTTTTGGTATAGTTTTATGTATCTTTGGAAAAAGCACAATGTACATTTTGGATATGTAAAAACTTATGTATTTTGGGGAGAAAATATAATCAAAGATAAAGAATGTAAACAAATGTTGAATGAATGTAATAGATAGACTCTTCTCTCTTTATATTACTTGTACGAAGTACTTGTATCTTGCTCTTATTGTTGTTCGCACCTTTAGGTGCATCTTTTTGTCATGTATGATGTAGAATTTCATTTCCTGGGCAATTCTTTGTACATGACTTGTTGTCGAGCCTTGGGCGGACAGGGGAGGTGCTGTCCGTTCGGCGCCTGATCGGCGTTCTCGAACCGAACCAAATTGGTAGCGGTCTTGGGGCGTGACACCAAGGGCCTCCCCCCTCGGATTCACACAGATGAAGACTGGTCTCCAACCAGGGAGACCGGTCCCCACAAGTGACCACCCGTTTACAGCGTACGGGATCCAGTCTTGGCTACGGAGACCGGTCTCCAGGGTCCGGTCTCCACCATCAAGTTCGGTCCCCACGCGCGCAACTTCAGCGCGAAGCCTTCGTCCAACCCTCCTGCGTACGGGATCCGGTCTTGATCATCAAGACCGATCCCCACAAGCACAGATCTGCAGATTTGTGCAGATTTGCACAATATTGCTCCCAGGACCAACTCCGACGCACTTTTTGCTTTCGGATCAACTTCAAACTTTCCGAAGCTCATCCTCTCGACAATTAGTTGATTCCAAACGACGTGCAACTCTCGGATTTCGAGAATTCGCATCCTTACATATGACTTGGGATCAAACTAAATTTAAATCTATTGAAATGAAAGATGGAGGATTTGACACTTCGGAGACAACACAAGAGGAAAGATCATTGGAATCGGCACTATTGGTAATGAAAAGGATAATATTTCTAATGTTCTTTTAGTTGATGGTTTTAAGCATAATTTACAAAGCATTAGTCAATTATGTGACAAAGGCTATTTTGTTAAGTTTGAAGCATCTCATTATAGTATTCTTGATCCATCTACTAATGAGGTAGCTTTTATGGGATTTAGATCCAAGAATGTTTATCCCGTTGATTTAGGCAACCTCTCCCATGAAGGAGAAAAATATTTTTCGGCTCAATCTAACGAATCTTGGCTTTGGCATAGAAGGTTAGCACATACTAGTATGGATTCTCTTTCAAAACTTTCTAAAAGAAAACTTGTAAAAGGTTTACCTAAAATCGACTATGCCAAAAGTGAGGTTTGTAACGCTTGTGCTCAAGCAAAGCAAGTAAAATCATCTTTTAAATCCAAAAATGTTGTCTCCACTATTAGGCCATAAGAATTAATTCATATGGATCTCTTTGGACCAATTGATGTCACTGGCCTTGGTGGAAGCAATTATGTTTTTGTAATTGTTGATGATTACTCTAGATTTACTTGGACTTTATTTTTAAGACACAAGTATGATACTTTTAAATTCTTCAAGGACTTTGTCTATCGTGTTCAAAATGAAAAGTGTTGTGTGATTTCCAAAATTAGAAGTGATCATGGTGGTGAATTCGAAAATCACAACTTTGAAGAGTTTTGCAATGAATTGGGAATAGAACATCAATTTGCTACCCCTCGAACACCTCAACAAAATGGGGTTGTTGAACGCAAAAATAAATCTCTTCAAAAAATGGCTAGATCTATATTAATTGAGGGGGAGTTGCCTAAGTATTTTTGGGCCGAAGCCGTAAACACGGCTTGCTATATTATGAACCGTGTTCTAATCCGACCAATTCTTGAGAAAACTCCTTTCAAATTATGGCATGATAGAACTCCTAATATTGATTACTTTAAAATCTTTGGTTGTAAATGTTTCATTTTGAACACAAAAGACAAGTTGGGAAAGTTTGATGCTAAATCGGATGAAGCAATATTCTTGGGTTATTCCTCTACTAGTAAAACTTATCGAGTATATAATCAACGAACTTTAGTAATGGAGGAAAGTATGCATATTCTCTTTCAAGAATACAAGGGAAATGACACTTCTTATGAAGATGATCTCCTTGATTTCTCTAAACTAAATATAAACTCCACAACCGACCGTCCCTAGAGCAAGTGGCAAAGGGCTTGGTGGTTGGTACCCGAGACCCTTGTTCGAATCCTAGTTGATTCACATTTCTAGCTAAGTTTATTTCTAAATGAAATAAACGAAGCGGGTAGCGTGCTACCTATCTCTCAAAACAAAAAAAATAAACTCCACACCTCAAGATGTTGAACAATCTAAGGAAGTTAAGAAGTTCATTTCTAAAGAAAATGAACCCACTCCTTTACCTAAAGTGTGGAAATTTGCTACTTATCATCCCAAGGACTCCATTATTAGAGATCCAAGTCAAAAGGTCAATACAAGATCTTCTCTAAGATTACTTTGTAACCATTTGGCTTTTATATCTCAAATTGAACCTAAAAATTTTGTTGAAGCTAATAATGATGAAAATTGGCTCATTGCGATGCAAGAAGAACTCAACCAATTTGAGAGGAACCAAGTTTGGACGCTTGTGGAAATACCTAGTGATCATACCGTTATTGGCACTAAATGGGTCTTCCAAAACAAGCGAGATGAATCGGGTGTCGTGGTTCGAAACAACGCTAGACTAGTGGCCCAAGGGTTCAACCAAATCGAAGGAATTGATTTTGATGAAACTTCTGCACCGGTTGCTCGACTTGAAGCTATTCGAATTCTCTTGGCATTTGCCTCTTACATTGTAACAACCCACTTCCTCGTAAAACGTGCCGAGTTCTGTCAAAATGAGCAGAACGCGGAGTGAGTCGAGAAACACAAGGTTCTAGGTGTTTTAGAACTTGTGTGAAGTGAAAACGAGACCCGAGGAGCGAGAAACTACAATTCTGCAAAAGTTGCAGAATTGGAGCAGCAGAGACCGGTCCCCACGGATGGAGACCGGATGCCACGGGCTCAGCAGCCGCAGCAGCCAGAAATTTGGCTAAGTCCCGAAAACCTGCTCTCGGGATCCGGACATTGATCCAAGACCGGACATCCAGAGACCGGACAATGGTCCGAGACCGGTCTCAGAGCACGAAAAATGCCCAGTCTGGGCTGATTGTAATATTTGGGATTAGAGGGGTTTATTTGCATTGTTACAACACTATATGCATCCAACCCTCTCCTCTTTCACAGCCATTTACTCCCTCACCATTCCCTCTCATTTCCTCTCTTTCTCTCTCTAGAAAAGGAGCTCTAGAGCTTGGAGAAGAAGGAGAAGAAGACTTGGAGAAGGTGGATTGGAGGCTTTGGTGGTTCTAGAAGCTCTCCTACAAGGTGGAGCTTGGGCCAAGGTATGGTTTCATGGTAAACCTAGGCTAGGGTTTGGGTTTTAAGCAAGAAACTTAGGGTTTTGGTCTTCTCTTTGGAGTAAAACCCTAGTAGAGGCTTGAGCTCCATGAAAACCCATGGAAGCTCAAGGTCCTCTCATGGTGGATCATTAGGGTTTCTAGTAGAGGCTCTAAAAGTGGTTTAGATTGTTCTAGATTGAGCTCCATGAAAACCCATGAAAGATCAAGGTCCTCTCAGGGTGGATCATTAGGGTTTCTAGTAGAGGCTCTAAAAGTGGTTTAGATTGTTCTAGATGAACTCTAAGAAGTGTAACAAGCTTTCCTTTGCTTGCTTTAGAGATCAAAACCTAGGGTCTCACATAGGGTTTGGTAGAGCACCCAAATTTGGGGCTTTTTGCCATAGAGGTTCTAGGGTCAAATTGACCTTGTAGAAACCTAATTGGGAGTATCCCCGACGCGTGGGACAACTCCGTTTGTTTAAACGAAAAGCCAAATTATGAGTTACTATGTAAACTAGCCTGCTTAGGGCTCTGTTTAACGCGCAGGTCGCAAAGTAGGGATCGGTTGAGCACGAGACTCGAACCGCAACCCATCCATAATATTTAGAGGTGGGTGGTGCATTCCAAAGACATCGAACTTCACTCTATGTCTCAGTGTCACATTTTGAGCATATTTATATATTGAGCATGTTGCATTGTAGGGTTTAATATACATTTCTTATTGCTTTTGTGAGTTCAAATGCATGAGGTAGATTTGTATGAGATTGTATGGTAAAAGAACAAGAACCCTATGTATGCATGTTGGAGAACAAGAACTTAGTGTAATTGACAAGTGAACGTGACATTGGACATGAACTTAGAGATTGTGACAAGGGTGAGTCTAGAATACTTAGACAACTTGTATGGCATCAAGAACAAGAACAAGTAGTGTACATAACACTAGTAGAGTTTTGAGATTGACATTATGGCGACAACCTTAGAGTTAAGGATCATATAAACATAATCTCCTTGAAGTCACGGAACGAATTGAGATTTGGAATCCGTAGAGGTAAGGATTGATCGTACTCACCATATAGTCCTGGCTCGAGGGCGGTAGCTCCCCCTCGGGCGATGTGCTCCGGAGTTGTCATCACTGGGTTGTAGTGTTTCCCCAGAGGACGGTCCCGTCGGGTTGTAGTGTTTCCTCGACAATCGGGATTTGAGTTGGTTGAGTCTTGTTGAGGGCGAAACCTACGGGTTAGCCAAGAGATTGGGTAATGAGCTATGATCTTTCAGTCATCATGAGTTATTATTCGAGCATCTTATTGTTTACTTTCAAGCGTATTAGCTGCATTTATTAGTTGGTTATTATCTTACCTTTCTTTCTATTACGCTTGAATTAGACCTAGTGGGAAAGTCGGCGTGGTTGGTTGCCGAACCCACTGGGAACTTCGTTGTAGTTCTCACCCCACTCTCTCCACAGGGCCGGAACCGAGCGAGCCGGCCGAGGATCGCGGTAAGGGCATCGCGCCCTAGATAGAGACCGCCAAGTTATTACTTTTTGGTAGATGCATTCCCTTTATATCATCTTTTGTACTTGATGATCGTAGTTGCCTAACTTTGAATGTAATCAAGTTATATTTTGAGGAAAAGTGATGTAAGAAAGAAATGATGCAATGAATGTAAAGACTTTAAAGATTTCAAAGTTGTAAAGACATTTACATGTAAGTGATTGAAATTAATCAAGTTACTTGTATGTTTACCTTAGTACTTTCACTCTGGCTATGTTGCTTACCCTCGTGTAAGCTTTTTGCGTATGCTTCCGCATGTGTGAAATTTATACTCTAGCTGTGCTTGTTGAGCCTTGGGCGGACAGGGGAAGCCTTGTCCGTTCGGCGTCTGTTGACGTGGCCCGAACCCGACCAAATAGGCGGGTTGCGGGGCGTGACAGATAAAATGGTATCAGAGCCAATTACCAGCCGGAAGTGTGAGATGAGTCTCGGCTGAGCCAGGGTCTGGATGACGGGCTAGCGAGACGAGTCTTACATCGCCTGGTACTTGTGAGTCTGAGCCTGACGAGTATGTCAGGGCTTAAAGGAGGGGAGATTGTGAGACCCCTGATAGTCCTATATATGAGATATAATAGGGCTAAACTCTTAACCCGGCTTAAGCATTTTGGGTGGTGGCAAGGCCCAAGAGGTTAAGAGAGTTAAGCGTGCTAGGACGGGAGTAGTCCTAGGATGGGTGACCCCCTGGGAAGTTGGGGCGTCACAGATGGTATCAGAGCGGGTATAAAGCCAAAAAGTGAAAGCTTAGTATGGACCTAGGGGCCATAGGATTGGAAAGGACCTAAGGACCTAAGGAAACGTGAGTGGCGTGAACAAGTATAGCGAAAGCATGTGATTAGGTTCATGCCTTATGTCTCTAAGATGATTAGAGACTGACTTTAAGCTGCTATATGTTTTCTATTCCTTGTGTTGTGATCGGCGGCAGACGACATGATACTATGGAATGTTAATGAATGCGCTTATTTGCTGTCGCCGGATTGGGTATATCCGAGTACGTGTTTAAGTATTAACGTGAGTTGCTTCATTTCAGGAAGCAATGGCACCTCGTGGTCGACCCCGAACAAGGTCGACGCCTGAGGAACCGAGTGCGGCTCCTGTGCAACCCGCAGCCGACAGCGGCGGGGGGCTTGAGGAGCAAATGGCCGCGCTTATTGGCGTAGTGCGGCAACAAGCTGAGTCCGTAAGGGCTCAAGGCGAGCAGATCCGACGGCTCCAGAGACGTTGGAGCAAAGCAGCAAGCGGCGACGCAGCGGGCCGAGCACCCTACACCTCTCGCTCGGACGCCGACCGTGGTGGAGGGTGCGGCGGCGGGCGGCAGATCTGGGCGGCCGTACGCCATTACGGCGATTCCGGCCGGATCGGGGACTTCAAACCCCGTAGCGCGGCGGACGACGAGCGGAGCGCCGCTTGGCGCGCTCATCAAGTTTATGAAGTTTAAACCACCTATCTTCGAGGGTGGAGTGGTGGAGCCGGAGGCGGTAGAGTCTTGGGGCGACTCCTTAGAAACTATCTTCGAGGACTTCAACACCCCGGAGAAAGACAAGGTGAATTTCGCCTCGCATTGCCTCGACAAGGCGGCGAAGGCGTGGTGGAAACGGATCAAGCGGGATAGGTCACCCGACCTACCGCCTATGATGTGGGAGGAGTTCAAGAGAGCGGTGTACACGAACTATTTCCCCAACTCGGTGAAGCGGAAGATGCAGGAGAGATTTCGCAAGCTGAGGCAGGGAGACCGCTCAGTAGCGGACTATGAGCAGGAGTTCTCCCACATCATTGACTGTGTTCCGGACGTTGTACGGGATGATCGAGACCGGGCCGATTGGTTTTTGCGGGAACTCCGGCCGAGAATCTACGAGGCGGTGCAACTTTTCCACCTCGGGACCTTTGCGGAGGTCTTTGATCGCGCACTGAGTGCGGAGCACTGTAGCACCTACGCGCGAGAGGAGCGCGAGGCCATGGCGGAGTCCAGGGAGAAAGGCAAGAAACGGGCGGCGGGTGGTGCCGGGGGCCGGCCTAATGCAAAGAAACCCCCTCGGTATCCCCGACAGCAGGCGAAAGGCGGGAAGCCCTCCCGTTGCGTCATTTGCGGCGGGGATCATCGACCGAACTTATGCCCGCCGCGAGAAGGAAAGTGCTTCAAGTGTGGCCAACCGGGGCACATGATAAGGAGTGCCCTAGCCGGGGTCGTCCGCTCGTACGGCGGCGTCATCCCCGTCTACACCGAGGCGCTGATGGGGTTACCACCCCCTATGGCGGCTGGACGCTCTTCATCATCGCGTCAGCCGGAGGCACCGAGGGCACCGAGTGGGCGGGTTTTTGCCACTCAGGTGGAGGAGCAGACTCCAGCGCCCGACGACATTGTGGCAGGTATTATCTCTATCAACGGCACTAGAGCTCAAGCTATATTCGACACTGGTGCATCGCATTCGTTTATAAGTGCATCGTTTGCTAGAACACATGACTTAGAGATTATACACGATGAGGAAGGTTGGGATATTAAATCCCCCGAACATGCCTATAGCGTCTATGATGAGTGTCCGGTGTGTCCAGTCCAGATAGGCGATTGGGTCATGCCGATCAATATGCTAGTGCTAACTAAGTTGTGGTCGTTTGATGTAATCTTGGGGCTAGACTGGCTTACCAAGTATTATGCGGTCATCGACTGCGAGAGTAGGGTGATCACTTTTTGTGAGCCAAATCAAGAAGAACTGTTGTACCGAGCGTGTAAGGGTGCACGCTTTGCTGCGACCATATCCACGGTTAGGGCAAGAAAAATGATAAAGGGTGGTTGCAAAGCCTACTTGGCGACCATCGTGGACAGCCGCAAGGAACACCCAGACCTTGAGGGTATTCGGGTGGTGTGCGAGTACCCGGATGTATTTCCGGCGGAGTTACCGGGATTGCCCCCAGACCGGGAAGTTGAATTCGTTATCGACTTGATTCCCGGAGCGGCGCCAGTTTCGAAGGCTTCGTATAGAATGGCACCGGTAGAGCTAAAGGAGCTTAAAGCACAATTGGAGGACTTGCTCGACAAAGGTTTTGTTAGGCCGAGCGTGTCTCCGTGGGGAGCTCCGGTGCTATTCGTCAAAAAGAAAGACGGCACACTTCGACTCTGCGTGGATTACCGCGAGTTGAACAAGGTCACAATAAAGAACAAGTACCCGTTGCCTAGGATCGACGACTTATTCGATCAGTTGAAAGGGTCAAAGGTGTATTCTAAGATAGACCTTCAGTCGGGGTATCATCAGTTGAAGATACGGCCCAAAAATGTGCACAAGACGGCGTACCGTACGCGGTATGGCCACTACGAGTTCACAGTAATGCCATTCGGGCTCACTAATGCCCCGGCGGCATTTATGGACTTGATGAATCGTGTCTTCCGTCCGCTATTGGACCGATGCGTCGTGGTCTTCATCGACGACGTATTAGTATATTCTCGGACTGAGGAAGAACACGAAGAGCATTTGAGGCTCGTCTTGGAAGTACTCCGAAAGGAGAAAATGTATGCCAAATTGAAGAACTGTAAATTTTGGCTTTCGGAGGTTACCTTTCTAGGACATGTAATTTCGGGTGAAGGCATTTCGGTGGACCCGAAAAAGGTGGAGGCAATTAAAGATTGGCCTCGCCCGACGAGTGCAACGGAAATCCGCAGTTTTCTTGGACTTGCGGGTTATTATCGGCGGTTCGTGGAGGGGTTCTCCAAAATAACCACTCCGCTAACGCGCCTCACACATAAGGGTGTCAAGTATATTTGGAGCGAAGACTGCGATCGGAGCTTCAAGGAGTTAAAGGAGAGGTTGACGACAACCCCGGTACTTGCTCTACCGACGCCGGGGGAGACATATGTCGTGTACAGTGATGCTTCCTACATCGGGCTAGGGTGTGTGCTGATGCAAAAAGGGCGAGTCATAGCATATGCGTCGCGCCAATTGAAGCCCTATGAAAAGAACTACCTACCCATGACTTGGAATTAGGCGCGGTGATTTTCGCGCTAAAATTGTGGAGGCATTACTTATATGGGGAGCATTGTGAGATATACACGGACCACAAAAGTCTTAAGTACTTGTTCACCCAGAAGGAGCTTAATATGCGACAACGGCGGTGGTTAGAACTATTGAAGGACTATGATGTCACGATATTGTACCACCCCGGAAGAGCTAACGTCGTAGCCGACGCACTAAGTAGAAAATCTGGAGAAGACTTAGCATCGGCAATTACGCCTCAACCGTCGTTGCAAAAAGAGATGCAACGGTTTGGATTGGAAGTAGTGGCACCGGGAGTGCCGGCTAGACTTGCTACCTTGGTGGTGCAACCGACCTTATTGGAGAGGATCAAGGAATTACAAGCTTCTGATGAGTATCTCCAAAAGGTGCGCGGTGAGGTGGAAAACGGTAATGCCGAAGAGTTCGGCATTGGGACCGACGGCACACTTCGATTTCGAAATCGTTGGTGTGTACCCAAGAATAAGGATCTCCGCAAGGCGATTATGCAAGAAGCGCATCAATCTCCTTATAGTATACACCCGGGCGGCACCAAAATGTACCAAGACTTAAAGTTGCAATATTGGTGGCCGGGCATGAAGAAAGACGTTGGAGAATTTGTTGCGCAATGCCTTACGTGCCAACAAGTAAAAGCGGAGCGGAGATTTCCGGCGGGGAAGCTACAAAGTTTACCTATACCCGTTTGGAAATGGGAAAATATCGCTATGGACTTTAGACCGGATTGCCTCGATCTCAAGGAGGACACGATGCAATATGGGTGGTCGTGGATCGGTTGACGAAGTCGGCACATTTCCTACCGATTCACATCACTTGGTCGGGGGACAGGTTGGCTCAAGTCTATATTGATGAGATTGTGAGACTTCACGGGGTTCCGGCGTCTATCGTATCGGATCGAGACCCGAGGTTCACCTCTCACTTTTGGAGGAGCCTACAGGAGGCATTGGGCACGCGGCTCGATTTTAGCACCGCATTTCATCCTAAAAGTGATGGTCAATCAGAGAGGACAATTCAAATCCTTGAGGATATGCTCCGAGCATGTGTGCTAGATTATAAGGGCAATTGGCACGATCATCTACCGATGGCGGAATTCGCGTACAACAACAGTTATCAAGAAAGTATCGCGATGGCGCCATTCGAGGCCCTTTATGGAAGAAAGTGTCGCTCTCCAATTCATTGGAGCGACGTGGGCGAGAAAGCGGTTCTTGGCCCCGATGTAGTGCGGGAGGCAGAGGAGAAAGTTCGCCTTGCCCGCCAACGACTTGCGACGGCGCAATCTCGGCATAAGAGTTATGCCGACAAGCGAAGAAAGGACATAGAGTTTGAAGTTGGCGACCACGTGTTCTTAAAGATATCGCCGATGCGAGGAGTCAAACGTTTTGGAGTACGGGGAAAGCTAAGTCCTCGATACCTCGGACCATTTGAGGTTTTGGAGCGAGTTGGAGCGGTGGCCTACAGAGTAGCACTACCACCGAGGCTTGCGGGAGTTCATGATGTATTCCATGTATCAAATCTCCGCAAATATGTTCATGATCCCGAGCATATTCTCGCGTTTGAACCGTCGGAGATTCAAGAGGATATGACCTATGACGAGTTTCCGGCGTACATTATCGATCGTGAAGATAGAAAATTACGGAGCCGGAGGATTCCGTATGTCAAAGTCCGTTGGAGCAACCACAACGACCGAGAGGCTACGTGGGAGCTCGAAAGCGTAATGCGGGAGCGTTACCCCCATCTATTCGACGATCTGGATTAAGGTACGGATCTAGATCATAGGTGAGTAGTTTCGCGGACGAAACTATTCTTAAGGGGTGGAGAATGTAACAACCCACTTCCTCGTAAAACGTGCCGAGTTCTGTCAAAATGAGCAGAACGCGGAGTGAGTCGAGAAACACAAGGTTCTAGGTGTTTTAGAACTTGTGTGAAGTGAAAACGAGACCCGAGGAGCGAGAAACTACAATTCTGCAAAAGTTGCAGAATTGGAGCAGCAGAGACCGGTCCCCACGGATGGAGACCGGATGCCACGGGCTCAGCAGCCGCAGCAGCCAGAAATTTGGCTAAGTCCCGAAAACCTGCTCTCGGGATCCGGACATTGATCCAAGACCGGACATCCAGAGACCGGACAATGGTCCGAGACCGGTCTCAGAGCACGAAAAATGCCCAGTCTGGGCTGATTGTAATATTTGGGATTAGAGGGGTTTATTTGCATTGTTACAACACTATATGCATCCAACCCTCTCCTCTTTCACAGCCATTTACTCCCTCACCATTCCCTCTCATTTCCTCTCTTTCTCTCTCTAGAAAAGGAGCTCTAGAGCTTGGAGAAGAAGGAGAAGAAGACTTGGAGAAGGTGGATTGGAGGCTTTGGTGGTTCTAGAAGCTCTCCTACAAGGTGGAGCTTGGGCCAAGGTATGGTTTCATGGTAAACCTAGGCTAGGGTTTGGGTTTTAAGCAAGAAACTTAGGGTTTTGGTCTTCTCTTTGGAGTAAAACCCTAGTAGAGGCTTGAGCTCCATGAAAACCCATGGAAGCTCAAGGTCCTCTCATGGTGGATCATTAGGGTTTCTAGTAGAGGCTCTAAAAGTGGTTTAGATTGTTCTAGATGAACTCTAAGAAGTGTAACAAGCTTTCCTTTGCTTGCTTTAGAGATCAAAACCTAGGGTCTCACATAGGGTTTGGTAGAGCACCCAAATTTGGGGCTTTTTGCCATAGAGGTTCTAGGGTCAAATTGACCTTGTAGAAACCTAATTGGGAGTATCCCCGACGCGTGGGACAACTCCGTTTGTTTAAACGAAAAGCCAAATTATGAGTTACTATGTAAACTAGCCTGCTTAGGGCTCTGTTTAACGCGCAGGTCGCAAAGTAGGGATCGGTTGAGCACGAGACTCGAACCGCAACCCATCCATAATATTTAGAGGTGGGTGGTGCATTCCAAAGACATCGAACTTCTCTCTATGTCTAAGTGTCACATTTTGAGCATATTTATATATTGAGCATGTTGCATTGTAGGGTTTAATATACATTTCTTATTGCTTTTGTGAGTTCAAATGCATGAGGTAGATTTGTATGAGATTGTATGGTAAAAGAACAAGAACCCTATGTATGCATGTTGGAGAACAAGAACTTAGTGTAATTGACAAGTGAACGTGACATTGGACATGAACTTAGAGATTGTGACAAGGGTGAGTCTAGAATACTTAGACAACTTGTATGGCATCAAGAACAAGAACAAGTAGTGTACATAACACTAGTAGAGTTTTGAGATTGACATTATGGCGACAACCTTAGAGTTAAGGGTCATATAAACATAATCTCCTTGAAGTCAAGGAACGAATTGAGATTTGGAATCCTTAGAGGCAAGGATTGATCGTACTCACCATATAGTCCTGGCTCGAGGGCGGTAGCTCCCCCTCGGGCGATGTGCTCCGGAGTTGTCATCACTGGGTTGTAGTGTTTCCCCAGAGGACGGTCCCGTCGGGTTGTAGTGTTTCCTCGACAATCGGGATTTGAGTTGGTTGAGTCTTGTTGAGGGCGAAACCTACGGGTTAGCCAAGAGATTGGGTAATGAGCTATGATCTTTCAGTCATCATGAGTTATTATTCGAGCATCTTATTGTTTACTTTCAAGCGTATTAGCTGCATTTATTAGTTGGTTATTATCTTACCTTTCTTTCTATTACGCTTGAATTAGACCTAGTGGGAAAGTCGGCGTGGTTGGTTGCCGAACCCACTGGGAACTTCGTTGTAGTTCTCACCCCACTATCTCCACAGGGCCGGGACCGAGCGAGCCGGCCGAGGATCGCGGTAAGGGCATCGCGCCCTAGATAGAGACCGCCAAGTTATTACTTTTTGGTAGATGCATTCCCTTTATATCATCTTTTGTACTTGATGATCGTAGTTGCCTAACTTTAAATGTAATCAAGTTATATTTTGAGGAAAAGTGATGTAAGAAAGAAATGATGCAATGAATGTAAAGACTTTAAAGATTTCAAAGTTGTAAAGACATTTACATGTAAGTGATTGAAATTAATCAAGTTACTTGTATGTTTACCTTAGTACTTTCACTCTGGCTATGTTGCTTACCCTCGTGTAAGCTTTTTGCGTATGCTTCCGCATGTGTGAAATTTATACTCTAGCTGTGCTTGTTGAGCCTTGGGCGGACAGGGGAAGCCTTGTCCGTTCGGCGTCTGTTGACGTGGCCCGAACCCGACCAAATAGGCGGGTTGCGGGGCGTGACATACATGAACTTCAAGTTATTTCAAATGGATGTTAAAAGTGCTTTCTTAAATGAATTTATTTCCGAAGAAGTCTATGTTGAGCAACCACCCGGTTTTGAAAAACATAACTTTCCGGATCATGTTTTTAAACTTTCAAAAGCACTTTATGGTTTAAAACAAGCTCCTAGAGCTTGGTATGAAAGACTTAGCACTTTTCTTAATCAAATAATTTCTCAAGAGAAAAAGTTGACACTACACTATTTATTAAAATCTAGGACAATAATCTTCTTATTGTTCAAATTTATGTTGATGATATCATATTTGGTGCTACTAATGAATCTCTTTGTAAAGAATTTTCTAAGCTAATGCAAAATGAGTTTGAAATGAGCATGATGGGCGAGCTCTCATTCTTCCTTGGACTTCAAGTCAAACAAATGAAGGATGGAATCTTCATTAATCAAGCCAAGTATGCAAATGATCTAATCAAAAGATTTGGTTTGGAAAGCTCAAAAGAGACAAACACTCCAATGAGTGCCTCAACTAAACTCGACAAGGATGAAAAAGGCAAGAAAGTTGACATCAAGCTTTACTGAGGTATGATTGGTAGTTTACTTTATCTTACCGCAAGTAGGCCGGACATTATGTTTAGTGTTTGTTTATGTGGTCGGTTTTAAGCTCAACCTAAGGAGTCACACTTAGTGGCCGTAAAGAGAATTCTTAGATATGCTAAGGGGACTCTCAACTTAGGATTATGGTATCCCAAGGGCACTAGTTTTGATCTCATTGGCTTTTCGGATGCCGACTTTGCCGGGTGCAAAGTTGATCGGAAAAGTACTAGTGGGACTTGTCAATTTCTTAGTCACTCCTTAGTCTCATGGTCTTCGAAAAAGCAAAATTCGGTTGCACTTTCAACCGCCGAAGCCGAGTATATTGCGGCGGGTTGTTGTTGTGCACAAGTTTTATGTATGAAACAAACCCTTGAGGACTTTGGAGTGCATCTAAAACAAGTTCCAATCAAATGTGACAATACTAGTGCCATCAACCTATCTAGAAATCCTATTCAACACTCTAGAACTAAACATATTGAGATTAGACATCATTTTATTAGAGATCATATTCAAAAGGGAGATGTTGCTATAGACTTTGTGGACAGTCATCATCAATTAACGGACATTTTTACTAAACCCCTTAGTGAGGATAGGTTCACTCTACTTAGAAGAGAATTAGGAATGATTGATTTAAATGCTTGATTCTTTTTTGTTTTTGAGTGTTCTTTGTACTAGTTTTTTTTATGCTTTTTTTATGATGACAAAGGGGGAGAGAAACTTGATGTGATATATTTTGTGAACCTTGGTTATATTTTGGATGCTTGATGCTTTGATTTTGATTTTGATTGCTATGCTATGATGTTAGTTGCTATCACTTTGTGTTGGCTGCTTACAACTTTGTATATTTACTCCTTTGGTTGTGAGATTATGTATCTTAATTGCTTACACTCTTGATTATGATGGTCTTATATATATTTGTTAAACATATGCACATATTTAGGGGGAGTATTCTACTTTTTTATATCACATTATTTGTCATCATCAAAAAGGGGGAGATTGTTAGCCTAGTGGCCCTAATCTTGTATCAGATTTTGATGATAACAAATAATCACTTTTATTGGACTAATCTCTTATCTTGAGCTTTGTGTTTTAGATCTTTCTATCTTCAAAAGGACTCAAGATGGGCAATCCTCTGCCACGCCCCGGGACCGGCAGGGCCTTCCCAGAAGCGTGTCCAGACCCGCCATATGTCATCACATACAAGGCGACTACTAAAATACAGCGGAATTAAAACAATCATAGGCTATATCTATAGATATCAGAGCAACATACAGCTAGCCCTGACAACAAGTAGAGAATGGGAAGACTAGATAAAAATAAAGGAAACTAAAAAGCATAACCATAAAACATAAGGTTAATACAACTTCTGTCCCAAAATGGTGGTCTCTCTAAACACAGGTATAACTCTCAACCTCTCCAAACATAAGATACAAGAGAGGCAACCACCTACCGAACAATCTCACCGAATGTCGCTAACCCAGGGCAACACTCTTGCCGCGGTCTCTGGCCTCCCCCGATGCAGAAGGCACTGAAACAAGTCAGAAAGCGTGAGAACTATAATTTGTAGTTCCCAGTGGGCAATTACTGACCTCAGCTCATGCACCACTAGGCCCAAAAAGAAAGCTGTAAGAGTGCGATATAAAGAATTATATACTGCCGAAATAAAAGCATGATAAGTTGCTACTATACCAATCACAAGTATACGAACTAAGTAAGTAAAATGCCCAAACTTGATATAGCAACATATAAGAATTATGTTCTACTGTAGCAAGCAAGTCTACTATATTGTAAATAAGAGATTACCAAGTATACTGTAATTCCCAATAATGCCCTAAGCATGTCCACGTATCCAACTACTAGGTCCTATCTAGTAGTGGTTGTCATACATTGTTGAATGTCAAAGTTCAATCTCTTTTCGGGATTTACCCAAGGTAATCTAGCTTGTGCCACCTAAGTGTCGTGGTAGCCCCAACATCCCCCGTAAGGAATGAGTCTAACCAATTCGACCCCATAGGTTTCTCAATACTGCACGCGCGATGAATCGCAAAGGCCAACTCCGGAGTGCCGGCTTGTAGGGAGCGACCCTCGCAAGCATGTGCGAAAGAGCACAAATGGCAACAAGCACAGTCAAGTCTCAAGTCCAAACCTCATGTCTCAACATGGAAATAGTAACTGGCAACCCTAAGATCTAGTTCAATTACTCTCATGACACTAGATTTTCTATGTCAAAGTTCATTTACGAGCCTAATGCCGCTTGATAACATTACCTCACTATTCTACAAGTAAATGCCAAGCCTAATGCTGCTTTATGACATTAGCTTTTCTCCTATGTCATGCATAGTTCTAAGTCCAATTTTACCACATTACATGTCATTTCCATTAATTCCAACATGTTCTCAAACCACTAAGTGAATGCCACACTATGCCTAAGTCCACAAGGCTACACTCTACTATATAGAGGCCACAAACACATTACACATATGGCATAGGTATTAAGCATTCTAAAATTCACAAATAAATCATATATCATGAAAATACATGGTTTTCTATTTTACAATACTCAAATAAACACAATGAGAATTTTTCTCATTGACATTGGTGAGGCCAAACCCACCGATAGTACACCGATGCTCCGGGTCGCCAACGGAGGCTATTTCCAGACTCCTAGCACCCTAAAAAGCATACTCTAGAAGTTACAACTTCAAACGATAAACCATTTAACCAATCCGCGAAGATCTATACAATAGAGCTAGGAAAACTCACCCTAGTGTAGAAATCCCACTCCAATCCTCAAATGGAGGTTAGATCCTTCCCAAAGCAACCTAAACTAAACCAATCAATTGAGCTCTAAAAGCCCTAGATTGAAAATGCCCAAAATAAACCCTAAGTCTACAAATTTAGGGTTTCATCCAAAAGAGACATTCAAATTCCAAACTAGAGGAAAAAGAGATGTGGTTTACCTCTTAGTAGCTCCAAATCCAAGACCAAAGTCCTCTAGCCTTGAAGTTCTCTCCTCAAACAAGCACCAACTTCAAGCTCCAAGCTTCATCCATGGTGTAAATGGCACCACAAGGCAAAAAGAGAGAAAAGAGAGAGATCAATCTCTTGGAAACCACCAAATACCCAAAGGGAAGCAAGGGAGGGAAGGGAAGAGCTCTCTTACCTTGCTCTCTCTGGTTCACAGCACAAAAGGAGCCCTAAGGGGCGTGGGGTGCTGATATCAGAGGCCACAAACGCAAAACCCCCCCTGCAGTTCGCACAGTTCAGATTCTGCCAGTTTGTAGCGGTACAAATCCCATTTGTACCGGTAGAGATCCCTCGAAGCAGCCAAACCCGAGCCTCGGGTTTGCTAAGTCTGGCCATCTATACCGGTACAAATCCTGGTTTGTACCGGTGTAGCCACCATGTCTGTACCGATACAACCACCAATCTGTACCGGTACAGATGCCTGAAATGGCAACCCGAGAGCTACCCAAAATCTAACTTTTTGGACTTTAGTGCTAAGATTTCAACCACACTTCTCGGGACTCGTGCCATAGGTCGGAACACAGTCAACGACCCTCTAGAAAATCTGGAAAAGCTCAGATCTCACAATCAACACTCGAACCTTGCTATTTGCTAAAGTTCAGTGCGTCACATTCACCCCTCCTAAAAAGGGATTTCGTCCGCGAAACTAGAAATCAACGTCATACCTCATGACTCCATCTGGAAGAGAGATGGGGATAACGCTCTCGCAGCACGCTCTCAAGCTCCCACGTGGCCTCCCGCTCTTCGTGGTTGCTCCAAAGGACTTTCACATAAGAAAGCTCCCGGTTCCGTAGCTTCTTCACCTCGCGAGCCAAAATCTTCACGGGTTGCTCCTCGAAGCTCAGATCGTCCCTCAACTCCAATAGTGTAGCATCCAAAACATGAGCTGGATCATGTATATATTTTCGGAGGACCGATACATGGAATACGTTGTGCACATCCGATGGGTTCGACGGTAGAGCAAGTCTATACGCTACTGGGCCTACACGCTCAAGAATCTCATATGGTCCAATGAAACGGGGGCTCAACTTACCCCGAATCCGAAATCTCCTGACTCCCTTGGTCGGCGAGACTTTCAGAAATACATGATCTCCAATCTGGAACTCCAAGTTTCGTCGACGTCTGTCAGCATAGCTCCTCTGCCTACTCTGGGCTGTCAACAAACGCTCCCTCGCAATGCGAACCTTGTCCTCTGCTTCCTGGAGCACATCGGGGCCTAAAGCCAAATTCTCACCAACTTCACTCCAATGAAGCGGCGACCTACACTTCCATCATAGAGTGCCTCAAATGGCGCCATCTTGATGCTTGCTTGATAACTGTTGTTATAAGCAAACTCTGCCATCGGTAGATGCTGCGACCATCCTCCCTGGAAGTCGATCACGCAGGCTCGAAGCATATCCTCAAGTGTCTGTATAGTACTGTCACGCCCCGAGACCGCTACCAATTTGGTTCGGTTCGGGCGCGCCGAGCAGGCGCCGAACGGATAGCATCTCATCTATCCGCCCAAGGCTCCACAACCAAGTCATGTACAAAGAATCTGCCCGGGAAACTTAAATTCTTTAACATACATGACGAGACAATACAATGCACCTAAAGGTGCCGACAGCAATAAGAGCAAGGTACAAGTAAATCATACAAGTAACATAAAGAGAGAAGAGTCTATCTATTACATCATTCACCATTGTTTACATTCATTTACATTCTTTGCCTCAAAATGAGTATACAAGCTCTTTTCCCAAAATACATAAGTGTTCTCTGAACATAAAACCATACACTGTTTTCTTTAATATAGAACTATATCAAAATTATACCGAGGGAGGCTCTAATGCACTTTGGGCGGCTACTATCAACTAGGGCGTGATGCCCTTACCACGATCCTCACCGGCCGCCTGCGAACTAGCACCTGTAATAGAGTGGGGTGAGAACTAACTTCCATAGTTCCCAGTGGGCTCGGCCACCGATCCCACCGATCTCCCCACTAGGTCCAAGCAGGCATAAGCAGATAGATATTTATCTTAAGCTGTAAATACTGTAAATAAAGCATAATAATAGAAATGCAATATCTACTATGCCTGTAACAACAAGATCAGAGTAAATGTTCTAGCCATGTAATTGCTAACATGCTAATATACCTCTATCAAGTAAGTTTGCAATTCTATTATGCTCAATATGTACCTTTGTACCCAATCTCATAACTCCTTGGAGTTTATTACCCAATCATTGGCTAGCCCGTAGGCGTGCCCACGACTCACCACTCAACCCGTCTATGAAGGAGGACTCGAACCACCGGAGGGGTTGTCTGCGGGACCCCACATAGGCTATCCCTTGGGACCCAAAATAGGCGATCCCAATCGAATCACGTGCCAAGACCTCCGGAGACTCGCACTACTCGTGTGGAGCGACCACCACGAGCGCTGAACAGACTGTGTGAGTATGATCTCATCCTCCACTTTGGAGGGCATCCAACACAGGGGAATCATGCATAAGTGTTCTCTAACACTATGTCTCAACATCATTGTCATCAAGTTGTTTACTTGGGTCACATGTCACTAGTGTTTCTACACTATGTCATAATGTCAATCGTCAAGTTCTATACTTGGTTCATATGTCTCTAGTGTTCTTTACACTAAGTTATTACACAATGTCATTCATCAAGTTGTCTATTTGGATTAGGGATGTCAACGGGTCGGGTTTGGGTCGGGTTTTCAAAAACCCGAACCCGAACCCGAACCCGAAATTAATACCCGAACCCGAACCCGAACCCGACGGGTTTTAAAAATCCATACCCATATCCGGACCCGACCAAAAACCCGAAACCCGAACCCGAACCCGAAAACCCGAACCCGAAAACCCAAACCCAAAATAATGAATTTTTTTACCATATTTAAAAATATATTATAGTAAAATCAAATTTTCAAAACACAATAAAATACAATCAAAATACATTCATGTTATATAAATAAACATAATTAAATATTTTACTATAATATTTTATATATTTTATATCTTACATAAATAAATAAATAATATATATATAATTTTTTCGGGTTCGGGTTCGGGTTCGGGTCGGGTATATACAAAATCCATATCCGTACCCATATCCGTCGGGTTTTTATTTTTTATACCCATATCCAAATCCATATCCATTTAGCTTGGGTATACCCGCCCCGTTCGGGTTCGGGTTCGGGTAATTTTTCGGGTATCCATACCCATTGACATCCCTAATTTGGATCACTTGTCACTAGTGTTCTGTACACTATGTTCATATGTCAATCCTCAAGTTCTATACTTGGTTCATATGTCTCTAGTTGTCAATCATGCAAGATTAGTTCATCTCTAGGGTTCAATGTCAATATACTCATTCCAATGCTCCCTATGTCCAAATGCAAGGCCTAAAAGGCCGCATGATAAGGAAGCATGCCGGAATAGTAAGATAGCTACATAACCCTATCATGCATGAAAACTATACATATATAACTTTATATGCAATATGACCAACAACTGTACTTAGACATAAAAGGCAGCCCAATTGCTTCGGATGGCACCCCCGACCTTTTGGGATGTTCCTCGAGGTTAGAGCGCCGCACGTAAAGCCTCCAACCACTACTCTGACTCTCCGGGCCAATATCGAAGCTGTAAGCCCTTGTTTGGCTCGGATCACTTAATCCGTTCGTCGGATTGACGAACCATCACCTCGTACGCGTTCGTGTACCTAACAATATGTTAGATATGAGGTTAGAAGAGATCAAAACCCCACCTTTAGGAAAACCCCAATTTGAGCCCTAGATTTTGCCCCGAGCAAAAATCCACGCTAGAGCTCGAATCGTCCGTGCAAATCACTTCATAGAGAATCTAGGGTTCCTCTAAAATTGTTTCAAGAAGATAAAATCCATCCTAGGAAACTTTACCATGAAAGCTCTAAAAGCTTACCTCAAGGAGCTAGCTCAAATGGTGGAGAGGAAGAAGATGGGATGATGCTAGGCTTGTTCCTAGCTCAATCCTCCTCCTTTTCCTTCACTCCTTCTCCTCCTTCTTCTTCTCCTATCTCCTTCTTCTTCTTCTTAGAGTGTCACGCCCCGGGACCGGCAGGGCCTTTCCCAAAGCGTGCCCAGACCCGCCATATGTCATCACATACAAGGCGTCTACTTAAATACAGCGGAATTAAAAGAATAAAAGGCTAGAACTATAGATATCAGAGCAACATACAGCTAGTCCTATCAACAAGTAGAGGATAGGAAAGTAAACTACACAAATAAAAATAAAACATAAGTAGTACAACTATCACAAATAGCTCAAAATATACTAAATGGGGTGGTCTCTATACAAGATAAACTCTCAAAGCCTCTCCAAAAGAAAATGAAGAGTAGCAGACCACCTATCCCAAAGGATCTCTCACCGCGTAGCTATCCCGAGGCAACACCTTGCCGCGGTCCCGAGCCTCCCCCGATGCGGAAGGCACTGAAAAGTAAACAAAACAGAGGGCGTGAGAACTATAATTTATAGTTCCCAGTGGGCAATTACTGACCTGACCATTGCGCCACTAGGCCCAAACCGAAGAGAGTAATTAAGCGATAATTAAACGACTGTATTTAAAGCATGAAAGAAATGCTGTAAATAATACACCAAAGCATGATTAAATGATTATCATGATTCATTGTTCCAACATATAAGAGATATGATTTATTAACAACAAGTATACTAAGATGTAAAAGATAATCTATCAAGTATACTACAAGTCCAAGTAATCCAACTACTAAGTCCTATCTAGTAGTGATTATTATTTACCATTGAAGGTTACAGTTCAGTTCTCTTTTAGGATCAAGTAAACTACTTTAAGTTTAATTCTGATATGACCCACCCTAAGGTGGTCTGGCCGATGCCCACTCGAAGGCTGCCTAGCCGATGCCGAGCCTAATGGCCCCGTGGTAGTCAACATCCCCACCCTAGAGACGAGATCGTCCCACAAAGAATCCACTTTGCGCCCAATCCCGCACGGCGAATAAGTATCGCGATGGCCAACTCCGGAGTGCCGGCTTGTAGGGAGCGACCCTCACAAGCATGTGCGAATGAGCACAATGGCATAAGTCACAGATCCGTCGCAAGTCTCAAGCCATCATGTCTCTAACATGGAACGTACAAGTATCTCAGTGGCCTATCTCTATGTCATCATGTTTCCAACATGGAATACAATAGATATCCATAGGCCTATGTCAATGTCTAATCCTCATGTCTCTAACATGGTAATAGCAACTAACAACCCTAAGGTTTAGCTCCAATAGATCTCATGACACTACATTTCACTATGTCAATATTCAATTTCGAGCCTAATGCCGCTTGATGACATTAGCTCACTAGTTCACAAAATATGCCAAGTCTAGTGCCGCTTTATGACACTAGCTTTTCTCCTATGTCAAGTATGGTTCTATGTCCACAAGTTTATGTCAATTCCACTATAGCAATATAGTTCCAAGTCCCCAATAGAATGCTAACATCTACATGATTCTCACATGCATACATCTCTACTATATAGAGGTAAAATTGCATTATACATAACACAGGTATTTTAAGCATTCTAAAATTCACAAATAATATATAAATCATGAAGTTGCATGAATTTCCAATTAACCATAAGCAATTAAGCACCAATGAGAATTTCTCATTGTGCTAGGTGAGGCCAAACCCACCGTCGCTCCAAGCGTCGCTCCGAACCGCTAACGAAGCTTCGATTCCTACTCCTAGTACCCTACAAAGTAAATCCTAGGAGTTACAAACTCTAAAGATGAACCATGTGTTCAATCTTTAAACTTCTATGCAAAGAGTAAGGAAAACTCACCTCAAGTGTAGAAATCCCACTTCAATCCTCAAATGGAGGTTAGATCTCTTCCAAGGCAACCTAAACAAAGGTTCTAAACCCATCAATTAGGTTCTGAAAGCCTTAGATTAGAAATCCCCAAAATAAACCCTAATCTACCAAAACTAGGGTTTCATCTAAAAAGAGGTAACCAAACTCTAATCTAGAGGAGTAGAGATGTGCCATACCTCTTAGAAGCTCTCAAACAAGGGCCAAATCCACCTAGGAGTAAAGATCTTCCACCAACAAAGCTCTCCCATCAAGCTCCAAGCTCTCCAATGGTGAGGAAGATGAAGTAGAAGAAGCTCCAAGGTCCACAAGCAAGCACCCTTGATCTCCTCCTCTCCTTCTCCTCCTTCTCCTTCTTCTCTCCTTCTCTTTCTAAGTGTGAGAGGGTGAGAGAGTGTGGAATGAGAAAATAGAAGGGAGGGTGAGCCATATAGGCTGCCAAAAGTAACAAAATCCAGTTTAGCCCCTCAACTTTGCAAGCTGTGCACTGCCCAGACTGAGCAGTTTTCGGGCTCTGGGTCTGGACCTCACCTGCCGGGTCCGGACCCGGGCGGTCCTCCTCGCAAAAACAGCGTACGGGATCCGGATCACACCAGCCAGATCCGGATCCTGAGGGTTCCCCCGCAGTCTGCGCGCTCGGGATCCGGACCACACCCGCCGGGTCCGGATGCCACGCCAACCCCTCCCTACTGCCAGTGGGGTCCGGTCTCCCTCCTCAGGTCCGGTCCCAGAGCGCTGACTTTCCAGGACTTAGCCAAAACCTCCAGAATCTCGAACCACGGGTCGGGACTACCTCCATGACCCTCTACAAAGAGTAGAAAAGTTCGAAACCCAGTCGAACACTCGAACCTTGCAATTTGCAAAGGTCCAGTGCGTCACATAGAGAGAGAGAGGGAGAGTGTGTTTGTGTGAGAGAGAGGGGGAAATAACACTAAGAGAGGGAGGAAGTCCCTCTATAGCCCCTCTATTGTAACAAGATGCTAAAAGGCCCCTCAACATTCAATCCCTTACACTGCCTCAGACTGGGCATTTTTCGCCAGCCGAGACCGGTCTCCATAAGGAATGTCCGGTCTCCAAGTATCTCCGCCAAGGTCCCATCGCGCGTGAGGTCCGGTCTCCACCAGTGAGGTCCGGACTTCACATGCAGGTCCCTCCTGTTTCGCAGACAGAGACCGGTCTTCACCATGAAGTCCGGTCTCCTCGAATCCGGTCTTCACCCGATGTCCGGATCCCGTGGGCTGGGCTTCCAGGACTTAGCCAAATTTTCAGGCTTCCTCTTCATTTCGCAGCCAGAGACCAATCTTCATCTGGAGGTCCGGTCTCACAGGGTCCGATCTTCACTAAATGTCCGGATCCCGAGAGCACATTTCGCACAGATGGCCATCAGGCCATTTTCCCATCTCACTGGGACCGGTCCTCAGGACCATGTCCGGTCTCCCCCTGGCCAAAACTGTAGAATGGTGCAGTTTGCGCCATCTAATGTGCTTTTCGGCTTAGAGTCAACTTCGAGCCTTCCGAAGTCTATCCATTCGACACTCAATTGATTCTAAACGTGGTACAACTCTCGGATTTCGAGATTCACTTCCTTACAAGTACGCTCTTACTGCCCGTCACTCTGAGGGTGGAAAGCAGTGCTGAAGTCCAGTCGAGTACCTATGGCGTCCTGCATACTCCTCCAAAAATGTGACACGAAACGGGTGTCTCTGTCCGATACAATCGATGTAGGGAAGTTGGGCCAAATATTTGCCAATGGCCGAATTCGCCTACAACAATAGTTACCAAGCAAGCTTGGAGATGGCACCGTTCGAAGTCCTCTATGGGCGAAAGTGCCGATCTCCAGTGCACTAGGGTGATATGGGTGAACGGGCTGTTGAAGAACAAGGTATAGAGGGAGAAGATATTTGGTATTTGATGCATACACGAAGGGGGAGACATTATAAGATTAAGGAGGGAGAAGGAGATGTGATCATGCAAAAGGGGGAGAAAAGAACAAAGGGGAAGAAGGTATAAGATTTTAATGTTTTATCAGTTTTATCAGTTTTGCAGGATATCAAGACTTCAAGACTCCAAGTTGCGTCTAAGTCAGAGTCTGTTTTAGGAGTTTTGATGTAATTTTGAGTTTCAAATTGTATTTGGATTACACGCGAGAAGTTTAGTGTTTTGGTGATGACATTGAACTTCGTTTTTTCTTTTATGATGTAATTTTAGTGAGCTTTTGTGTTTTGTCACGAAATTGCCAAAGGGGGAGATTGTTAAGGATTTTGTGTTGGCAAGTTTCATGAATTGAGTCGGAGTCTTGAAGGAGTCAGGAGCACACTTGAACAAAGAAGATGCAAACAGACGTTACAAGACTCAGCGGTGAAGCTCGGCACCTCAGGTATGATTCTAAGAACATATATGGTGATTTTAGACTAAGATATAGTAGTTAGAGGACTTGGATTGAATTCTATTTGACAAAAATCAAAGCTGGAAAAATTTGGTCAAGATCCGGATCTGAAAGGTGACATCCGGATCTGAGAGGTGAGATCCGGATCCCGTAAGCCTGTCCTCTGCGCACCTTTAAGTGTGATCCAGATCTGGATTAAGATCCGGATCCCGTACCTTGCAGTTTCAGGATGAATTAAGGTGGACCGGATCTAAGAGGTGGGATTCGGATCCCGAAGCTCTATATTTGATGTTGCGCAAGCCAGGACCGGATCTCATGGCTTAGGTCCGACTCGTGAAAAATATTTTTCAATGACGAAAGACAGGACCGGTTGAGGGGGCTGAGTCCGGACCTTGGCTGCGGGAAATATTTCCAGATTTGGTTGTTACAATCCTAATCTATCTCTAAGTCTTCTAATACTATATAAAGACCTAGGGGTTCATAAATCAATATGCTTACATTATAAACTCTATTGAAAACCCTAGAAGCTTGTAGGTAGCCGTTTTACTCATCTTCTACATCAAGCTTCTCCCAAATTGATTCTCGGTGCCCTAATTCTTAATGTTTTTCTAGAATCAATTTGAGAATTGCTTAGAGATTATTCCCATAGATCTTTAATGAGAACCTAAGCAATAAATCACCATCGATTGTATTGTTCTTGCTCCGGACGGGGTGTGCTCGTGGATTCGAGTGGGCGTCGTGGATTCGGCGTGTTCGAGGCTTCGTGTATTCGAAGTGCATGCGTTCGTGGACTCGGACGTGAGGGCGTGGACAACCCGAAGGAGGATTGCGCGGAGATCCATAGGAGAGTTAGAGAGGTCGAGTCCGTGGAGTTCGGTATCACCTTGTAATCTTTTCTCTTATTGATTGTTTATTCGCGTGTTGGTCCCGTGGGTTTTTTACTCCGAGTTTGGAGTTTTCCCACGTAAATCTCGGTGTGCTTTTTATTTTCTGCATTTACTTTTTAAAGCATTGAGATTTATGGTTTTTGGCCTTTACACCTATTCACCCCCCTCTAGGTGATTAGATACGATCTAGATAGATCCTTGGGGCAACCCCTAAACTCACAATTATTCGTGGTCTTCAAATTCTTGTTCTCTTCTTCAAGATCGAATAAACGACGCCTCAACTTCTTATTGAGTTTCGCCATCTTCCGCGACTCAACAAGAAGTTGATTGTATGCTTCCGCTAATTCCTCGTCGTTTGATTCCTCATCGCCGGAATCCGAGTCCGCGTCTTCTTCCTTTGATGTTTTCAACGCAATCCTTGTACTTTTAGAGAAAGACTTGGAAGAAGATTGGTTAATAGGAAAAGTCATCTTATAAGTTTGTAACACACCTACTAACTCTTCGGCCATTAGATAGCAATATATCTAGATCCTGCTCTGATACCAATTGTAAGTTATGGGGTTGCCCCAAGGATCTATCTAGATTGTATCTAACAACACCTATAGGGTGTAACGGCCGAAAACCACAAATCTTGACGCTTTAAAAAGTAAATGCGGAAAATAAAAAGCACACCAAGATTTACGTGGGAAAACTCCAAACTCGGAGAAAAAAACCCACGGGACCAACACACGAATAAACAATCAATAAGAGAAAAGATTACAAGGTGATACCGAACTCCACGAACTCGACCTCTCTAACTCTCCTATGGATCTCCGCGCAATCCTCCTTCGGGTTGTCCACGCCCTCACGTCCGAGTCCACGAACGCACGCACTTCGAATCCACGAAGCCTCCGATCACGCCGAATCCACGACGCCCACTCGAATCCACGAGCACACTCCGTCCAGAGCAAGAACAATTTGATCGATGATGATTTATTGCTTAGATAATCATTAAAGAACCGTAGAAGATATTTCTAAGCAATAGCCGGATCAATTCTTCATGAAGAACGAGAAATTAGGGTTTCAAGAATTGATCCGATAGAAACTTGTTGTTGAAGAAAGAAAGAAAGCACCCAACAAGTTTCTAGGATTTCATAATGGTCTAAACTCTAAGCATACGAATTAATGGAACCCCCATCGCTTATTTATAGATTTAGAAGACTTAGAAGTAGACTAGGATTGTGAAAACCCAATTTTAGAAATAAAATTAGAGATAGACTAGGATTTGAAAACCTGTTTAAAATCAATTAGAAAATATAGAGATAGACTAGGATTTGAAAACCTATTTAAAATCAATTAGAAAACATAGAGATAGACTAGGATTTGAAAACCTGTTTAAAATCAATTTTGTCCATATATTCAATTTAAAAACATCCTAAGTCTTCCAAACACTTTTAAATATTTATAAATCATCATCAATAATATTTGAACTTACCGAGCATTGTGGATTCATCTTTTGAGTCTTCGATTCTTCGATTTATCCCTTCTTCTTTAAACCTTCAAGACTCCGGACTCACTTCACGAAATATGCCAACATAAAATCCGTAACAGCTGTGGTTGGTCCAGAAGTGTTGCGAGAGGCCGAAGAAAAAGTTCGCCTCGCTCGCCAGCGAATGCTTATAGCGCAATCACGGGAGCAAAGCTATGCAAATAGGCGCCGGAGAGAATTGGAATTCGCGGTAGGAGACCGTGTGTTCTTGAAGGTTTCGCCTATGAGAGGCGTAAGACGGTTTGGGGTTCGAGGAAAGTTAAGTCCTCGATACATTAGGCCGTTCGAAGTGTTGGAGCGCATTGGAGCGGTAGCATATCGAGTTGCACTGCCGCCGCAGCTAGCGGATGTTCATAACGTGTTTCACGTTTCCAACCTTCGGAAATATGTTCACAATCCCGAACACGCCATGATGTTTGAACCGCGGGAGCTTCAAGAGGACTTGAGCTATGAAGAGTTTTCGGTGGCAATTATTGCTCGGGAGGTGCGCAAATTGCGGAATCGCGAAATTCCTTATATTCGAGTTCGGTGGAGTAATCACGACGATCGTGAAGCCACTTGGGAGCTCGAGAGCGAGATGAAAACGCATCATCCTCATTTATTCGAGGAGTGAGGTATGAATTTAAGTATAAGTTTAAGTTTGATTAAGGGTTCGTTTCGAGGACGAAACTCTTTTTAAGGCGGGGAGGATGTAAGGAAGTGAATTCTAGAAATCCGAGAGTTGCACCATGTTTAGAATCGACTGATTGTCGAGTTGATAGACTTCGAAAAGTTCGAGGTTGATCCGAAGGCGAGAAGTGCATCGGAGTAGGTCCCGAAGGCTTGTTTGTGCAATCTGCACAAACCTACAGATTTTTGCCTGATGGGACCGGTCCCCACAAAATTGAGACCGATTTCCGTAAGCAGGTGATGACGGTTCGCAATAAAGGACCGGTCCCTCCTTCGTGGAGACCGGTTCCCGAGAGCAGGTTTCGGGTGGTCGCAATAAAGGACCGGTGTCTAGGTGCGGGGACCGGTCCCCCTGCGCGAAAATGCCCCGAGCGGGCTGATGCTGAATCTCAAGAGTTGAGGGGGCTATTTGCATCTTGTTACAAAAGAAGGGTTAAGAGGGCATTTCCCTCTCCCTCTCCCTCACCCTCATTTCACACACACACCCACACATAAGCTCTCTCCCTCTCTCTCACTAGGAAGAAGAAGAAGGAGGAGAAAGAAGGAGAAGTGGAGGAGGATTTGGTGGAGAAGCAAGCCAAGGAAGAGATCTTGGGCTACATCTTCTTCCTCTCCACCATTAGAGCTCCCTATTGAGGTAAGCTCTCAAGAGCTTTCATGGTAGCTTCTCTTAGAGTGTTTTGTACCTCCTAGAAATAATTTTCTTGGAACTGTGACGCACTGGACTTTGCAAATGGCAAGGTTCGAGTGATGGATGTGAGATCTGAGCTTTTCCAGATTTTCTGGAGGGTCGTTGACTGTGTTCCGACCTATGGCACGAGTACCAAGGTTAGTGGATGATTTCCAAGCACTAAAGTCCAAAAAGCTGGATTTTAGGTTGCTCTCGGGTTGGAATTTTATGCCTTTGTACCAGTACAAAATTGTTGCTATACCGGTACAAAATGATGGCTATACCCGGTACAAGCCAAGATTTATACCTATAGATAGATGGGCCGGGCAAACCCGAGGCTCGGGTTTGTTTGTTAGAGTTTATACCGTACAAACCGGATTTGTACCAGACAGATCGCGCTTTTCCAAAATCCGAAACTCAGGTGCTTATTGGCATTTTGTTGCTTCTAATATAGCACCCCAGCCCTTAGGGCTTCTCTCTTGTGCTGAGAACAAGGGAGAGAAAGGTGAGAGAGTTTCTCTCTCTATCCCCTTTGCATTCTTTTGGATTTTGGGTGATTTTTTGAGGATTGATCACCCTTTTTGCTCTCTTTTGTCTTGTGGTTCTCCCTACACCATGGTTGAAGCTAGGAGCTTGATTTTGGGAGCTAGTTGAAGGAAGATCTTCAACTTTGGTGACTCTAGAGCCTTGATTAGAGCTTCTAAGAGGTAAGCAACTTCTCCATTTCCTTTAGATTCGAGTTTGGTTGCTTCTTTATAGTTGAAACCCTAGATTTTGGGAATTAGGGTTTTATTTGGGACTTTTTGATTTGGGGCTTTTAGATTCCTTTTGAATGGTTTAGAACCTTTGTTTAGGTTGCCTTGGGAGGGATCTAGCTTCCTTTCGGATTTTCTAAGAGGATTGTTGCACATTTAGGTGAGTATTTCTTGACTTTGACCTAGATGTTTAAAGTTTGAACTCAAGACTTATCTCTTGAGGTTGTAACTCCTAGAATCTACTTTGTAGGGTACTAGGAGTAGGAATCGAAGCTTCGTTAGCGGTTCGGAGCGACGCTTGGAGCGACGGTGGGTTTGGCCTCACCTAGCACAATGAGAAATTCTCATTGGTGCTTATTTTCTTATGGTTAAATGGAAATTAGTTCATTTTCATGCTATTTGATTTATTTGTGAATTTTAGAATGCTTAAGATACATATGTTATGTGTAATGCAATTTTACTCTATATAGTAGAGACGTTTGCATGTGAGGGCTGAAGCCTTGTAGCATTCTATTAGGAAACTTGAAACTATGTGTTTAAGAGGAAGTTGACATGTGTTTGAGAACATAGAACTATACATGACATAGGAGGAAAGCCCTTGTCATTAAGCGGCATTGGCTTGGCATCAAAAGTGTAGAATAGTGAGCTAATGTCATCAAGCGGCATTAGGCTCGTGAATGAATTTGACATAGAGAATCTAGTGTCATGAGAACAATTGAACTAGACCTTAGGGATACTAGTTAATATTTCCATGTGAGACATGAGGTTTGGACTTGAGACTTGACTATACTTGTTGCCATTTGTGCTCTTTCGCACATGCTTGTGAGGGTCGCTCCCTACAAGCCGGCACTCCGGAGTTGGCCTTCGCGATTCGTTCGCGCGTGCGGTGTTGAGAAACCTACGGGACCGTTGGGACAGACTCATTCCTTGCGGGGGATGTTGGGCTACCACGGTACTTAGGTGGCACAAGTTGGATTACTATGGTAAATCCTAGTGAAAGAGAATTGAACTTGGACATTCAACTTTACTAAATGACAATCACTACTAGATAGGACTTAGTAGTTGGATCATGTGGACTTCACTTGTTGGTTATAGTAAAACATCTCATTTTATATGTTGGAACGGGAAACTATGACATCTAATTTTGAAACATAGTTATGGTAGCATTTCTTTACGCTTTAATTGCAAGCTTATTTATATCGCGCTCTTACTCTCTTTTCTTTTGGGCCTAGTGGTGCAATGGTGCAGGTCAGTAATTGCCCACTGGGAACTATAAATTATAGTTCTCACGCCCCTGTTTCTGTTTCCTTTTCAGTGCCTTCCGCATCGGGGGAGGTTAGGGATCGCGGCAAGGGTGTTGCTTCGGGTTAGCGGCACTCGGCGAGGTTGATCGATAGGTGGTTACTTCTCTATTTCTGTTGTTTAGAGAGGTTGTGAGTTGTTCCTGTATTTAGAGAGACCACCACTTTTTGAGACAGTGTTGTATTAACCTTATGTTCTTTTGGTTATGTTGTTAGTCTCTTTATGTTTTAGTCTACCTACTCTCTACTTGTTGATAGGGCTAGCTGTATGTTGCTCTGATATCTATAGTTTTAGCCTATTGTATGTTTTTATTTCCGCTGTTTTTAGTAGACGCCTTGTATGTGTTGACATATGGCGGGTCTGGGCACGCTTTGGGGAAGGTCCTGCCGACCCCGGGGCGTGACAGGAACCCTAGCATCCTTAAGGGATGGTTTGCACAAGCAATTAGGGCTCTAATATGGGATTTTGCTCGGAGCAAAATCCTAGGGTTCAAATTGGGGGTTTTCGAAATAAGAGGTTTTGATCTCTTTTAACCTCATATCTAACATATTATTAGGTACACGAACGCGTGCGAGGCGACGGTTCGTCGATCCGACGAACGGATTGAGTGATCCAAGCCAAACAAAGACTTCCAGCTTCGAAAATTGGCCGAGGAGTTGAAGTAGAGGCTCGAGGCAACGAAAGCGACGTTGGTGCTACAGGGGACATCCCAAAAGGTGGGGGGTGCTATCCGAAGCCGTTGGGCTCCCTTTTATGTCTAAGAATAAGTGTTGATCATATTGCCTATGAATATATATATATATATATATATATATATATATATATATATATATATATATATATATATATATATATATATATGTGTATAGTTTTCATGCATGATAGGGTTGGTATGGTTAGATGACTTTCCTTGCATGTTTTTTTATCGTGCGGAACTATGGGCGTCGCATTAGGATATAGGAAGTCTGCTTGCATGCTTCCTTATCGTGCGGCCCCATAGGCTTGCATTTGGACATAGGAAGCATCAGGATGAATATTGTGACACTGAACCCTAGAGATGACTTAATCTTGCATGAATGACAACTAGAGACATGTGAACCAAGTATAGAACTTGATGAATGACAACGTAACATAGTGTATAGAAACACTAGTGACATGAGTACCAAGTAGATAACTTGATGAATGACATGTGCAATGACATAGTGTAAAGAACACTAGAGATATGTGAACCAAGTAGATAACTTGATGAATGACATGTGCAATGACATAGTGTAAAGAACACTAGAGATATGTGAACCAAGTAGACAACTTGATGATAAATGACATAGAGACATAGTGCTACAAAACACTTATGATTCCCCTGTGTGGATGCCCTCCAAAATGGAGGAGAAGATCATTAATTCCCCTGTGTTGGATGCCCTCCAAAGTGGAGGCGAAAATCATACTCACACTGTCTGTTCAGCGCTTGTGGTGGTCGCTCCACACGAGTAGTGCGAGTCTCCGGAGGTCTTGGTACGTAAATCGATTGGGATAGCCTATGTGGGGTCCCAAGGGATAGCCTATGTGGGGTCCCGCAGACAACCCTCGGGTTTGTGGTGTGAGTCGTGGGCGAGCCTACGGGCTAGCCATGGATTGGGTTATAAACTCAAAGGAGTTACGAGATTGGGTACAAAAGTACATATTGAGCATAATAGAATTGCAAGTTTACTTGATAGAGTTATATTAGCATGTTAGCAATTACATGGCTAGAGCATTTACTCTGATCTTGTTGTTACAGGCAAAGTAGTTATTGCATTTCTTCTATTATGCTTTACTTACAGCATTTACAGCTTTAAAATAAATATCTATCTGCTTATGCCTGCTTAGACCTAGTGGGGAGATCGGTGGGGTCGGTGGCCGAGCCCACTGGGAACTAAGGAAGTTAGTTCTCACCCCACTCTATTACAGGTGCTAGTTCGCAAGCGGCTGGTGAGGATCGCGGTAAGGGCATCGCGCCCTAGTTGACAGAGGCCGCCATTTGCATTAGAACCTCCCCCGATATCACTTTTGGTATATTCTTATGTACAAGAAAAGAATGTAAATGGATGTATATTGTGGATATGACAATACTATATATTTTGGAAAATGTGAACTTGATGTAATTAAACAAATGGTGAATGATTGTAATAGATAGACTCTTCTCTCTTTATGTTACTTGTATGATTTACTAGTACCTTGCTCTTATCGCTATTGGCACCTTTTGGTGCATCGTCTTGTCATGTATGTTATAGAATTAAATTCCTGGGCAATTCTTTGTACATGACTTGGTTGTGGAGCCTTGGGCGGACAGGGGAAGTACTGTCCGTTCGGCGCCTGATCGGCATGCCCGAACCGGACCAAATTGGTAGCGGTCTCGGGGCGTGACAACTATAGTTGAGACTACTTATTTATGTCACCTTAAGAAGCATGTGAGAAATGATTGGTGAGATGTATTCCTTGAGGATACCTAGGGATTGGGTTACTTCTATAGTATCACTCATAGTTACATCATTGCACTTGTTTGAGGCATGTATATAGAACTTAGTGTTCTTACTTATTGCTTTGGTAGACAAGATACTTGGCATTGTGACCTTGTAATTAAAAGGTGTTGACCTTGAGGTTAATAGCATTTCCATATAATTGAGATTATGCATTATGGGACTTAGTATGTTTTCGTCTTATACTTGTTGTAGACAAGGTAGTTATGTTAAGTAATATAACACATGACAAGATCATTATGAGATTAGTTTGGTGCATTTATCCTAGTAATATGACTAGCATTGGCAATTGTGATCTTGTATTCGATCTAGAGATCGATGGGTTAATTCCATGTTATAGACATGAGGAATGAAATGTTAAGCCTTCGGGGCATCTCTATGTGAGCTAATAGCATGTATTATAAGTGACTTAAACTATTTTGCATTGTAGTATTTATACACTTAATAGTGGGAAAGTCATGTGCCTTCTAGTATTATGATACTTGTAATTAATTCATAGCTCTCTTGCTTATGGTATTGGTAGAATATCTATTCGATAATTAATGAAACTTCATGTCATGAACTCCTTGGAAATCTTGTTTAATATAATGATTTATCCCAAGTAGGATAGTGTCATTTGAGTTGTACATGTTGTAAACCTCATATGTTTGGTAGAGACATACAACCCTAGTAGATGTAAACAAGTTGTGACATGTTAAGCTATTTTTCGACCGTAGAGTCGACGAGTGAGATTCCAAGTTTTAGACTTGATGATTGAGTATCCCAAATAGGGACCCTATGCTATGATTACGCTCGCTTGCACTTGTGCTCATTCGCACTTGCTTGTGAGGGTTGCTCCCTACAAGCCGGCACTCCGGAGTGGGCCTTCGCGATACGTTCGCTGTGCGGGATTGAGCGCCGAAAGTGGATTGCTGTGTTCTTGTGTCTCCTTTCTTGCGGGAAAAGTCGACGACCACCACGGGGCCACCTAGGCATGGCACGAGCCGGGATGTTACCTTGTGTACATTCCTTATGGATTGGGTTTGAGACTTCTCTTGACTTAGTAGACAGTCATGATTGATGCATACATCATAAATATCCATACATATGGTTGTTACCTTAGATCACTACTTGATACATGTATAGTAGTTGGAAGCGTTAGAACATTATGTTATTGTCATCACTAGTGGTAAAACACTTATATGTTTATGGACTAGCATGTATGCTTGGTAGAGAACAATGGAATGCATAATTTACTTTATGTAGTAATATGGGCATTATGGTTGTGCATGTAATTAAATGTTAGCTTACTTTAATTATGCATGTTAATTGTTTTGGACATATGTTTGTGCCATTAAAAGTAGAATATCATGTTTATGATAGTTAAACTCGTAGTAGAAGCATGAATATGTTTAATTTCAGTTATGTACTCGTTTCTTATTTATCGCTTCTTACTTCCTTTTAGCATGCTTATTTTAGCCTAGTGGAGCATCTCATTGAGATCAGTAATTGCCCACTGGGAACTATTTTTGATAGTTCCCACGCCCTCTGTTTGTTGTTAATTTTCAGAGCCATCCGCATCGGGAGTGGCTAGGGATCGAGGCAAGGGTTTTGCGGCTAGCTAGAGCCCTACGGAGTTACTATAGTGGACCCGAAGTCATCTTTTCATTTTGTATTTTTGGAAAAGATGTATTTTGTATCTGTTTAGAGATTTGTATCAGATTTGGGATTTAGTTCTATACTTTATATCACTTTTGTGGATCTTTTATGCTAGAACTTAGTGGTTTTATATTACTCGCTCTGATAGCCTTGTTAGGATTACTCTCTTTCTTTTCATGTTTATTAGTAGACGTCTTGTGTGCATCGTGTTTGTTTGGTGTACACGGCGGGTATGTGCACGTGCCGGTGGGCTTCCACTGGGCCCGGGGCGTGACAATAACTTAGCAAATCCCTCAACAAACCTCCGGTAGTAGCCGGCCAAACCGATAAAACTCCGAATCTCGGTAACACTCGTCAGTCTTGGCCAATCCTTGATGGCTTCAATTTTCTTAGAATCCACAGCTATACCTGATCCCAAAATCACATGGCCCAAAAACGCCATCCTCTCTAAGCCAAAACTCACATTTCCTCAACTTGGCAAAGAGTTTTTTTTTTCGAAACACTTGTAGTACAAGCCTCAAGTGTTCCTCGTGATCAACATCATTCTGGGAATAAACCAAAATATCGTCGATAAACACTACGACGAATCTATCCAATTAAAGACACGGTTCATCAAATCCATAAAAGATGTCGGGGCATTAGTAAGCCCAAACGGCATCACAGTGAACTCATAGTGTCCATACCGTGTCCTGAAAGCCGTCTTCAACACATCGTGAGGCTTGATCTTCAGCTGATGATATTCCGACTGCAAGTCGATCTTGGAATACACGCTCGATCCCTGAAGCTGGTCAAACAGATTATCTATTCTCGGCAACGGATACTTATTCTTGATCGTGACTTTATTAAGTTCACGATAATCCATACATAGGCGAAGTGATCCGTCCTTCTTCTTCACAAAAAGAACCGGTGCTCCCCAAGGTGGCACACTCGGTCTCACATAACCTTTATCCAAAAGGTCCTGCAACTGTGCTCTCAGCTCTTTCAACTCTGCTGGTGCTATCCTATAGGGTGCCTTTGAGATTGGAGTAGTCCCAGGGACGAGATCTACCACAAACTCAATCTCCCTATCAGGAGGCATACCTGGTAGCTCAGCTGGAAACACATCCTGGAACTCCCTCACCACTGGAATATCCTCAATCCTAGGGGAGTCCTCAACGTCTCGTAGTGCAATACTAGCCAAATAGGCTATGCACCCGCTACTAATCAACTGCCTAGCTCGGAAGGAGCTAATAGTCATCGCAAACAGCGAACTCTGGCATCCTCGAAACACAACCTTCTCATGACCCGGCTCTCTAAAAGTCACAGTACGATTCACACAATCAATCGTAGCAAAATACAGGGTCAACCAATCCATGCCCAACACTATGTCAAACTCTCCGAGTTTGTGCACCACAAACAGGTCCACGGGCATGATCCAATCCCCAATCTGAACCGGGCAACTAGCACAACACTCTCGAACATCTATAGAGTGACCGGGTATAACCACTCGTCCCGAAAGCAACAAAGGTGTCCTAGGGATGCCATGCAACTCGACAAATAGCCGATCAATAAAGGAACAAGTTGCACCGGTATCAAATAAAGCACGTACACGAATGCTAGAAATCAAAATGATATCTGCAACGACATCCTCAGCTGCTGCCGCTGCCTCAGTCTGGGCGGCATACAAACGCCCACTCGGGCCCTGACGTGACCCCTTGCTCTACCTCTGCGCAGAAGATCTCCCGGCCTGGTAGGATCGCAGTGTCCCCGGCCGGACCCGGTGAAGCCGGTGTCAAGCCGACGACGGTGTCGGGGCGGATCCCTCGAAATGATCGAAAGTGGCCCTCCTGGCCACAAGAGAAGCACCGGCCCCGACCCTGCGGGCACTGTCGGGGGTAGTGGGGGCCGCTACAGATCACGCAGCGCGGTGCTGGCCGACGGTCTGATCCTCGGTGCTGTGGTGGCGTGCTCTGTCCTCGTGACTGGCTCCTCGGGTATTTCGGCGGCTTCCTCGAGTGCGTCTGACTCGCACCCTCGCATGCGGGCCTCTTGCCCTTGCCCCGATCCAAGCCTTCCTGTCGCTCCTTCACAACCATCGCGCCCCTCTCGACAATGAGAGCGCGATTCACCACCTCACGGTAGGTCAGCAGGTTAGCGGACTGGAAAAGCCTATAGATAGATGGCCTCAGTCCACTCTCAAAAATGTGGGCCTTATCCTCGTCGTCCCGCACGACGAAAGGCACGCAGTGCAGCAGTCTGGTGAACTCCCGCTCGTACTCTGCCACTGTCCGCTCCCCCTGGCGCAAGCTACGCAGATTTGTCTCCATCTGTCGTCGAACACTATCGGGGAAATAGTGCTCGAGTAGAAGTTCCTTGAACCTCTTCCAAGTCATCGCTGCCAAGTCGGTACTCGGGTTCTCCTGGATATCCGTCCACCACTGATAGGCCTCGCCGTCCAAGTGATGCGTGGCGAGCCAAACCCTGTCTCTCTCCTCCACAAAAGTGTCCCGAAACAGTTTTTCCATATGCATAAGCCATTTCTCCACCGCCCAGTGGTCCACGTTCTCGCCATCGAAGACCTGTGGATTGCACCTCCTGAACTCATTGAGGCGGCTCATCAGTCTATCTCTCTCGGGCCCCTCAACCATAGTCGGGAACACTGCTCCTCCTAGGGGTAACTGTGCTGGTAGTACCGTCACCACCCTCTCCTGCCGTGCCACAGACGGCGCAGAATGCGAAGATCCGGGCACTGGAGTCAGCGCCCTCGGTGCTACCACCTCGGCTGGGGTAGGTGGTACAGACTCTGGGCCTCCGTGGCAGCCGCCTGCTGCAAAAAAAGGTCCTCCAAGCGCTTCATCCCCTCCTCCTGTCGGCGCACCGCCTCGGCCTGTTGCTGGGCCGCCGCCGTCTGCTGTGCCACCAGGTCCGTGAGGACTGCCACCTGGTCCCTCAGTTCACGGACCTCGCTGGACCCGGAAGTAGCGGAGGTCTCGACCTCCTGAAGGCGTGCCATGTTATCTGCCCCGACAGATTGGGAGCGAGTAATAGGCATCAACACTGCATCATCATAAAAGCGCAAGTTAATAAAACCCACACCATCGCAACCCCACTCAAAACTCAAATCATGCGAAAGTAAGGAAGTGTGCTTCCTACTAACTCCCGATGTTACGTTGTCGGCCGCCAACGTAACTCTCCGCGAAGCTAGAAGTTATACACTTCGATTAAACTCCAACTTTTTAGAGTTATAATAAAACCCAATCAAGCACTTTCGCTCACAAATTAAATAGACCTCGTCTCTCACGAGCCTATTTCCTATAGTCCAACAAGCCTAAGGTTTGCTAGGTCCACTAAGGCTTTACCCTAGGCTCTGATACCAAATTAATCTATCACGCCCCGGGACCGGCAGGGCCTTCCCAGAAGCGTGTCCAGACCCGCCATATGTCATCACATACAAGGCGTCTACTAAAATACAACGGAATTAAAATAATAAAAGGTTAGCACTATAGATATTAGAGCAACATACAGCTAGTCCTATCAACAAGTAGAGAATAGGAAGGCTAGATAAATAATAAAGGAAACTAACAACATAACCATAAAACATAAAGTTAATACAATAACTATCTCAAAATGTGGTGGTCTCTCTAAACACAGGTACAACTCTCATCCTCTCTAAACAAAATACAAGAGAGGTAACCACCTATTGATCAACCTCGCCGAGTGTCGCTAACCCGAAGCAACACCCTTGCCGCGGTCCCGAGCCTCCCCCGATGCAGAAGGCACTGAAAGAAGCATGAAATAGAGGGCGTGGGAACTATAATTTATAGTTCCCAGTGGGCAATTACTGACCTGAACCATTGCACCACAAGGCCCAAAAGAAAAGAGGGTAAGTATGCGTTATAATAAACTTGTAATAAAAGCATAAAGAAAATGCTATCAACTATACCACGATAAACATGATTATATAAATGTCATAATCCCCTGTTCCAACATATAAGAAAATATGCTCTACTATAAGCAACAATTATACTACATAAACCAAGTAATGCCCTAAGCATGTCCACATGATCCAACTACTAAGTCCTATCTAGTAGTGATTGTCATTTAATATTGTTGATATTCAAAGTTCATTCTCTTTTGAAATCTACACAAGGTAATCCCGCTTGTGCCACCTAAGTGTCGTGGTAGCCCCAACATCGCCCGTAAGGAATGAGTCAAACCAATTTGGCCCCATAGGTTTCTCAATGCCGCACGAGCGAACGAATCGCAAAGGCCAACTCTGGAGTGCCGACTTGTAGGGAGCGACCCTCACAAGCATGTGCGAAAGAGCACAAATGGCAACAAGCACAGTCAAGTCTCAAGTCCCAACCTCATGTCTCAACATGGACATAGTAACTAGCAACCCTAAGCTCTAGTCAATTACTCTCATGACACTAGATTTTCTATGTCAAAGTTCATTTACGAGCCTAATGCCGCTTGATGACATTAGCTCACTATTCTACAAGTAGATGCCAAGCCTAATGCCGCTTTATGACATTAGCTTTTCTCCTATGTCAAGTATAGTTCTAAGTCCATCATTATCATATTACATGTCACTTTCATTAAGTCTAACATGATCTCAAACCACTAAGTGAATGCCACACTATGCCTAAGTCCACAAGGCTACACTCTACTATATAGAGGCCCAAAAACACATTACACATAAGGCATAGGTATTAAGCATTCTAAAATTCACAAATAAATCATATATCATGAAAATGCACTATTTTCCAATTAACCATAAGTAAATAAGCACCAATGAAAATTTGTCATTATGCTAGGTGAGGCCAAACCCACCGATTCTCCAAGCGACGATCCGAATCGCTAACGAAGCTTCGATTCCTACTCCTAGTACCCTACAAAGTAAATCTTAGGTGTTACAACCTCTAACGTTGAACCATGAGTTCAATCTTTAAGCATCTATACTAAAGAGCAAGAAAACTCACCTCAAGTGTAGAAATCCCACTCCAATCTTCCAATGGAGGTTAGATCCCTCCCAAGGCAACCTAAACAAAGGTTCTAAACCATTCAAAAGAAATCTAAAAGCTTCTAATCAAAAAGCCCCAAATAAAACCCTAATTTTCAAAATCTAGGGTTTCATCTAGTAGAAAGCTCCAAAACGTGAATCCAAAGAAAAAGAGATATTTTCCTACCTCTTAGAAGCTTCAAACCAAGTCCCAAATCCTCCAAACTTGAAGATCTCTTCTCCTTCAAGCTCCCAAAACCAAGCTCCAAGCTCCTCTAATGGTGGAAATGGCTCCAACAAGCAAAAGAGAGCAAAAGAGAGAAGTTTTAGCCTCGAAACCTTAGCCAAACCCAAGAAAATCAAAGGGAGGTGAAGAGGGAGCTCTTACCTTGCTTCCTCTGTGATTTCAAGCACAAAAGAACCCTAAGGGGGCGTGGGGTAGTCTAATAGAAGAGCACAATCGCGAAAAAGCCCCTGCAGTTCGCGCAGTTCAGATTCTGCCAGCTTGTACCGGTACAAATCCAATCTGTACCAATACAGATCCCTCGAAGCAGCCAAACCTGAGCCTCGGGTTTGCCCAGTCTAGCCAATTCATACCGATACAAAATCCCCTTTGTACCGGTATAGCCATCATGTCTGTACCGGTACAACCACCAACCTTGTACCGGTACAAGCACCCGAAAATACAACCCGAGAGCAACCTAAAATCCAACTTTTTGGACTTTAGTGGTTGGAATTCATCCACTAACCTCGGTACTCGTGCCATAGGTCGGAACACAGTCAACGACCCTCCAGAAAATCTGGACAAGCTTAGATCTCACATCCAACACTCGAACCTTGCTATTTGCGAAAGTTCGGTGCGTCACAGTAAGTGCAAAAAGTAAACAATACAAACAACTAGTATATAAACATGAATGTATGCTACCACATGAAGTCTCTATTTAGCATGAAATTGCAAAAGTAAAAATGCTATTCTATATGAATATGCACAATACACAACCAACATGAGGTCTCTACTTAGTATGAATTTGCATAAGTAAGAAAGCTATTCTAATATGAATAAGTATAATTATACAACCATCATAATTTCCACAATATAGATAGTAAAATGTCATTGTTTACTATTCTAGTCCAAGTTCACTTGGCATTTTAACCACTTATAGTTCCAATCTTGTAAGACCCACCCGTAGGCTGTCTGGCCTGCGGCGTGCCTAATGACCCCGTGGTAGTCAACATCCCTCCTCTAGGAATGAGCCTTTTCCACGGCAATCCAGTTCGGCGCCCAATCCCGCACGGGCGAGCATGTATCGCGATGGCTATCTCCAGAGTGCCGGCTCGTGAGGAGCGACCCTCTCAAACATGTGCGAATGAGCACAATGGCAAGCAAGCGTATAAATCCATCTCAAGTCTCAAGTCATCATGTCTAAAATATGGAATATAGTATATATCTCAATGGCCTATCACTATGTCATCATGTCTAAAATATGGAATATAGCTTATGTCTTGATGGCCTACTACTATGCCTCTATGTTGTAGTTTCACAATTTACTAAGACAAGTGCCCCTTTATGGCACTTTAGTCCACTATGTTCAAACATGAGTTTAAAGTTCATGAATACATATTTCAATCATTTTTCTCACATGCAACATATTTTTCAACTTGAAATATAGAATACTTTTCACATACATACACATTACACATAATGCTCTACTATATATAGATGAATTTCCATGATACATAACACGTGCATTTTAAGTATTCTAAAATTAATAAAAATCCTATCTAGTATGAATATGCATGCGATACGATGAAACGAAAAGATTTAACCACTTAGGAGAGAATTTCTCCTAATTCCATGAAGTCAAACCCACCGTGATTTCCCGCACTCTTCGTAAGCGCCGATGAAGGTGCGCCCTAGCCTCCTAACTCCCTAAGAAAGGTTCTAAAAGAGTTATACAATCAAAACAAACAACACATTGTTCGATCAATAAACAACTCAAAAAAAGGGTGAAAACTCACCAAGTACGAAGGAAACTTTTTCGATCTCCAAATCGGAGTTAGAGTCCTTCAAATCCAACCTAAACAAAGATTCTAAACCCATCAATTAGGTTCTAGAAGCTACAAATCCAAAATTCTCAAATCTAGGGTTTCATCTCACAAGATCTTTTAAAACTTGGATTAAAAGGAAAAAACTTGCTACTAACCTCTTTAGAAGCCTCAAGCTACCCTAGAAATCAGTTAGGGTTGAGTACAATCCCTCCAACAAGCTCCAAACACCAAGCTCAAGCTTCTCTCGTGACGGAAAAGGCACCAAGAAAGAGAAAGAAGCAAAAAAAGAAGAGTTTAATCTTCAAAAATCCCAATAAAAACAAAGGAAAAAAGAAATGGATGAAGTGGAGGGCTCTCCTACAAGCTCAGGGAGAGCTAGAGGGGGCGTGGGGTACTTATAGAGTAGTCACAATGCAAAAACATCCCTGTAATTACAACAGTTCAAAAACTGTCAAAGTGTACCGGTACACAGGCAAGTGTACCAGTACAACCCACGAAAATGCAAACCCGAGCCTCGGGTTTGAAAAATTATCCATGTGTACCAGTACAATTCCAAAATGTACCGGTACAACCATCAACCTGTACCGATACAGCCATCAATCTGTACCGGTACACAGCCCTGCTTAAGGCAACCCGAGAGCTGTTCCAAAATCCTACTTTTTAAATTTTTGTGCTAAGTTTTAAACATCCATTCTCGAGGTTCGAGCCATAGGTCGGAACACTGTCAACGACCCTCCAGAAAATATGGAAAAGCTCAGAACTCACATCAAACACTCGAACCTCGCAATTTGCAAAGGTCTAGTGTGTTACATACAGTTTGAGACTATGTTGCACTATTTGAGAATTAAGCTGCACTGTTTGAGAAGTTGCAACTTAGTCTCAAATAGTTTTAAATGGTACAAGTTAAGTGTCCAATAGTATAGCTTAAATCTTAAATAGTGCAACTTAATCTCAAACTAAAGTTGCATCACAAAAAATAGAAATTGCACAATTTAAGACTAAGTTGCACTATTTGAGAAGTTACAACTTAGTTACAAATATTTTTAAATAATGCTACTTAAAGTCTCAAACAATGCAACTTCTATTTTATGTGGTGCAATTAGTCTCAAATAGTTTTAGATAGTGCAATTCATCCTCAAATGATGCAACTTTGTCTCAAACAGTACAACTTTTTTTTCCTTCTTTCTGCTTTTTGGCCCTTTCTGAAGTAGTCATGGTATATGATGTCATTCCACAAGAAGAAAAGTATTTTGTTTTCTTGCTTTTTTAAAAATTCTTTCTTCTTTTTCTTCCACTTTCTGCATTTCTTTTTGCTATCGCACCCTTTCCCTCACCCTCTATCGCAACAACCGCCCCCAGTTCCAATATGCTCTCTCTCTCTCTCTCTCTCTCTCTCTCTCTCCTCCTCAAATCCTGCAGCAATCTCATCCCAATCGCCATTCACTGCCATACTCTTCGCCACAGCCTCACATCCACAATCTTTACCGTATCATCGTCATAGAAGTCGGCAGAAGTGTGAGCAAGGCAAAAGAGAGGAGCGTCTTATCGGCATGGGGGTCGGTGGAGATGGAGGCGAAGGAGGAGGGAGAGGAAGCTGGAGAAGAAAGAGAAAGGGACGATGAGAATGAGAGAGACAAAGGGTAAAGAGAAAAACAAACGAGAGAAAAAGGAGAAAGCAAGAGGAATAAGAGTGTTCTAGTCAATTTATTAAAAATTCAAAGCTAGTCCGCAAAATTCAAAATAGATGTATGTTTTCGGAAAAACACAAAATCAATAGATTTTTTTTATGCAAATTGGCCTTAATTTGATTTTGAATTAAAATCCATAGTTAAGATTTAAAGTTGAATTTAAATTTGAATTCATATTCAAATTCAAATGTTGAACTCAATTTAAATTCAAATTCAAATTTTGAACTCAGTTTCAAAATCAAAAAGCATATTTGAATTTGATGTACAATTTCAGATTAGAACAGTATTTTAGAAATCGGGTCGAACCCTAAACCGGCCGGTCAAACTGGTCAGACCGTGACCGAGTCCCTAGGCCGATCCGGCGACCCTGAAAAATGGAAAGCTTTAAAATTTGTATTGACCGGTGTGATCGGCTGTTCAATCGATAAACCGGTGTACTGAAAATGCTTATAATCAAACCGGTCCGAACTCTCCCATTTATAATTAGATCCTTTTATTAAATAATAAATAATCGAACTAAATATTTTATCCTAAAAGCACATAGACAACAAGAACGGAACTTGCATTATCGAAACTCCCATATGATGTCCTTACAATTGAATCATAACATATGTAGAAGTAAAATTCAGAGCCAATTAAAAAACAAAAAAAAAAAGAACTCAAGAAAATTAAGTGAAGAGGTGAGGGGTGCCTCTATCTATGAGATAATACAACTACACTTATATGAGCCAGATTTCCTCTGATGTTTCAAACTTGTACCACAAATGGGAAAAAGCAAAAAAAAAAAAAAAAAAAAAAAAAAAAATCAATCGACTGGCTACTGGGGATTCTTCCTAGAAACCAAAACCCCAAATATTTGACAAAACAGAAGAAATAAATGCCTTCTAATCACCTTCAATTGTCATAGCTCACGCGGCGAGTCCTACAGTACTGTAAGAAACTGAGGACTTTCTTCAGTGGAAAATCTATCCGCTTGGCCACAATTCCTACAGCCAACCATCAGTATGAGGCTCCCACAACAATCAACATCAAAGTAGAAAAAGGCTCATATGAAGACGGTAATGAGAACCATCCCTCGCATGGAATGATAACAATGCGAACCTTCGTGTATTACATCTTCATCCGAATCTTGCACCTAAGAAGTTGGTAAATCTGTGCACGATGATGTTCCTTTCATGCCTGGTTGACCGGAATCACCTTTTACGCGCTGATAGAAGAGAACATAAGCTGCTGACGTCTTTATCTCTTCCTCGCTCACAGGGGAGACATGGCTGTCGTCAAAATGGTACCAGCTGTCTTCTTCTATTAACTGAAAAGAGACAAAATCACCCAATCGTACTTCATATTCTTGTGTTTTTCATTTTCTAAATAAAACAAGGAAAAGAAACTTATAAATTAGTACCTTCGCATAGGAAGAGTAGTGACCACCTCCTAGCCCACCATAGTGGTTGCTCACCGCATAGAGCTCATACACATGAGACTGCAGCATAGATGTGCCGTGCTTAACATACTTGCTGAGGTCGAGATTGTGAATGGGGAAGTTCACAAAGGTATCAAGCTTGTTCTTCAGGAATCGGCTGTATGAAAACCGTTTCAAGTGGAACACCAAGATCTCCGGCAGCCTCCACAAGTCCAGTTTCTTAGTCGCCTGTCTGTGTTCCTTGCAGCTAGGACAATACCTTACAACAACAAAGAAAATATTATTATTATTTGTGCATATGTGCGCGCGTGTGAGAGAAAAAAAAATGAGAAGCAAAGAAAGAAATTGAAGAGGTTGCACTAACCACATATCATCGGGACCCAGAGGTTCCTCCTTAAGAAAAGTCTCCAAGCAAGAGAATAGAGTGACTGCCTCCTGCTTCGTTTTCTTTAACATGAATCCAGACTTGAAGACTTCTGGGAGATCTTCGAGGTAGCTGAGATTGTATGTTTCGAGTTCACGGTCGGACCAGTCCATCAGTAACCTCACGCAAGATCCTAGTAAATGAATGGAATCATCGGTATCGATCATGGTTCTAGTCACACCCTTCTCATCAGTTAACCAAAGCTGGAATGGTGGAAGCTCCTCCCGATCAGCATCAGCATTATTATCTTCTATTTCCATATTTACTGTCAGCATCTCTTTCCCGTTTGATGAAGCTGGGCTACCACCATTATCGGTTAGCACTATGGAGTCAAGGCTCGGTCCGAAGCCATTTTCCTTGCTTGATGTTGGTTGATGGGTAGGAAATGCTTTCGCACGCAACAGAGGTGCAAGCACACGAGCGACTGCTGCATATATTTCAGCTCTAGTTCGGGTCTCCTTTGGTATACATGTCACTAATGGAGTTCCAATAAGCTTGCGGTGAACATTGTATTGGGGCTCTGACATGAATCTGGATAATGAAATACTAAATAAGAACATGAAAATCTACAATATTACATGCATTCGAAGGAAACAAGCTGAAGTCACATCACCAAATTCCAGATGACCAAATTAAGGAGACCCTTAAATGCACCATTACAGCACTTCTGATACTAAGAACCGAATTTATCAGATTTTAAAAATTCATGGAAGAAACAGAGAGTCGTATTCAACTATCACTGCAAGAGCAACCCAGCCCATGGTTTCTCCAGCATTTTCAAAAACAAATTATGCACCCCCCAACCTGTGACTAGGTTGTAAGCTGTGACTTGCAACCTAGTCATAGCATATTATGTACATGAGCAATCCGGTAACAGCCATATTGAACATGACATGCAAATAATTGGATATTGACCTGTTCTATAAAATTCATATGAAGAGGCTTAATTACACTAAATTATACATTAGTGGTTTCTTCTTTCATTTCCTACACTTTTTTTCCCTCCAACGTCACACCAATAAACAAATTTTTTATGACAACCTCTAAACTACAAGCAATAAGCTTATAATTTTAGAAGCTTCCGATGAATCTATCTTGAAAACTCATTTTGTTGTTTTCCCTACCATATAACAAATGCCTCTTAAGAAGGTTGTTAGCTTCTGTCTAAAAAATTAGATTTGTTGACAGTAATATAGAGATTGATGAGAAAATGATAGTTAATGATGTCTTTGAGAAGAGAAATAGGTAGGCTAGCAAATGAAAATAAATCAAAAGCACCGTGTAGAAGTCGATAAGAAAATGATAGTTCAAAGCCGTCTTTGGAGGGGGAAAAGATTGCAGTGTAGCAAACTAAAATAGCACAAAAGTACGGTTTAGTAGGGTGTAGTTAAACCAAGGTTTTAAGTGCCCGTCGGCACGGGCCGTATCCACCGTGCTGTACAGTGCCAACAAGATGCCGGCATGATACAGACCTCATGCCGATGGCACAGCTCAAAACCCTCTATTCTTTAAATTAGTAAGTAATTTTCTCAATAAAGTTCAAAAGATGTGATAAAAAGACATAATAAATAGTTAGAATATTTTGTTGCTAAAGAAAATAAATATTTCATACTATTATGCGTCGGCACACAAGAATTTTTTTGACCGGCACGGCTCGACACACGCTGTGCCGTACCGTGCCAGCAAGTTTCTGGCACGATCCCGTGCCACGGTGTCCTTGAGTTAAACCTTCTAAATATTCATATTACTTCTTTTTGGTGAATTGCTTGAAATGTAGACATGAAGCTCATCAAATTACAAATCTCATAATACACTCAAGTCAGGTCTATATTCTTCTTTCTATTATTTTATGTTCCCATTTTTTCTAATTATATATTCTAAATTCTACAGTGTACAGACTATTTAATTTGAAGTTCATAATTGCCATATCTTCATATACTTGCTGCATAGGCATTATATCTGGTTTGTCTTGCCTACTCATATCAGTCACGTACTTTCAAGGGGGTGCTGCCTACATACAATGATACAATAACAGAGAAAAGATTCAAGTTCAACATAAAGATGAGAATACTTGAAAAGAATATGTCCTACTTTTATTACAAACTATGAACCTGACAATAGCACACTGGTGGCAACACTAAAGTGCGAAGGATACTTGCCATGTAGTTATCAGATAGTAATCAGGCTACTTAGTATTCGGAGTAGATAAAAATCATATAGTCCAATGAAGATGGTGGAAGAGAATTTGATAAAATCATAGACCAATGTAGAGGTTGGAAGAGAACAACTTTGGTAATACGACGAAAAAAGGTAACAGCCCTGTGCAAATCAAAATAGTATAGGACAGAAAAAGAAAGAAGAGAAAGAGATAAGAGCAAGGATGGAATAGAAGCTTGGTGCATAGGAGGAACTGGGGGAAAACAAGATTGTAATAAGAAATCGAAAACAAAAGTGCGCGCCATTTTTTAACTATAGAACTCGCCATTAGTCTTACTAATTACCACTACTTAATAAGGTAATTAGAGCAAAAATATATTTCTAAACCTCCATAAATATTGTTGCTAGACAACACCTACTATCCAGACTAACAAGTAGGCTACAAGAAGTTCTCTAGAACAGTATTGCTGAGATTATATGAAAATTTATCACATAGGATATTTAATAGTCATATATCACTCTCATAAAGAGAAATAGATTCAAGGTTAAAATCTTTCAACTAAATGAATAGAGAGTTGGCTAGAATGGTTAATTTATAATGCAACCTAGAGTGCATAATACGTATAGGCAGCATGTACACAAGCGGACCTAAGTATACTAAATAAAAGATCAATTGTTGTAACATTGCAATTAACATCTTTAGAGCTCTTTGCGTTGTTTTATTTACAAACGATGATCTACAGGAAAGAAGGTTCTGCAGTAAAGTTAATAAGCTCCCACAACGGAAAAACAATTAAGACAAAATGGAATTGACAGAAGAATGAAAATAGAAGATGAAAAGAAGAACAGAGATGGAAGAATTAAGAGAAAGGTAATAAATGAGTGACAGAATAAAAGAAGCATTTGGAAAGAAAAACAGTTAAAACAACTCCAGACGAACAAATTTCTTCCCATTTGTTTCTACTACATCATTTCCCTTTCAGCTATGCCTATGAGTTTTGTGTATAACAGTGTAAGTATCAGGTAACACCTCCATTATTCAGTCTTCTACAACATAGAAACTGCACATATGTTAATTCTTTTCGGACAATGAATAAGTAGTCATAGATCACTACACTTCTAGTAAGTTACAAAATCATAGGATAAAAGGTATGCATTTTGCAGAGTTTAATAAAATGAAGAGAAATATTTTTATGCTCAGGCTTCACCTTTAACTATGACCTAGGGTTTTCAAAGTCTCTCTAAGAACTAATTTCATAATCTAAAATCATCTACGTCAAGGATTTAAGTGCCGTGGCACAGGGTCGTGCCGGAAACTTGCCGGCACGGTACAGCACGGTGCGTACCGATCCGTGCCGATGCATGCCGGTCAGAAAAATTCTTTTATGCCGACACATAGTAGCATTAAATATTTATTTTCTTTAGCAACAAAATATTCTAACTATTTATTATATCTTTTTATCACATCTTTTGAACTTTATTGAGGAAATTACTTACTAATTTAAAGAATAGAGGGTTTTGAGCTGTTCCATCGGCACGAGGTTTGTATCGTGCTGGTATCTTGTTGGCACGATACAGCACGGTGGATACAGCCCGTGCGTACGGGCACTTAAAACCTTGATCTACATAGTAATTGAAGGGTCTTAAAATCGACAATTATAATGGTAATCGAATGGTCTTAAAATCGACAATTTTAATGACCAATATTAGATTATTGTTGTTTTAACAGCATAGGAGAGTCCAAATTTGCATCATCTCCAATCAGCTCTAGTAAGCTATCCAAATGTACAAGTATGAAATATTCTTATCCACATGCGCAGACATACTGGGTTACGCACCTGTCAACTCTCCTGTGCATTATCTCCAGTCTGAGAAGTTTCTCATGGCCTATTGGAAGCCTATAACCCACAATTTGCTCCTCATCCTTTATAGTAGAAAGCAACTCAAAAGGATTCTCTATGTAACGGAATATGCGATGATCATAAACCTGTAGAAAGAGAAAATCTTGCTTCAACAAAGAAGTACAGTATCTGGATTAAGATTAATAAAGTACGTGGCCAAGAAAACCATCTTACCTCTGCAATTAACAATGCTTCAGTATTCTTCAAACAACAGGCACTACTCAGAGTTTTCATTAGATCTTTGCAAAGGCCGTTCTTCGGCACTGTCACAGTGTAAGGCATTGGGAGAGCATCCCCAGTACCGCTGAATACAGTTACAGTCATGGATCGATTAATTGTTGAAGGCAGTGGCAATGACAAGTACATGAAGGGGTCAAATGTCACAGAAACTTTGCTGCAAACTGGACAGACTAGAGTAGACTTGTATTGACCCTGAAAACCAACCACAACAATAGTCAACAATATTAAGAGCAAAAAAGAAAATTTGCTCCAATAAACATGAATTTAATAGTCTGTTCTGTTCAAGCCAAGAATATCAAACTAATGTATGGTTGCCACATCATCCATTTGACAATGAAAGACGACCATCATTGTAAAATTCTACCATTATGAGGGGAGGAATCTATAAAATATTCAACATTTGGCTCCAGCAAAATCTTCATTTATAGAACTTGCTAATGATTGACAATAAAGCAACATTACATCCACAGAATATTACGAAATTTTCTCAAGCAATGACTTCAAAATTCCCATTTTATAATTGCAAGATTGGTATAGATACTAACAAATGCAAAGATATACATAATAACAGATTGGTCGGCAGTAAAAATGCATTTTCCTGAAATTTTCAACAAAAAGGATATCGAACTAACATAAACACAAAAAGTTACTTGACTATCGAACCTATTGGCACCAAACAGCATAATAACCAGTCATATAGCACCAACTACTATCATGTACACAACATATGACAATTAAGAAAAGACATGCACAAGTAGAAATTTAACTTCTTCCATATAAAATTATTATCAACAGATAGGGAGGCTTTCATGAAAGAAGTCAACCAGCCAATGTAGAAATAAAACTGATGACAATATTACAATATTATGCTTGCTCTGGCTTTCTCTATCACTATAACATTGTTAGCTTAGGCCCTGTTTGGATCTGGTACAAGATAGGGGATAAGGGGCTTATCCCCTATCTTATACCCAAACACTAATATTTCATGGTGGGAACACTTGTTCCCACCCTTAACGGGTTGTACCATGCCACCCGGGGCTGGAACAAGCTTGTTCCGGCCCACTTGAGTAGAGAGAGAGAGAGAGAGAGAGAGAGAGTAGTTTTAAATTAGAATTTAAAATTTAAAAATAAATTAGAATTTAAATTTTAAAAATATTTAATTTATAATTTCAGAATTAAAATTTATAATTTTAGATTTTAAATTTTAATTTTAAATTCTAAATTTGATATTTTATATTTTAAAATTTTAAAATTGGTCTTAAATTTAAATTTTGGAATTTTAAAATTTAAATTTTTACAATTATAAGTTTTAAAATTTAAATTTTAAATTTTAAAATTTTAAAATTAAAAATTTTAATTAAATATTATAAATATAACATTTAAAAATTAAATTATAAATATAATATTTGATGTTAATTAATTAGATAATATAATTTTAATTTCAAATTATAATTCTTATTCCTCTTGTTCCAATCTAACCATCCAAATACAATTTTACTAGTTCCAGCTTATACCCACATTTTCATCCAAACAAAAAAAATACCCTTGTTCCTACGAAAACCCATACTTGTACCTATTCCCGGTATAACTAGTTCTTGCTTATACCCGAACCAAACGAAGCCTTAGGGTACTATTCAGCCGGCCAACAAATAAATTGAAAGACAATCCGTATCCTATATAATAACCCTGACCCAATTGGCTGAACTAGGAAATGTATGCTGCAATTATGTTGCCCACATCTGTGTAAGGACTGAGATTTTGGCAGTGCAATTTAACTCTCAGTTGACGATGTTTTTGTGTGTAATTTACTAATTTAATTACAAAAGCACTCGTCAAGTTTCGAGTGAAACCGAGCTAGAACGGAGATTCTACGCGATTTTCAAGTTTCACTCGAAGTTAATAGAAACTCGGTTTTCCGGAGAGTTCATGGGGTGAAGTTGGCTTCTGGCGCGTATCGGACTCCGTTCATAGCAGTCCAATAGCTCGTTTCAATCGGTTCGGCTATTTTGGAAATAATGGCCCTGGAGGATTTTGGGTTTGATGCACGAATTTCGAGAAAATCCAAAAATACATTTTTTATATGTATTTGTGCGTAGTTTCACTTGTTGGAGAGAGATCTGGTTTCCTCGCGCATCCAAGAGCGATCAAGGTGAAATGAAATAGTAGCTTTGTTGTCTCCGTCGTGCTGATCGCACTGGTGTGATCCGTTCGCAAATCTGACGGACGGATCTACGGAGATTGCGCGTTGATCGAGGAGAGGTCGGTGATGGCAAAACGGTATTTTCGCAAAAGTTGCGATATTTTATGTACCGTTTTGCGTGAGATCGTACGTGGAGGGGTATTGGTGCGTTTTATTCGCGCTGTGAGGGACTCGGATAAAAATATCTGAGTTTGGTGGACTTTTACGCAATTATGCTGTGTATATATAGCATGGTTAACTCTTTGGAAACCCTAACCCTAACCCTAGCCGAGCTAACCTCCCTGCCGCACCCCTAGCAGACCTAGCCGCCTCTACACCCCCCCTCACCTCGTGCACCGTGCGCCCCCGACCGCCGCTGGAGCCGCCTCCCCCGCGCCGCCGCGGCCGTTGCTGGTTCGACACCCGCCGGCCGAGGTGAACTCGCGGCCTCCCGCGCGTAGCCACCACCCGAGCCCACTTCCGCCGCCGTCCCGGACCCTCGGCGACGACCCCGGCCGGTCGCCGCCACCACCTCGGCCGGACTATGGCCACCCAAGGTCCTGCTACGGCGAGCGGGCCTTGCGAGCTCTCCTCCGTGCCGCCGCCGTGGCCACCCTGCGGCTTCCCTCCGGCCTCCAGCAACCATCCTCCGTCGTCCCCGCCCTGCTCCGGCCGCCGTCGTGGCGGCCATTACCAGGGAACCCGAGCCCTTGCTCGTGCGGCTCAAGTCGCGCCGCCGCCGCCATCCGCCGCTCCCAGCTACCAATCAAGGTGAGCCTCATACTCCTCTCCTCCCCCGCATCCATCCCTGGCCCCCCCGCGCGTCACCGTGCCGCCAGAAGCCGGCCAGAGCAAGCTTGCTCCGGCCAAGCCCGAAATAGGGCTTAGTTGAGTAGGTTTATGTTCTGAGCTTCCCGGGGCCTCCTGATCAATACGGAAGGGAGCACGATGATCGTGACTCATCGCTGATCATCGTGCTCACCTTGGTTTCTGTCGGGAAGGCCCCGTTCCGCTGTTTCGGCGATGCCAGCCCTGTTGAGTCTTTTTGGCTGCTGTTACGGGTTTGCGCACACTTTTCCGGCGATCCGAGACTGTCCCGATGCCTCCGAAGGTGAGCACAGTGATCGTTGTTCAGTTCTGATCACAGTGCTCACCTTACTTTGGATCAGCAGATGTCGTATCGGCCCGTTCGGCACATTTTTCCCCGACTGCGCGCTATTCGCAGAATTTTCGGGTTGCTTCCGCGCTTCCCACAGTGGGCCGTCGTGCTCCGGAATGTGAGCACTGCCTCCGGCACGTCGAGACCTATCAGTACGTGTCTCGGCGGATCTTAGAAGCCCTCGGATTGCATGAACGAGCCACTTGATCGCTCTAATTACATAAAATATTAAGATTTTATGTAATTAGAGGGGCTTTTGTGCAATTGTGCACCTTGGGGCCACTGTGGGTAGTGTGTATGAGTGTGTTTGACCTCTGGACTGATTGTCCATGATTCGGTAGCTTTCGCGGAAATCAAGAAGTCGATTTCGGTGCGTTTTTCGGCAAAATTCGCCGAAAGAACGCGGTTTCGGGTCGGATTTCTTCCGATGTGGTTTGGTTGCCCTGTGAGTTGTCGCTAAGCCTTGTTGGCTGGTCACCATCATCATTTTGTGGGTTCGGTGATGATGGGTGAGCGACGGTGGGTTCCGGTGTCAAAATAGACACTTCCGGGAACCCGTATTCGTACAATTATCCGACGATAATTGTGTTGTAGTGTTATCTCGTGTTTGCTGCCAAAACATTCAAATCGGAGTGTTTTGGGGCAGCGGGTGACTCGTGACACGAGTCGGTGAGTTTCGAGACACTTAGTGGGTCCCGACGGCGTCCCGGTGTGATTTTCAGGACTCCCGGTGAGTTACGGTGATCGGTTTTGGGAAACCGATCAAAGGACTTGTGCGGGGGTTTGTGACTTGTGTGGTGGTTTGTGAGTCTCGTGTTTTAAGTCAGTGGGTAGGATACTGACCTGGTGAATCTTCGTAGGTCCGATCGACTTGTGCGTACCCAGTGTTCCGACGCGACAGTGACAGGTGGGTACTTCAATCTGACGTCGGTACAGTGATGCACGCTCGGTGATGGTTTCTTACCCTTGCTCTCTCGTGGTTATTACTGCCTATATATATTGAGCCTTGCACCCATGTTATTCCATTATACTCTGCTCGTTGTTTGCATGCTTAGTATCCTGAGTAGGAGTAGAGTAGTTTCATCTATACGCATATCTGTTGACCTGGTTTTGTCGGTTGTTGCATTCCGTATCTGTTGACCTGGTTGGTCGGTTCTCGTACTTCATATCAGTATCGTAGTCTCTACTTGTCAGTTGATTGTTTATTGTATCTCGTTGATTGCATTTGGATAGTTGTGGATAGACATGTAGAGCAGGTTGCATATATATTGTATCTCTGTGGACCTTGGGTCCAGGCAACACATCGACTCTTTTGTCGTGTGTTTCGATCTGGTTGATCGTGGTTCGGCGTTGTATGCCCTTGCACCTGGCTTCGGCCAAGGCACCGGTCTCTTTTTGCCGGTTTTTGTTTTGAGCATATCAGCATGATTTAATCACAGCACTGTGTATTCTAGACACCAGGTTGGTACACCAGGTTGGTTTGGCCACCAGCCAAGGGGTGTACGTATCCGGATAGGTCGTCGGTGACGCATGAATAAGTTGACAGTGTCTGCTTTGTGACAGGCAACGCTTGAGGTCTGCAGACCAATATAGCAGCATCAGATTGGGTATACTTTGGACTCGTCGTCCGGTTGACGCATATGACTGTAGTAGCGGTTGTTGCATGCATATTTACAATTCCTTCTTTATAGGTGTCTTGCTACTATAGTTTTGATACTCATGTATGTTTTATACTCAGTTCTCCTTTACAGTAGCGGTAGTTGTTCTTATACATCTTGTTCATGTATTATCATAGCTACTGTATTTAGCATATCTGTTCATATTGTTGTTATCTCTTCCTGATCCGGTGAGTACTTCTCGCCTTCATCGGCTTGCGGTACCCATTGGGAGGGGAGACATGTTTACATGTTCTCACCCCCCACCATTTTTCAGGTATTGCGGGCAGTGAGGGTTGAGACGAGACGTGAGACACGTTCGTAGAGGTCGATAGAGCTTCCGACCCAGGTTATTTGGTTTAGCTTCTACCTTTATTATTCTGTTGATATAGCTTAGTCAATTATATGGTTCAGTGTTTTATTACATTCGAATATTCGGGATTTCATAATAAAGGATTTATGGTTTTGTAAACTTGAAAGGTTTTCTACCCCTCGTGGTAGTGTGTTTTCAAAAGATAAAGAGTTTCCGTGTAGGGAACAGTTTTAAAAGGTTTTATGTGAATTTATGATTTAACAAATGAATGTGAATCTGTGATGAATGGTGTAGGAATGTACATTGGTTATATATTCATTTAGCTGTGGTTGTATTCCTGAATAAATACTTTGTACTTGTGCGACACCGTGCAAATACAGGGGAGACTCTGTTCGTGTGAACAGTGGACTCCCTGTATTTATGGCGGATCTGGCATACCCTGGGGTCAGGTCTTTCAAAAAAAAATTTCTAATCATTTTTTGCTGTGCTTTTAAACAATAAGGGACCCCAGGGCGTGACAATATGTGCCCCAATCATGTCGGACACGTTTCCTAAGTGGACTCTCCATTGATATAACTTTGTCACGTGTACAATGTTCCAAAATGCAGTATGCGATATTCATATGGTTGCCCACCGTATACGGCATATGCAATATGCAGCCATATACTCAGACACATATCCAGTCTATCAATTAAAATATTAAAAAATATTTATAGATATTAAAAATATATATAAATGCTTCCTACCAAAGCTAAATAATTAAGTAATAATTCAGAATTCACAAATTGAAATAATTAATTTCAAGACCTCATATGCATACGCACCACTAAACTAATAATTAGCAATTTACTCCTAATTATTAAATAGAGAAACATATGGAATTTCAATGCAAAATTATAAAAAATGTCAAACAAAAATCAATTTTCTAAAACGCAACATGCTAAATTTTTATGAATAGCAATAATTTTATCAATAAACTATCATTCAACGTTATCTGATAGGCAATATATATATATATATATATATATATATATATATATATATATATATAGAATTTAGCTCCTATGCTTTTAAAAGTACCACGCTATTGGTACTTGTAAGTTTTTAGTCCTTGGATTAATAGATGTGCGGTTAGGATGATATGGGCCCCCTTGGGTTAAGTGGGTGGGTGGTTGAATAGTATAATCTACCGAATGAAAATGATTAAAGATATAGATCTAACGGTAAAAAAATCACAAGCACCAAATGCTTGGTGCTTTTACAAGCACCATAGCGACTCTATATATATATATATATAGGGTCCTACTATACTATTATGAGTACGATCGCTCTCGTACTCATAAATCGTTTTCAATGATAGAATTTCCGAATCGACAATCCATACCATTAAACGTTATTTACAACATTTAAAACTTCTAGAAATTAAATTTTATAATTTTTCGACATCATTTACCTTACGATCAAGAGGTCACAAATTTGACAATTTTTAATGGCCGGTATGGGATACTTGCTAGTTTAACGGTGTAAAAGAATCGGAATTTGTCGAATTTTTGATAGAAAATTCTATTCGTACCTAGATAAAGATCAATAACTCCGATCTTGAATTGAAAGATCCGATCATCCCTTTTTAGGACGCCGTTCGATTTTGACCGTTCATTTTATGCTCGCTTGATGACTTTATTATGATTTCGAAAATTTACGAAATTTATTTTCTAAAAGTTTCAAATACTCTAGATCATATTTAACGGAGTGGATCGTCGATTCGGAAGCTCCATCATCGAAAACAACTTATGAGTACGAGGGCTCCAATACTCATAAGAGTATAGTAGCCGGACTCTATATATATATATATATATAGAGTCAATATATAGAGTCCGGCTACTATACTACTCTTATGAGTATAGAGACTCTTTTACTTATAAGTTTTTGGCCGTTTGATCCACCCTTTAATCATTTTTACCCGTTAGATTATACTATTCAACCAACCACCCAACCCTAAGGGGCCCACTATCAACCTAATCGTAATCACTCTCATCCTAACCGCACATTTTTTAATCTGAACGGCCGAAAAGTTATGAGTACGAAGGGCTCTGTACTCATATGAGTATAGTAGCCCCAGTATAAATATATATATATATATATATATATATATATAACAACAACAAAATTATCCACTAATATTTATAAACATAATTATTATGTATGTTTGAAATAATACCTACTAAAATAAGAAGAGGGACAGTTAGATTTTATTTATATAAAGATAATTGTATTTCTATCCATTATTATTAACTAAACTGGTATGAAAATAGAATTCTATAGGTAAAACATTAATCAAACAATCTCATTCTACATTTCTTTCTAATCCCACCTTAAGAAACATAAAATGCCATATGTGGTCGTCTACTGCATATGCGGCCATATATGGGCCGTATATGCGCTCGAACTGTATACTGCACCGCATATTTGCGGTTGTTGGTCCGAACCGTATATGCGACACATACCGCTTTTTGGAACATTCACAGCAAATGAAAATCCTCTCACTCACTCACCATGCGTCCATCATGTGTCCATCACATCCCTCATTATCCTTCACATCCATAATGTGTTCAAAATGTGTCGATTGTACAAGAAAACAAAAGAGAAAATAAGAAGTCAAATTCTATTTTGTTGCATATAGTGTTCAAGTGATCACAATATAAGTAGTGTTCATGTTATCACAATATATGTTTTTATATTTTCAATTACTAAAGTTATTAGCAGTACATGTCTATCAATGGAGAGAGGTTAATTGTTTTCTATAGGTGAGGAAAGAGTAATGGGAATGCTACTCATTTCAATAATAACATGTATCTACAAGCAATATATGAACACTCAATATAGCTAGACCTGACAATCTTGACCCAAACCCGCGGGTATCCGCGGGTTACCCATAAATTTGCGGGTATGGGTACCAACTTTTTCAACCCAAAAAATTCCGGGTAAAACGGGTGGGTACCCATTAAGCAGTGGGCATTTTGGGTAGCCCGCGGGTCATATATTTTTTAATTACAAAATATACTTTTTCAATTAATATATATTTCTTATTTATCTATACTACAAATTATAATCCTAATTTTTCATTGCATGTCTTTCATATTATGAAATATTTTTGTTTTAAGACTTTAAATATTTTTATTGTATGTTATAATATTTTAAGCAATGAGTTATATTACGCTTTTAAAACTTATATGTATATGTTTTGCATTTAAAAATATAAGAGCAAAAAAAAAAAAATTACGAGTAACCCGCATACCCACCCGCCCACCGACAGGCGGGTATGGGTAAAGATGTTGGGTAAAGATGTTGGCTACCCAAAAATTTGCGAGTAAATTTTATCCATGCCCAATTAACCCGTGGGTACAATAACCCGCCCGCGGATTACCCAACCAGCCCGTTTGTCAGGTCTAAATATAGCCATCCAACAAAACTCACTAAATGTGGGAGCAAGTTTAGATGGGCCTGAAGCATGTACATTCAAAGTTCAGAAAAGATTATATTAGAAATTTCCATAATTATTCCAGACTTCTAGAATTTAAGTTTCAATACTTGATAATCATTTACTACTGTAATGACAATGGACCCAGAAATGATCTTCCCAATTGTATAGGTTCTACCAATTAAGCACTATATTATTTTCATGGGAATTTTATAATAAGATTGATAAACATATAAAAATACATCCTGTGGTCCAAAGGCAGAAAAACAAATAGGAAAACATGGGTACATCCCCAGCCCAGAAAGGACAAACTATATTGTTTGAACTTTGAAACTAAGAAGCATATAATATGTGACAGATTACTTGAGCCCCGCTACCACCTCTTTTCCATAAGAAGCATGTGAATTTGGCTACGTCAAATTAAACCGCCAAAGGTTTCTTTCAAGACAACAAAAATGGACAGTGTAAAAACAAAACAGTAATACAATAACAATTACCTGGCATATATCTACAATTATGGAGTCATTTCGAGCCTTGTGATTCTTCCAACATTCATCAGCAAATTCCTCATCTGAACGACCATCAGCATCTTTTGCCTCAATATATGGCTTCTTTTTCACACGATTTAAATCTTCATGAAGACCATCCAACAAAAATGCAAGAAGTTCCTAAAAGGAAGAAACCTCAGTATAGGTGAGTAGATTTGACATTTTTAGGTCCTACTTTAGGGATACAGTAGTCAGAGATATTTTGAAGTCAAAACTAAATTGACGTTGTAGCAAAATAGCAGTAACAGAAGCAGGTGGTACCAACCTGAGAATCATGTTGATTATACCCACTGAACTGGGGAGCAAACCGAGCTAGTTTTGCCTTAAACGCACGTGGTGCAACAGATGTACGTCCTGAGGACCATAATTTCCTCAATAGTTCTCCGAATGCTACTGCAAGTTCACCCTGCAGAAAAAAGAAGAGCAATAGATCACACCAGCAGCCCGCCATCAATAACACACTAATACATAAAATTCCTAGTAAAAATGAAAAAGGAATGATAGGTACTGATAAGAAAAGAGTTATACTTGCATCCCCAAAGGATTTTCCGTGTTTATTTCCTCACTGTAATCTTGTAAGAAATACTCTACCAAAGGAGGTGTGTGCGCCAAACATTGTATGGCGCTGTTCATGAAACAAGTGTTACCCAGGTTATGCAAACCTGTTAGTCCCTGGCCATCTACTTTTGCTCCATTGCTTAAAATGGCATCACCATCCTCTACATCCCTTGTTGATAGCCCAAAACTACTACCCTGCAGTGCATGGGGACCAAATCCAGTTGAATAACCATTTGATACAGTGGGACCACCAGCAATACTTATAGATGACGTTGAAGGTTGTAGCGGAACCAAAGCCAACTCATTTCCACTTGAACTCGTGCCCAAATTATAGGACCACGGGCTGTCATCTTGTACCTCCAAAAGAATCTGCATCAAACAAATGCATTAGTAATTTGATTGTATGAATGAAAAACAAACAAAAGGCCCACATCTCTAAAGAGATCTTTCCATAACAAATTATGCCATAATAAACATTGAGCATATTGCTATCAACAAAATCAGCAGCTAGAGAACTGCACAATAAAAGGTCCATCTAAAGCTTAAAATTTATCAGAGCAAGATAAGACAAAAGAAATTGACATAAATCATTTAAAATTATAATTATGTCAGCAAGATGTCACGAGTTGAACAAGAATTTCCAAAATGAATGAAGAATGCAAAGCGAAAAGGCAAGCATCACAATGTCAAGGACCGCAGGATTCACAACATAGACTCGTTGATCTATTGCACATGAAATATTGGATTTTATTCTCAAGAAACTATAAGTAGTCTGTCCAGTACAATTGTTTTCTACGAAAGCAAGGATTTAAGTGCCGTGGCACGGAGTCGTGCCGGGAACTTGCCGGCACGATACGACACGGTACGTGCCGAGATGTGCCGATGCATGCTGCACAAAAAAATTCTTGTGTGCCGACACATAATAGCATGAAATATTTATTTTCTTTAGCAACAAAATATTCTAACTATTTATTATGTCTCTTTATCACATCTTTTAAACTTTATTGAGAAAATTACTTACTAATTTAAATAATAGAGGGTTTTGGGTTATGCCATCGGCACGGGGTCTGTATCGTGCTGGTATCTTGTTGGCACGGTACGGCACGGTGGATACGGCCCGTGCCAATGGGCACTTAAAACCTTGTATGAAAGTATGTTCATGGAATCATAAGGTGTGAAGATAGAGTATTATAGCAAGTACTTAAAGAGGCAACAGGAAAATGTAGGTGTGAAGATAGTAATAAAAACAAAGAGACCACACTGTGGTTACTAAAATATAAGAAATAATAATTTCAAAATAGCATATACAGCAACCACTATCCGAAAAAAGGGACAGTTTCCATAAAAGATGTTGACAAGCCATATCAGAAATAAAAATGAAATCTAACCTCCTGGTCCATCTGCAACTGAGCTTCCTCCAGGGACTGGTCTAAGTTAGTCAGCAACTTATTCTTAGTCTTGAAAAAGTAATCCCAAAGAGCAGCCTAACAGAATTACATCAATCATAAGAAATAAGTTGGACCACTATTTGTTCTGACTTCTGAGTGACATAATTATCAAATTGTAACACAAACCTTTGACTTATCTACTCCACAAAGTGCACAAACCTTACTGTAAAGATCACCTACGGAAGCCTGAAGAACAAGAAGTTGCAAGTAAGAGTTAGCATCAGTTTACATGGCTTATTACCCCAGTTAAGCAAATATGCAAAACTATACTTGTTCGATGAGTTTTCAGTAAACACCAAACAGAAGTATAGCAGGCAAGAGGCATGAGCTGCTTTTCAATGAACTTGTAAATGATTTACTCTCAGAATCTGCTATAAGTGGGGGAGAAAAGCTTTTATTTAACAAAGTTTCCACAGAATATCAAAGTCCAAAGCTCCACAGACAATGAGGAGAAGCCTAAGTTCTGTGACAGTGTCATTCATCTGCTGATCACAATGGAAATTCTAAAGTAACTATACAAAATTAGAAATACATAACTGGACATTCCCATTTCTATTAAACTATGAAATGTGTTAACATCATCATTTATATATCAACCTAACTCGAACTGGATAGCCCCACAATATCCAGTTGGACAAACTATATAGAAATGCAATCGAGAAATTTTTCGTAATTGTTGACACTTAAACAAGGGCTAAATTACAAAAGTTGGATAACATATAGACCATAGATCATGACAGGAATGGATCACATTGCAAAACTAAGAACTTGTCCGATAAGCTTCGGTTCATCATGTGGATTAAAATTAACAACTTCAGCCTATGGTTGGATAACCTGACAAATAATTTTGAAACTTCAAAAGATTTGGAGAGGAACAAAGTAAGGAGCTAGTAATAGTCATACACAGGCACATTTTGTTGCCCTAGGGTTTGTCATCTAGGTCTTTTAACTCAAAAGCAGGGAGTATCAACACCCTGTAATTACGGTGACTGTTAAGAAGATCAAAAAACAAATAAGAGTGTTTAAACAAATAAGAAACCACTAATAACCGTGATAGTCTAGACTATGGGGTCATCTACATATAGCTAGTTTAAAATCACATGCTATCTTAGGTTGGTCCATCATCAAACAAGATGTATTAGAACGTGTAAACTTAATGGTTCATGATTGACGGCTGATTGTAAAAACAACAGTAAGGCATATTTGGATGTGGAGTTCTCAAATGACAATTTTTTTTTCCAGATAAGCACTCTAGTTCGAATTCATGCATGAGTAGACTGCCTATTTAAAAGTAATCTTTCACAAAACATACATTTTATCCATAAAAGCAGAGAGAACGAGAGAATCTCTGTCCATAGTTTAGGATATTTGCCAAATTCGGTACCAAATCGGATAACCCAACCTTAGTGGGTTTAAAAAAGCCAAAACTGCAAAATCAGTTGTAAAGTCTACATAGCAAAGTTTACTAAACAGATATTCACACCAATAGTCTAGAATATTAAGAATTTGGTAGTGAATTAGAAAAGTAAAAACTAAGTGGGTGAAAAAAAAAGAAAGGAAAAAGTGCAAAATCAAGTGCAAAATCAAGTGTAAAGTCTTGTGGGATGCAATATAAATAGTTAGTCCTTTTTGCCAACATTGACTAAAAAGATACATATAGTTAGACAGACGAATTCAGCCCGGACTAGATTTGGCAAAACCTAAACAATTCTTGTCAAGCTCTTGTTAGTTACAAGTGTTTCAACAAATATTAATCAAGGATTTAAATGTCGTAGCATGGGATGGTGCTGAGAGTTTGCTGGCACGATACAGGCGTACAGCACACTGCATGTCGTGCTATGCCTAGATGTGTCGGACACAAAAATGCATGTGCGCCTCCACACTATGAAGTGAAATATTTATTTTCTTTCACATCAAAATATTATAATTACTTATTAGTATATCTTTATCAAGTCTTTTGCATTTTATTGAGATAAAGACTTACTAATTTTGAAGAAAAGAGGATGTCGAATAGTAGCATTGGCAAGGAGATTGTATCGTGCCGATGTCTTGTCCGCACGGTACAACACGATGGGCACGGCTTGTGCTGATGGACACTTAAAATCTTGATCTTAATCAGTCCTAGCCAATTTTAGTCAATTCTGTAAGTTTAATTCAGTTTTCTTAAACCTAAATGAACTGATAGACCTAAAGGTAAATATAGTTCAACATAAGGTTGCAGCTAAAACTTATCTGTTCTTTTCAGTTGTGGCTCAAACTACAGACCTTATGATTCTGTCAAGTTTCAAAAAATGCAATCTGTTGTTGATAGTCAACCTTGCACAAAGAATGCTCATTTAGTCATGATTGTTTCAACAGATCTCATTTTTAGCCCCCACCACCTTTTATGCAGTTTTGTAAATTCAGTTTGATTTTCTTAAACCTAAAGAAACAAAAGTTCTGACAGACCTAGAAGTAAAGATTGTTCAACATAAGGTTGCAGCTGAAATTATCTGTTTCTTTTCAATTGCCGCTCAAACTTCAAACCATATGATATTCTTTCAAGTTTTTTAAAAAAATGCAACCATCTGTTAATAGTCAACCATGAACTGAGAATCAGATACCTATAATAGGAGTATTGCTATTGAAAGTTGAATCTCAACAGCACCAACCCTCAGCACCATCTCTGTGTGTAAAGTTAAAAACATTAATGTATAATAGGGATTATGCATAACATAGAGAACAACTAGCAATGCAGATTTAAGCAACAGTAACTGTTGAGAAAAACATGAAAAACATGGATCCCAACAGCACAATTACCCGAAGCCCAAAAGATATACTTCATCTCTCTTAGGAAGGAAAGAGAAAAAGTATTTTAAAAGTAAAGGAAAAAATAACAAGGGCTATCTCACTTATTTAAAATCCAAAGAAACACAAATATATGCGTCTTGATGAAGGCATGTAGATAAATAGAATAAAGACAGCAATACTTAAAACCTAAACCACTAGAAGATTCTCACCTGTGAGTGACATAAGCTATATAGACATATAGAGAATTATTTGGCGCACAATAAGACTTAAACAGAACTCTTTGGTGCATAATACTGTACTATATCCAAATCCCAGAGCTAAAATTACATGCATATCATGCATGAGCAAATGGCTGAACATAAATTAGGATTAAAGAATAAGTGATTTTGGGATCATTAACATTATCAACACTTGTCCAACTATGATAGTACATTAAAAGCAATTAGAAAGTAATAAAAAAAGTACCTAGCACAGATGGTGCATACGAGCTATTGATCTAAAGCATAGCTGCAACCTTTCTCTAGTCTACAGTAAGAACTACAGTAAGAACTATCAGTCATTGCAACTAAGAACAAGTTATCTCGTTATAAATGTTGTCTGAATAGTGTATGTACAGATGATTTTGAAACTTCTGCTGAAAAATTAACTCTATTAGAATATGTGATACAGATAATAAGCCCACTCTACCTATTATACCAACAGCCAACGTATGCAAAGAGGATTACCATGAAAGTGAGCTAATGTTCTAGCAAATTAATCAACAGGAGAGAGCATAAAAAGCATGCCACAAATGAGAGAGCTAAGTGATAGTGAAATAAGAGGCCCGCAAAAAAAAATGATAGGTAAAGTTAACAATGCATTGCTGATAAACTAATAAGATATTATTGAGCTACAAACAAAACCATGAACCTCAAAAATTCAAGATAAATAATGCATTAAGTATTTCAAAAAATGCGGAACCTACCATTCTCCTTAGCACATAGGAAACATTTCTTATCAAAAGTAAATATCGGTTACCCAATATCAAATAAACATACACCTTCAAGGATACTATATTTCGAAGGGCAAAATAACTAAAGCATAAATTTATACTGTACCCTTCTACTTATTTTGACAGTTCTCCGGGAATTGTTTCTGTCATCAATTAGTTGTAGACAAAGAGGATACACTTCCACAACGTGAGTTTTCAAAATAGAACCCTCAGATATTACTTTTCGAGGAAGTTCGGGTCCTCCCTTATACCTGGAAAAAAAACAAGCAAACAGAAGTACAAGCTTTAGGTAAAAAATATAGCATGAAATTCTATCTATTCACTTTGCGCAGATATATAGCTCATGAATTTGCACGATACATAGAAATGAATCCAAAATGGAAATGAATTCACACGAGACTACAAATGAACATACTTTTGACCTGCAGATTTTGGTCAGCAATCTTTATGAATAACATCTAAAGATCCCCTCAATAATTAATGATACACAACCAGAAGTATAGAAAGATAGCGATCAAAAGTCAAAAAAGAATCTAAAGGAAAAAATTTTGGGGAAACTAAGTTAATGTAGCTAGCACCATTTTCCTGATAAAAGACTGAGTCTAGAAAGTCAGGACAACCCCAACATAGTTGGAAGAACAAATGCTAGAAAAGCAATGTTTGCAACCAATTTAGAAGGTTGTTCAATTTTGACTATTCATCTTGTGGCCTCCTAATGCACTTGAAAATAATTTTCAAAAGACATGAAATTCAATTCTTAGATATTTCAACTTTAGATCATGTCTAACAATGTGGATCATCAATATTGAAGCCCTATTAGCGAGAACGACCTATTAGTACGAAGGCCTTTGTCCTCATTAAAGCATCCTAGCTCAACTCCATATTTATCTATAGTATTCAGATGGCAATGGTGTTGAATCAAAATAATCAGTATAACAGCAAACATTGATGATCCATGACATTGTATATGATATAAACAATTTGAAGCATCTAGAAATAAATTTGGCATCTCCTGAGCTCTTTCACCTATGCATCAAAACAACTCAAACTTGAATTACTAGAAGTCTGCTTGGTTAACATTCAGGATAGTCTAGATTTGAATACTATTGGCACGTTTGACTCTTAACAGGTAGCTCATTGGTCAACAATAAATGTTGCACTGACTTTATTTTAACCAGTGAGATCATCGGATGTTCTCCCATTATTGCACATCACTAAATGAAAGATACTGAAACTTTAGTAATTGCCAATGTATTTCGAACACAAAGATGATTTTAAACTATACAAACAAGTAATATAACCAACGATCAATTATCGTAGGTATATTGTATGTCAAACTAATACGTAAGAGCATCTTTAATAAAGTGAATCAATCCACTGAAAATATCATTCCACCATTTGTGAAAAGCACATTGAGATTCCATCTATAACCTCAAATCACTATTTCCCTCATGGGAGTTTGCTTCAACCTCTTTAAAGAGATAGAAGAATATGACTTTTTTTTTCTCCCTTTCTTTTGAGAGAGAAGATAGAAGAACATGACTTACCATGAGAGAAGCTTCCTCCAAACTGCTTGGGGCACCAAAGTGTAATCTTGGCCTTCTTGCAAGTTTCGTTGAAGTTCCGGTTCCTCACCATCAAAGTATAATTCCTCCACAACAAGCTTTGAGTTGTCAATCTCCCCAGGCCTAGATGGCATAAGCAGAAGGCTTTCCTCAGAGTTCTCATCAAACCGGTCCAGGCCAACATATTGTTGCCAATCGCTCCACCAGCTGCGTATTATGCCGCATGTAAGCAACCAAAAAAGAATAAGACAATATTTCTATACATACATTCCCTTTCAGATCATCTACGACATCTAGAATACCTTTCAACAATTAATTTTTTTATGAAGTGGACAATGCTTTTGAAGGAATTAAACGTGAGATGTATCAGAAACAGTTAACCGAACACAATTTATCCAAAACTGAGAAGTTAAATATTCCTTATATCCCCTCTACTACTTCAACAACCTACACATAATGTAACGTTAAATACCCGTACCCCCCAAATGATATCAAATCCACTAGCCATCCCATTTCCTCACATTTGTAATGTATAAAGAAGATCAGATTCATAATTCCCGCTCTATGCAGCTGTAAATCCCATAAAAACGCCAAAAGTTACACCAAAAGATCACATTTTAACGATCTACGTAGAGAAAGTGATCAAAGCATAAGAAGTAGAAGTTGAATTAAAAAAGATATCAAATAATCCACCTAGAGGAGATAAGGTAGAAGAGATCCCCATCCTTAAGGTTGGCCTCGGCCTCCCTCTTCAATCTCGCAACGATGTCCTTCTCCTCGGGAGTGCACGGCAAACAGCTTCCCTCCGCGAGGAAGCCCTCCGAGCTGGGAATCGTCATCGTGCCAAAGCCGAAACCCTAGAAACCAATCGATCCGAGGTCGAAGCCAAAGCCAAATCAAGATCGGAAGAGGAAAGAGATAGAGAATAGCGGCGCGATTCGAAACCCTAGGTCGCGGGGACGAAGAGAGAGAGGAGAGGGTTCCGAGAGAGAAAGGTTGGGTCGCTTGCTTGGGGGGGAATTCCCGACCGTATTATTAAAAAAACAAAAAAAACAAAAAAACAGAAAGAAGAAAAAAAAAAAAGAGGTAGGAGAAAGAGGAAGGAGGCGAGAACGGTAATGAATGAAATTAAAAAAATGATAATGGAAATGGTGTTGGTCGTCTTGGACCCGGCTTTTGCTATGTTTTGTTCTCGTTGGCCAACGCTTCTTTTCAACGATCTTTCTAGACGCTGCACTAGAAGTCACGAGAGAACAGGGAGAAGGTTGTTTCCGTGAAAATTTTGGTGTTCGCAAAAAATCGGTTTCAAATCAAATTAGATTGTGGCCTTACATAAACCCTCAGGTATAAAATATTTTGATAATAAATTCTAATTATTATTTTTATATTTTTATATATCTTTTATTATCCTAATTATTAATTAAATAAGTTTAATAACTTAAATAATTAAACTAGTTTATGTGCGATATAAAATTTTATAAGATAAACTGTATCTATAAATATTCTATAAAATATATATTGGATTTTTTTCAGTTTTGTGATTTAAAACTTATTAAAATTACTTGAGAGGCCCAATAATTGTTAATGGACCTCTTGGGAGACCAACTTGATTTTTCATGTGTGATGTTTAGTCCACATCGAAAACCCACTCCGTTTGGTTAGGGGTTAAGGGGTGGAATAACCCCTTAACCCTCATATTATTTCCAAACACACTTAAAAATAGGTGGGGTTAGCTAACCCCACCTCAAATTGGTTATTCTGCTTTAGCTAATCCCACCTAACCCTATCAAATCCCAACCAAACGCTATTTTCTATTCATAATAACCTACTATCCTTCTTATCCCACCTACTCCAACCAAACACTATTTTTCACTATCCTGGACTAACTCCAACCCCCAACCAAACACAAAAATACTCTAACCCCATCTTAACCCGAACTTAACACTATCCCCGAAATAACTATACTTTGTAAAATGCTTCGTTTACTATCGAGAGTATTCTAGCTCAACTATATATATATATATATATATATATAGGGAGGTCCAACCTCGCCAGCGCCCTCGCGTGCCCCGCTCCCCGCGCCTCTCGCTTACGCTCACGCGCTTGCCGCAGGTGCCCATGCCGGCCTCCGCTCGTCCAGCGGCAACGCGAGCCCACCCCAGCCGCGCTGGCGCTGCGCCGAGGCGGAGAGGAGAGGATATGAGAGATAGAAGAGGATCGATTAGCGGATATCGAAGCGGCGGGATAGCGGAATCGGCGTGGGTAACGGTTAAGAATGGAATTAAGAATGGGATTAAGCGGAGAAATAATATGCGCTGTCGAAGAGGCAGTGGGTACGGATATCGAAGCGGTGGTAGCGAATATCGAAGCGGTGCGTAGCGAATATCGAAGCGGTGGTAGCGAATATCGAGGCGGTGGGTAGCGGATATCGAAGCGGTGGTAGCGATAGCGAATATCGAAGCGGTGGGTAGCGAATATCGAAGCGGTGGTAGCGAATATTGAAGCGGGGAATTAAGAATGGGATTAAGGCTACGATGACACGTGGATTGAAAAACATGGAGATTAATAGAGGAATATATAGATATATAGATAATAATCTCCATGTTTTTCAATCCACGTGTCATCGTAGCCTTAATCCCATTCTTAATTCCCTGCTTCAATATTCGCTACCACCGCTTCGATATCCGCTACCCACCGCTTCGATATTCGCTACCACGGCTTCGATATCCGCTACCACCGCCGATATCCGCTACCCACCGCTTCGATATCCGCTACCACCGCTTCGATATATTATTATCTATATATTCCTCCATTAATCTCCATGTTTTTCAATCCACGTGTCATCGTAGCCTTAATCCCATTCTTAATTCCCCGCTTCAATATTCGCTACCACCGCTTCGATATTCGCTACCACCGCTTCGATATTCGCTACCACCGCTTCGATATCCGCTACCCACCGCCTCGATATCCGCTACCCACCGCCTCGATATACCACCGCTTCGATATCCGCTACCCACTGCCTCTTCGACGGCGCATATTATTTTTCCGCTTAATCCCATTCTTAATTTCATTCTTAACCGTTACCCACGCCGATTCCGCTATCCCGCCGCTTCGATATCCGTTACCCACCGCTTCTTCGACGGCGCATATTATTTCTCTCGTTCGATCCGTTGCTTCCCCTATCTCTCATATCCTCTCCTCTCCGCCCGGCGGCGGGCGCCGGCGTTGGGGGTGGGCTCGGTTCTGCGTTGGGCGAGCGGAGGCGGCATGGGCACCGGCGCGGCGGCGTAAGCGAGAGAGGCGCGGAGCGGGGCACGCGAGGCGGCGAGGTTGGACCTCCCTATATATATATATATATATATATATATATAGGCCACGGCTACTATACTATTATGAGTATAGACCCCTTTATACTCATACATTTTTAACCTTGATTGATGGGATGTGTGGTTAGGATGATGGTGGTCCCCACTTAGAATGATAGTGGTCCCTAGGGTTGAGTGGTTAGTTGGTTGAATAGTATGATCTAACGGATGAAAATGATCAATGGAATAAATTGAGGGCTAAAAACTTATGAGTATAAGGAGGCTAATACTCATAAAAGTATAGTAATAGGACACTCTCTCTCTCTCTCTCTCTCTCTCTCTCTATATATATATATATATATATATATATATATATATATATATATATATATATATATATATATATATATATATATATATATATAGTTGAGCTAGAATACTCGATAGTAAACGAAGCATTTTACTATTGAGTTGTTTTCGATGATAGAACTTCCAAATTGACGCTCGGCTCCGTTAAATATGATCTAAATCATTTAAATTATCTAGAAATCAAATTTCACGTACTTTTGATATTGTTCTTTTATCCATCTAGTGAACAGAAAAAATGGTTGAAAATGAATATTCTTTAAAAAATGATGATAGGAGTCTTGTAATCAAGATCAAAAGTATAGATCTTGTTTTAAATAGTTTAAAGAATTTTCTAACAAAACTTCAATTGATTTGGATATCTTTACACCGTTAAACGAGAAAACGTCTCTTATCCACCATTAAAATTACAAATTTTGAAACCCTTTGATCATTAGGCAAATGATGTCGAAAATATTTGAAATTTGATTTCTAAACACTTTAAGTGGTATAGATCATGTTCAATGGAGCCGATCGACAATTTGGAAGCTCTATCATCGAAAACAACTCGATAGTAAAATGCCCGTTACTTATCGAGTATTCTAACTCAACTCTATATATATATATATATATATATATATATATATATATATATATATATATATATATATATATATATATATATATATATATATATATATATATATATATATATATATATATATATATATATATATATTCGTTTTATTTATTATATATAATATTTTATTTGTATATAGATATATTATTATCTAATAATTTATTATATAATTTACTATTTATTTTTATATAATATAAAATATATAATTAAATGTTAAATATTTTAGACTATTAGTATTAGGTATAAATATTAATTTTATAATATTAAGCATTTACATATAAATTATATATTAATAAATAAAAAAATTTGATGCAACTTAAATTAATTTTATATTTGACGAAAATTAATTGCGAGAATTGTAAATAATGATTTCTCTTCTCATTCACTAACTACTGGGGATTACGATACTTACTAAAATTATTTCACTAACTAATGGGAGACTACTGTGCCTACTAAAATTTTTTGATGTACTTATTGCACCATTTAAATTCTAAAATTAATTTTTATAACTAATTATTAAAATTAAATTTTACAATAATTATCCGCAGCATCCCGCGGGTCCCTTAACTAGTATCTATGAATCCACAATGTTTCTTGCCACGTGGCAAAAAATCCTTCATTCACTAATTTAATATTATGTATGTACAATATACATACATACACATAACATACATATACATACATATATATACATACATACATACATACATACATATTATTATACATAATGAATCCACAATGTGTATGAAAACCTAACCAAACAAATTCTCTAAACATTAACTGACTCTTCATACATATACATACATACATATACATATACATAACACATATACATCTATATCTATACTAATCTACTCCTCCCAAAACCTCTCCCTCCTCATCCCGAGACCCCTCATCTTCCAAAACCGCTCCTTCCTTATCTCCCAAAACCACCCGCCACCCTCCTTCACCCCCTCCTTAATAGAATCATTAATTAGTAAAATAATACTTCATATTTAATTAAGAGATTAATCATCATTATCAATCAAATTGCTCATAAACTGCTATAACTAACACTAAGCACCTAATTAATTCAATAAACGGTCGACCCATACTTATTATGTCTCATGTGGGGCCACGCAATTGAACTAATTTAACCTGGATATATTATAAGAATATGCCTGTAACAAAAAAATTTTGTCAATAAAAAGTAACAGTCATTTAGAGATCGTGGCTATTATTTATCTAATTAGTGTTTTTTATTTTTATTTGAATATGGATTTGGATTTAAATGACTTCTTTTTAAAGCATCCGAGAGAGCCCTTTTTTAATTTTTGTGCGCAATGTACATAAATTTGTAATTACAATTGCATTCTACGAGTAGTTATCTTAGTGTGCATTATGCAGGTGAACATCACTCCTTAATGCAAATACATATTATCTTCATTGTGCCCGTGAGGAGAACCTCTTCTCCCTCGCCCTCCACCTCACTTCTCTAGCCGACCTCGCGCCAATGCATGCGCATCTATTCTCTCCTTTGTCGCCCCTCTCCTCTTCTCCTTCCTCCTCAGTCGTCCTTTTACTGATTTATGTGCTCTTTTTCCGACTTTTGTTTGCCAATTAGTTTATTTTTTTCACTTTTAATGCTCATCTAAATTTGTGTTTATCTTAGCTTTGTTATTGAGATAATATATGTCATAAAAATTGACTTGGTATAAGCTTATTATATAAACTTATTACCCTTAGTAATAGATTTATTTTTTTTTAAGATGCAAATGACATTGTATTCAAATGATGTTGTTCTTTCAAGCATTTTGCCAAATAAGTGTTCCTTTTAGTGTATTAATTTTCTAACAAATTTATGAGAGTAGTGATTATTATTTTAATCTAAGTTGTGGATAGAGGCTATAACTTCTAAAAATATTATTTCTCAATTTTTTTTTGTTGCACATTACTGTTCATGAATAAGTCATTTGAGTTACACAAAAATTGATGGAGTAAAATTATCAAAAAATTGATTAAATTAGCATTTGCATCAACAAACTAAACATAGTATATAGATCGTTGGCTTATAGATACATGAAAAGTGGGCTTTTATAATTTAACAGTAGTTAAAAACTAACTATTATTATTTTTTAATTTATTTGTATGACTATCATATATTCTTTCATACTTTTTTTCCTATTTTTTTACATTTTGTACTAATTCTCTGATGGCATGACAATTTGGATGTCCAAAGGCAAATGCAATAATAATTAGTTTTTAAGAGAATTCTAATTTGAGTTAGAAAAGATGATAGAATAGATAAATATCTTTATATGATTAGTTAAATATGAATTTGAGTATCTTTAGTTTTTCTTTCATTATTTATTATCCTTCATAATATTTTAAATATTTTTTCTATTTTTTTTTAACGTTTTTATTTGTTTGTTAAATCTGTAGTCTGTAGAATTGTACTAAAGCATTTTTACCCGCCACATCGTGCTGGTCCCTAAGCTATATATATATATATATATATATATATATATAGTAGAACTCTTTGTGCTATTAGAGCACACGGCGACCACTTGTGCTCTAAGTTTTTAACCACCCGTCAAATTTGATGGGTGGTTAGTGAAAGAGAGAAGAGTAATTGGAGAGAAATTGGGTTTCTCAATTTCTCTTCTTTTTGAATTTCTCTTTAATTTCTCTTCTCCCATTCATCCTAACCACCCATCAAATTTGATGAGTGGTTAAAAATTTAGGAGCACAAGGGCTGCTGTGCTCCTAATAGCACAGTAGCCCTACTATATATATATATATATATATATATATATATATATATATATAGAGAGAGAGAGAGAGAGAGAGAGAGAGAGAGAGAGAGAGAGAGAGAGAGAGAGAGAGTCCGGCTATGTCACGCCCCGGGGTCTCTTTTAGGATAAAACACAGCAAATTTTTTTTTTTTTTTGAAAGCCTGACCCTCAGGGTATGCCAGATCCGCCACAAATATAAGGAGTCCACTGTCCACACGGACAGAGTCACCCCTGTATTTGCACGGCGTCGCACAAGTACAAAATACAAACAGGATACAACCACCATAATGAATATACAACATTCAACATTCATTCACCATTCACCACAGGTTTACCATTCAACGTTTAAACATAAAACCACAAATATCAGTTAAAATATTTACAACTCGGAAACTGGTTTTGAAATACTAAGTTACAAAAACCACGAAAAACCTTTTGAAAGCTATTTCCTACACGAAAACCTTTTCTTTCTAAAGCACGCTACCACGAGGGGTAGAAAACTATTTTCATTTTACAAAATGCCAGAACTTCTTTTCAAAACCATTTCTAATCCTTTGCATGAAAACCACGAGTGTTTTAATTAACTTCACAAAACCATGTGTATAAATATCCAAATAAACAAAACCAACTGAACCATATTTCTAAGAGATATCAACTGAAGTAAAGAGGGTAATACTAAACCAACAAACCGGGTCGGAAGCTCTATCGACTACTATGAACGTGTCTCACGTCTCGTCTCAACCCTCACTACCCGCAATACCTGAAAAATGGTGGGGTGTTAGTTATGGGGTTGCCCCAAGGATCTATCTAGATTGTATCCGATACCTAGAGGGGGGTGAATAGGTGTACCGGCCAAAATACCACTAATTTCGATGCGTTAAAAATAAATGCGGAAAATAAAAACACACCGAGATTTACGTGGAAAAACTCCAAACTCGGAGTAAAAAACCCACGGGACCAACACGCGAATAAACAATTCAAAAAGAGAAAAGATTACAAGGTGATTACCGACTCCACGGACTTAACCTCTCTAACTCTCCTTCGAATCTCCGCGCAATCCTCCTTCGGGTTGTCCACGCCCTCACGTCCGAGTCCACGAACGCACGCACTTCGAATCCACGAAGCCTCGAACACGCCGAATCCACGACGCCCACTCGAATCCACGAGCACACCCCGTCCGGAGCAAAAACAACACGATCGATGATGATTTATTGCTTAGATTCTCATTAAAGATCTATGGGAATAATCTCTAAGCAATTCTCAAATTGATTCTAGAAAAAAATTAAGAATTAGGGCACCGAGAATCAATTTGGGAGAAGCTTAATGTAGAAGATGAGGAAAACGGCTACCTACAAGCTTCTAGGGTTTTTCATAAATAATCTTGACTTAACCATATTTTAGAAAACACCTCTACATCTTATTTATAGGTTTAGAAAACATAGAGATTGACTAGGATTTGAAAACATGATATTTAAAACCAATTAGAAGATTTAGAGATAGACTAGGATTTGAAAATCTGAATTTAGAAATTTTCACGACACCAGAGACCGGTCTTCACTTGGGAGACCGGTCTTGATAGGTCCGATCTCGAACCCCTCGACCGGTCCACCCTTCCGTCAATTTCTTTCCAGCCGATAGGGACCGGTCTCAAGCCACCAAGACCGGTCTCTCTCTGCGTATCAGTAAAACCAGTTACTGAGACCGGTTTGCAAGAACAGAGACCGGTCCCTGAACCATGAAAGGTTCAGATTTGTCCAGTTATTCATTTTAAAACCATCCTAAGTCTTCCAAACACATTTTAATGTTTGTAAATCATCATCAATAGTATTTGAACTTACAGAGCATTGTGGATCTATGTTCTGAGTTTTGTGAGTCTTCGATCTTCATCTCTTCTTCTTTAAACCTTCAAGACTCCGAACTGACTTCAAGAAATATGCCAACATAAAATCCGTAACATGGGGGATGTTAGAACATGTAAACATGTCTCCCTCCCAGTGGGTACCGCAAGCCGATGAAGGCGAGGAGTACTCACCGGATCAGGAAGAGATAAACAACAAGAAGGGCAGATATACTAAATATAGTAGCAACAGTAATACATGAACAAGATGTATAAGAACAACTACCGCTACTGCACGGAAGAACATAAAGCATACATGGGTAACAAACTATAGTAGCAAGACAAGTATAAGGAAAGAACTGTATGTAAGCATGCAACAACTGCTACTATAGATATATGCGTCAACCGGACGTATAGACCAAATATACCCAATCTGTACTAGCCGTATTGGTACCCAACACCTCAGGCCCATGCCACATCTGCTCTAAACAGAAACCAGCCATATTGGTACCCAACACCTCAGGCTGAAAGCATATAACCCTCTTGGTCTCACGGGTTGACACAAGCAACCACTTTTCCGAAAAAGAACACCTTCTTGCAGTGGATCAGACTGCTGGTGTACTTCGTGAAATGTGTACGAGCAGTGGCGATCGATGCAGAATGCTCAATAGCCAACCGTCGGCAACCAGCCGACAATCCTGCCCACTCAGGGCACACTGACCGTATAGGTCGTCAAACAGTAAGGAAGCGCACGAACTGACCACTCAGGTCAACTAGGATGGAACACTCAACATCCTCTCTACTGTACGCAAGTACTGACTACTCAAGTCAACTGGGATGGAACAACTCAACATCCTACCGAAGGTATGCACGTACTGACTACTCAAGTCAACTAACATATACTCAAGAACTGACCAATAGGTCACACGAATGTCAAATCATGTATCACTAAAATCCAGAACTACTGTCAGCCACTAGCCGACAATCCAATCCCCCCCCGGGTACACCGATCTCAATGATCATCGACGAAAGAAGTCAAGGAACCGACACGAGATACAACGACCAACCAATCAGGTCACGAAAACAGATACAATACACTGACCGACTAGGTCACCATCTCACAGATAGTCACGAAACCACTCCACTCTAAACATGATACAGGATATGTAGAACAGGCAAGTAGAACAACAAGGAAATATGGTATCACATACAGATAAACTACTATACTCCTACACATGATACTAAGCATGGAAACATCTAAGCAGGGTATAACCAAACAACGTGGGTGCTAGGCTCAACATATAGTATAAGCACGGATAATAATAAGAGAGCAAGGATAAGAAACCATCACCGAGCGTGCACCACACTGTACCGACGTCGGATCGAAGTACCCACCTGTATAACCGTGGAACTGATCTCTCGACTGCAGAGATGGAACAACCGAACCTACGAAAGGTCCACTGGATTAGAATCCAACCCACTAACCCAAACACTAACTCACAAAGCCCCACTAACGAACCCACGAAAATCGGTTTCCCAAAATCGATTGCCGTAACACATCGGAAGTCCCGAAAACTGCACTGGGACTCCGCCGGGACCCACGAACTGTCCCGAAACTTCCCGACTAAAGATATGAATCGCCCGCTGCCACAAAACACCTATTTTAGTGTGACTTGGCAGCGGAGACGGCAACACACTCCGAAACGATTATCGTCGGATAATTGTTCCGATCCGGGTTCCCGGAAGTATCAAATTTGACACCGAAACCCACCGTCGCTTACCCGTCATTTTTGAACCCTCGAAACGATGCGGGTGACCAGCTGATAAGGCCCAGCGACGTTGCAAACAATTACTAAGTACCGTCGGAAGAATTTTGAACCGTAAACGCATTTTGTCGGCGGATCTCGCCGCAAAACGCTCGGGAAATCGCTTTCCGATTTCTGCTAAGTCTTGGGGCCTTGGACGATCAGTCCAGAGGTTACCCACAGCATGAACACGCTGCCCACAGCAGCCATAACCCTCAAAATTGCATAAAAGCCCATCTTGGTTCATAAAATCGCATCATTATTTTATGCGATTTCAGGGCTTTTATGGTCTGTCTGTACCAACCAGAGATCAATTAGACGAACCATCGCACTCACTGACAGGTTTAAGTGTGCTGGAGGCCGTGCTCACCTTTCGGAGCACTGCCGGCCCTTGCGGCACGCGCACAAGCAATGCGAAAACCTGTAAAACAGCGCGCACAACGCTTACCTTGCATTAAATTAACTAACCCGGGCATCTCTACCCATGACGGAGGTGAGCACGATGTTCAGCACGAGTTGTAGATCATCGTGCTCACATCCCGAGGTGGAGGGGACTTAACGGATCACCAAAAAGGTCACCGGAACCCTCAAACAGTGTGCTGGAACTACGTTTAATGCTTACCGGACCCGAGGGAGCTAGGGTTGATCGCCGGCGGGCGACGGCGGCGCTCCGGCCGAGGACGGGTGCGGCGAGTCGGTGGGGCTCGGGGCACCCGCGGCCGGCGGCGGAGGAGATCGATTCCCTCCACTAGTCCTCGGGTTTGACGGCGCCGGCGGCGGCGGCCGGAGGAGCTCGGGCCGACGGTGATTCGGCGCCGGAGGCTGAGGAGAGGCGGTGGACCCGTCGATGGCCGGCGGCGTCGCTTGGAAGTCGAGCGGACTCGACCTCGGCCCGCACGGATGCGGGCGGCCGCAGAAGTCCGAGCGGCCGGCGGCGCGTGCGAGACGGCGGGGAAGCGCGGAGATGACGGAGGCGGCGCGCGCCGATGGGAAGCGGTGGCGGCGCGCGAAGGCCGAGATCACCCGAGGCTCGGCTTGGGTGACTGCCTGGCCCGCAGGAGCGAGGCGGCGGTCGGCGGCGCTCGGGGACGGCGGGGCGGCCGAGGCTCTGCCGGCGACGGCTCTCGGCCAGCGGAAGGCTTCAAGTGGGTTTAGAAGCTCCCCCGATGGCTCTCGGTCAAGGTGGTGGAGATGGTGGCCGAGGGAGGAAAGGAAGGTGGCTCAGGGGGTTCTCTGGCGGCCGGAGTTGCTTGTCGGAGGTCAGGGCACGCGCACGAGATGGGCAGGAAGGTGCTGAGGCGGCTAGGGTTCGCTGGGGTGGTGGAGATGAGATTAGGGTTAGGGTTTCCATGAGAGAAACCCTAGATCACTTATATCTCACATGTACAATTGCAAGGAAGTCCACCAAAGTCTACTATTCACAGCCTAGCCCCTGTCCGCATGAGTATTATGCGTCCACGTCCCTCGACGTTCGAAATCGCGCGAAATGGCGCATGAAATATTGGGTTTCTTCGCGATTTATCTGTTTTGCCAATTTGACCTCTTAGCGGACATTTCGTAATTCTCGGAGATCCGTCCGTCGAATTTCCAAACGGACTGTGCCAGCGCGTTTCGTACGACTGGGGCATCGAATCTAGTATTTCGTTTCATTCGATTTGGTCTCTGATTTGCGACAAAACCTACCCTCTTTGTTTCCACCATTAAACCACCTATAATAATATATAAATCAATCAAACCTCTTTTTCTCGACAACCATGCATCATAACCCAATTCCGTCAGTGCCATTGGGTCCAGAATAGTCGAGTCGTTCGAAACGAGCTATTAGAGTCTCATGTTCGGAGTCCAATACGCACCAGAACCCTTCTCTACTCACTGGCTCATCCGAAAAGCCGGAGTTACTATTCACTTTAAGTCATCAGTCCAGATCGCATAACTTCTCCATCTCAGCTCATTTTCACCTAAAATTTGACGAGTGCTTTAGTAATTACATTACACACAAAAACATCGTCAGCACAGGATTTAATTCTTATTATAGAAAATCTCGGTTATTACAGGCTACTATCCTATTAATAGGATAGGGACCCTTGTCCTATCCAGTCGTTTTGAATGATCGACACTCTAAATTGATAATCGGCACCGTTGAAGTTGATCTACACTATAAGAAATATTTAGAAACTAAATTTTGTAGTATTTAAAAATCATTATCAAGTTCATCTTAAGAGTTAAAAAATGAACGGTCATAAATGAATAACCTTCTTAAAATAGATGTTAGACTTTCTCAATTCATAATCAGAGTTGTCAAACATTATCTAAATAGTATAAAGAATTTTCTATCAAAAATTCAAGCAATTTGGATTGCTCTACACCGTTAAACAAGCAAACGGCTCATATAGGTCGTAAAATATTGTCGATTTTACGACACTTTGATCACCATGTAAATACTTTTAAAAATTTATGAAATTTAGTTTCTAGATATTTCAAATACTCTAGATCAACTTCAACGACTCCGATCATCGAATCGAAATCTCTATCATCACAAACAATTTGATGGGACAAGTGCTACTATCCTACTAATATGATAGTAGCCCTAGCCTATATATATATATGTCACACCCCGGGGTCGGCAGGACCTTCCCCAAAGCGTGCCCAGACCCGCCATATGCCAACACATATGAGGCGTCTAACTAAAAACAGCGGAATTAAAAACAATAAAGAGCTATAACTAGTATATCAGAGCCACTGCAACTAATGCTAAAGAACAAATAGAGAGAAAGAAAGAAACTACATCAAGTATAACTAGAAGCATAAGGAATACAAGGCTAATAGTATCATCCTCAAAAATACACAAAAGTAGTGGCCTCTATACACGGTACAACTCTCCATCTCTCTCAAAATAAAACAGGAGAAACGGTAGGCCACCTATCGCACAACTCGTCGAATGTCGCTACCCCGAGACGACACCCTTGCCACGGTCCCGAGCCTCCCCCGATGCAGAAGGCACTGAAAGGAAATAGAAACAGAGGGCGTGAGAACTATAATTTATAGTTCCCAGTGGGCAATTACTGACCTGCACTATTGCACCACTAGGCCCAAAGAAAGGAGAGTAAGTAAGCGAAATAACAAAACTTGTAAATAAAGCATAAGGAAAAAGCTACATTACTCATGTTCCAAATCTGTTACCGTAAGTCCATGTTCTATCATATAAGCATGATACGTTTTACATTAACCAACAAGTATGCTAAATTATAAATAAAGCATTATCAAGTATACTATACATTCGAGCAAAGACCACATAATCCAACTACTAAGCCCTATCTAGTAGTGATTGTCATTTAGTATTGTTGAATGTCCAAGTTCAATTCTCTTTCACTAGGATATACCCACAGTAATCCAACTTGTGCCACCTAAGTACCGTGGTAGCCCCAACATCCCCCGCAAGGAATGAGTCTGTCCCAACGGTCCCGTAGGTTTCTCAACACCGCACGCGCGAACGAATCGCAAAGGCCAACTCCGGAGTGCCAGCTTGTAGGGAGCGACCCTTACAAGCATGTGCGAAAGAGCACAAATGGCAACAAGTATAGTCAAGTCTCAAGTCGAAGCCTCATGTCTCAACATGGAAATAGTAACTAGTAACCCTAAGGTCTAGTTCAATTATTCTCATGACACTAGATTCTCTATGTCAAGTTCATTCACGAGCCTAATGCCGCTTAATGACATTAGCTCACTATTCTACACTTTTGATGCCAAGCCAATGCCGCTTAATGACAAGGGCTTTTCTCCTATGTCATGCATAGTTCTATGTTCTCAAACACATGTCAAATTCCTCTTAAACACAAGGTTCCAAGTTTCCAAATAGAATACTACAAGGCTTCAGCTCTCACATGCATACGTCTCTACTATATAGAGTAAAATTGCATTACACATAACATATGTATCTTAAGCATTCTAAAATTCACAAATAAATCAAATAGCATGAAAATGAACTAATTTTCATTTAACCATAAGCAAATAAGCACCAATGAGAATTTCTTATTGTGCTAGGTGAGGCCAAACCCACCGTCGCTCCAAGCGTCGCTCTGAACCGCTAACGAAGCTTCGATTCCTACTCCTAGTACCCTACAAAGTAGATCTTAGGAGTTACAACCTCAAGAGATAAGTCTTGAGTTCAAACTTTAAGCTTCTATGTAGAGAGTAAGGAAAAATTCACCTTAGAGTACAAATCCTTCTCCAATCCTCAAATGGAGGTTAGATCTCTTCCACGGCAACCTAAATCAAGGTTCCAAACCAATTAATTGGACTCTAAAAGCCCTAGGTTGCAAATCCCCAAAATAAACCCTAATCTACTAAAACTAGGGTTTCATCAAGTAGAAAGCTTCAAAATCTCAAACTAGAGGAAATAGAGGTGATGCCTACCTTCAAGAAGCTCACAAACAAGTTCCAAGTCCACCAAACTTGAAGATCTTTCCTTCAACTTGCTCCCAAACCAAGCTCCAAGCTTCATCCATGGTGGAGAATGCACCAAGAAGCAAAAAGGAGAAAAAGAGAGAAGGATCAATCCTCCAAAAAAGCACCCAAGACCCAAGAAATCAAAGGGGGAAAGGGGAGAGCTCCCTACCTCTATTTCCTGCAGTGAAGGGCTCAAAATGAGCCCTAGGGGTGAGGGGCATATGTATAAAGCAACAAAATGCCAAACAGTCCCTGCAGTTTCGGATTTTAGCGCCGGCTTATGCAGTACAAATCCGGTTTGTGCGGTATAAACTCTAACAACGACAAACCGAGCCTCGGGTTTGCCCAGCTGCTCATCTATACCGGTACAAATCTCGGCTTGTACCGGTATAGCCATCATTTTGTACCGGTATAGACACCATTTTGTACCGGTATAAAGGCATAAAAATCCCAACCCGAGAGCAACTTAAAATCCAGCTTTTTGGACTTTAGTGCTTGGAAATCATCCACTAACCTCGGTACTCGTGCCATGGGTCGGAAGACAGTCAACGACCCTCCAGAAATTCTGGAAAAGCTCAGATCTCACATCTAACACTCGAACCTTGTAATTTGCAGAAGTTCAGTGCGTCACATTCACCCCTCCTAAAAAGGGGTTTCGTCCGCGAAACTCGAAATTAAAGTCATACCTCATGACTCCATCTGAAAGAGATGGGGATAGTGCTCTCGAAGCGCACTCTCTAGCTCCCACGTGGCCTCCCGCTCCTCGTGGTTGCTCCATAGGACTTTCACATAAGAAAGCTCCCGGTTCCGCAACTTCTTTACCTCACGAGCCAATATCCGCACTGGTTGCTCTTCGAAGCTCAAATCCTCTCTCAGCTCCAACGGTGTAGCATCCAAAACATGAGCTGGATCATGTATATACTTAGGAGGACCGATACATGGAAGACATTGTGTACACCCGATAGGTTCGGCGGTAGAGCAAGTCTATACGCTACGGGCCCACACGCTCAAGAATCTCATACGGTCCAATGAAACGGGGCTCAACTTACCCCGAATCCCAAATCTCCCGACTCACTGCGGTCGGCGAGACTTTCAAAAAGACATGGTCTCCAATCTGAAACTCCAAGTCTCGTCGATGTCGGTAAGCGTAGCTCCTCTGCCTACTCTGGGCTGTCAACAACCGCTCGCTGGCAATGCGAACCTTGTCCTCTACTTCCTGGAGCACATCTGGGCCTAAAGCCAAACTCTCACCAACTTCACTCCAATGAAGTGGCGATCTACATTTCCGTCCATAGAGTGCCACAAATGGCGCCATCTTAATACTTGCTTGGTAACTATTGTTATAAGCAAACTCTGCCATCGGTAGATGCTGCGACCATCCTCCCTGGAAGTCGATCACGCAGGCTCGAAGCATGTCCTCGAGTGTCTGTATAGTACGCTCTGACTGCCCGTCACTCTGAGGGTGGAAAGCAGTGCTGAAATTCAGTCGAGTACCCAAGGCGTCCTGCAGACTCCTCCAAAAGTGTGACACAAAACTTGTGTCCCTGTCCGATACAATCGAGGTAGGTACTCCGTGTAGTCGCACAATCTCATCCAAGTAAACCTGTGCGAGTCTCTCTCCAGTCCAAGTAGTATGGATGGGTATGAAATGCGCCGATTTCGTCAACCTATCCACGATCACCCAAATAGCGTCATGCCCGGCCTAAGAGCGAGGCAATCCCATCACAAAGTCCATGGTGATCTTCTCCCACTTCAACACTGGAATCGGTAAGCTCTACAATTTCCCCGCGGGAACTCTATGCTCCGCTTTCACTTGTTGGCAAGTTAAACAACCAGCTACAAACTCGCCAACATCCTTTTTCATCCCGGGTCACCAATAATGTAGCTTCAAATCCTTATACATCTTGGTGCCTCCCGGATGTATAGCATAAGGTGCACGGTGTGCTTCTAGAAGAATCTCATCTTTAAGTGTTGGTTCCGCCGGTACACAAATCCGCCCACGGAATATCATCAAGTCACCACCGTCAACACTAAAATCACCGGTGCAACCATCAACCATTTTCGCTCGAACCCTTTGCATCTCCACATCAAAAGCTTGCTTTTCCTTTATCCTTTCCAATAAGGTAGGTTGCACCACCAAAGTCATCAACCTCATAGGTGTGTCAGGAGTCACCACCTCCAACTCTAACCGCTTCATCTGCTCGATCAACGGCGGTTGAGTAACTATCATCATCACTAAGTTTTCCGTCGATTTCCTACTTAGCGCATCAGCCACCACGTTAGCCTTGCCTGGGTGGTAAAGTATCGTCAAATCATAATCCTTGAGGAGCTCCAACCATCTGCGCTGCCTCAAGTTCAATTCCTTCTGAGTGAACAGATACTTTAAACTCTTGTGATCCGTATACACTTCACACCGCTCGCCATAAAGGTAGTGGCGCCAAAGCTTCAGTGCGAACACTACAGCCGCCAACTCCAAATCGTGAGTAGGGTAATTCCTTTCATACTCCTTCAGTTGGCGAGAAGCATAAGCGATCACCTTTCCATCCTGCATCAACACGCAACCCAATCCATTAAAGGAAGCATCGCTATAAATCACATACCCTGCTCCAGCAACTGGCAAGGTTAGGATTGGTGCGGCAGTCAATCGCAGCTTCAACTCCTGAAAGCTCTTCTCGCACGCTTCATTCCAAATAAACTTGGTGCCTTTATGCGTGAGTCTCGTGAGGGGAGTAGATAACTTTGCAAATCCCTCAACAAACCTCCTGTAGTAGTCGGCCAAGCCAATAAAACTCCGAATCTCGGTCACACTCGTCGGTCTTGGCCAATCCTTGACGGCTTCAATTTTCTTGGGATCCACGGCTATACCTGATTCTGAAATCACATGGCCCAAAAATGCCACCTCTCTAAGCCAAAACTCGCATTTCTTCAACTTGGCAAAGAGTTTATTTTTCCGATGCACTTGAAGTACAAGTTTCAAGTGTTCCTCATGCTCCGCATCACTTCGGGAATAAACCAATATGTGTCGATAAACACTACGACAAATCTATCCAGATATGGCCTAAAGACACGGTTCATCAAATCCATAAAAGCTGCCGGGGCATTACTAAGCCCAAACGGCATCACGGTGAACTCATAGTGTCCATACCGTGTCTGAAAGCCGTCTTCGATACATCCTCGGGCTTGATCTTCAGCGATGATATCCGGCGTAAGTCGATCTTGGAATACACGCTCGATCCACAGAAGGCGATCAAACAGATCATCGATCCTCGGCAACGGATACTTATTCTTAATCGTGACTTTATTGAGCTCACGATAGTCCATACACAAGCGAAGTGATCCGTCCTTTTTCTTCACAAAAAGAACCGGCGCTCCCTAAGGTGACACGCTCGGTCTCACATAACCTTTATCCAAAAGGTCCTGCAACTGTGCCTTCAGCTCTTTCAACTCTGCGGGTGCCATCCTATAGGGCGCCTGTGAGATTGGAGTAGTCCCAGGAACGAGATCTACTACAAACTCAATCTCCCTAACAGGCGGCATTCCTGGTAGCTCAGCTGGAAACACATCCTGGAACTCCCTCACCACAGGAATATCCTCAATCCTAGGGGAGTCCTCAACATCTCGGACTGCAATACTAGCCAAATAGGCTATACACCCACTGCTAATCAACTGCCTAGCTCGGGAGGAGCTAATAGTCATCGCAAATAGCGAACTCTGGCATCCCCGAAAGACAATCACCTCGTGACCAGGCTCTCTAAAAGTCACAGTACGACTCACACAATCGATCGTAGCAAAGTACCGGGTCAACCAATCCATGCCCAAAACTATATCGAACTCCCCGAGTTTGTGCACCACAAATAGGTCCACGGGCATGATCCAATCCCCAATCTGAACCAGGCAACTAAAACAACACTCTCGAACATCTATAGAATGTCCAGGTATAACCACTCGTCCTGAATGTGACAAAGGTGTCCTAGGGATGTCATGCAACTCGGCAAACAGCCGATCAATAAAAGAACAGGATGCACCGGTATCGAATAAAGCACGTACTCGAATGCTGGAAATCAAAATGATACCTGCAACGACATCCTCAGCTGCTGCCGCTGCCTCAGTCTGAGCGGCGTACAAACGCCCACTCGGGCCCTGTCGAGACCCCTCGCTCGGCCTCTGCGCAGAAGTCCTCCCAGCCTGGTAGGATGCAGTAGGTGTCCCCGGGCTGGAACACAGCGATCTTTGGTGCGATGCGTCGATGGCGGAACCCGATCCCTCGGGCGATCCGGCGAAAGTGGCCCTCCTGACCACAAGAGTAGCACCGGCCCCGACCCTGCGGGCACTGTCGGGGGTGATGGGGCCCGCTACAAATCACGCAGCGCTGTGCCTGTCGTCGCTCTGGTCCTCGGCGCTGTTGTGGGGTACCTCGTCCTCGAGTCTGGCTCCTGGGGTACTTCGGCGGCTTCCTTGAGTGCGTCTGACTCGCACCCTCGCCTGCGGGCCTTTTGCCCTTGCCCCGATCCAAGCCTTCTTGTCGCTCCTTCATAACTATCGCGCCCCGCTCCACAATGAGAGCGCGATTTACCACCTCACGGTAGGTGCGCAGGTTAGCGGACTGCACAAGCCTATAGATAGAAGGCCTCAGTCCACTCTCAAAGATCCTGGCTTTGTCCTCGTCGTCCCGCACGACGAAAGGTACACAGTGTAGAAGCCTGGTAAACTCCCGCTCGTACTCAGCCACTGTCCGCTCCCCCTGGCGCAAGCTGCGCAAGTCTGTCTCCATCTGTCGCCGAACACTATCAGGGAAGTAGTGCTCGAGTAGCAGTCCCTTGAACCTCGTCCAAGTCATCGATGCCAAGTCGGTGCTCGGGTTCTCCTGGATGTCCCGCCACCACTGATAGGCCTCGCCGTCCAGATGGTGAGTGGCGAGCCAAACTCTGTCCCTCCCCTCCACAAAAGTATTGCGAAACAGCTTCTCCATGTGCATAAGCCACTTCTCGACAATCCAATGATCCACGTTCTCGCCGTCGAATACATGTGGACTGCACCTCCTGAACTCATTGAGGCGGCTCATCGGTCGGTCTCGCTCTAGCCCCTCAACCATCGTCGGAAAAACCGCTCCTCCGGAGGTATACGAGCCCCGGTAGTGCCGTCGCCACCCTCTCCTGCCGTGCCACCGACGGTGCAGAATGTAAAGATCTGGGCGCGGGAGTCGGCGCTCTCGGTGCTACCACCTCGGCGGTCTTTGGTGGTCTTGGAGCACAGGCCTCCACAGCGGCGCCTGCTGCAGAAGGAGGTCCTCCAAGCGCTTCATCCGCTCGTCCTGTCGGCGCGCCGCCTGCACTCTGGCCGGGCCGCCGCCGTCTGGCCACGAGCCACGAGATTAGTGAGGACCGCCACCTGATCCCTCAGCTCACGGACCTCGCTCGACTCAGAAGTAGCTGAGGTCTCGACCTCCTCGATGCGTGCCATGTTATCGGCCCCGACGGATTGGGAACGAGTAAGAGGCATCAACACTGCAACAACATAAAAGCGCAAGTTAGTAAAACCCGCGCCATCGCAACCCCACTCAGAAACCCAAATCATGCGAAAGTAAAGAAGTGTGCTTTCTACTAACTCCCGATGTTACGTTGTCGACCGCCAACGTAACCCTCCGCGAAGTTGGAAGCTACACACCTCGATCAAACTCCAACTTTTTAGAGTTATAACAAAACCCAATCAGGTACTTTCGCTCACAAGTCAAATAGACCTCGTCTCTCACGAGCCTATTTCCTATAGTCCAACAAGCCTAAGGTTTGCTAGGTTCTCTAAGACGTCACCCTAGGCTCTGATACCAAATTAATCTGTCACGCCCCGGGGTCTGCAGGTCCTTCCCCAAAGCGTGCCCAGACCCGCCATATGCCAACACATATGAGGCGTCTAACTAAAAACAGCGTAATTAAAAATAATAAAGAGCTATAACTAGTATATCAGAGCCACTGCAACTAATGCTAAAGAACAAATAGAGAGAAAGAAAGAAACTACATCAAGTACAACTAGAAGCATAAGGAATACAAGGCTAATAGTATCATCCTCAAAATACACAAAAGTGGTGGCCTCTATACACGGTACAACTCTCTATCTCTCACAAAATAAAACAGGAGAAACGGTAGACCACCTATCGCACAACTCGCCGAATGTCGCTACCCCGAGGCGACACCGTTGCCACGGTCCCGAGCCTCCCCCGATGCAGAAGGCACTGAAAGAAAACAGAAACAAGGGGCGTGAGAACTATAATTTATAGTTCCCAGTGGGCAATTACTGACCTGCACTATTGCACCACTAGGCCCAAAGAAAGGAGAGTAAGTAAGCGAAATAATAAAACTTGTAAATAAAGCATAAGGAAAAAGCTACATTACTCATGTTCCAAATCTGTTACCGTAAGTCCATGTTCTATCATATAAGCATGACACGTTTTACATTAACCAACAAATATGCTAAATTATAAATAAAGCATTATCAAGTATACTATACATTCGAGCAAAGACCACATAATCCAACTACTAAGCCCTATCTAGTAGTGATTGTCATTTAGTATTGTTGAATGTCCAAGTTCAATTCTCTTTAACTAGGATATACCCACAGTAATCCAACTTGTGCCACCTAAGTACCGTGGTAGCCCCAACATCCCCCGCAAGGAATGAGTCTGTCCCAACGGTCCCGTAGTTTTCTCAACACCCCACGCGCGAACGAATCGCAAAGGCCAACTCCGGAGTGCCGGCTTGTAGGGAGCGACCCTCACAAGCATGTGCGAAAGAGCACAAATGGCAACAAGTATAGTCAAGTCTCAAGTCGAAGCCTCATGTCTCAACATGGAAATAGTAACTAGTAACCCTAAGGTCTAGTTCAATTATTCTCATGACACTAGATTCTCTATGTCAAGTTCATTCACGAGCCTAATGCCGCTTAATGACATTAGCTCACTATTCTACACTTTTGATGCAAAGCCAATGCCGCTTAATGACAAGGGCTTTTCTCCTATGTCATGCATAGTTCTATGTTCTCAAACACATGTCAAATTCCTCTTAAACACAAGGTTCCAAGTTTCCAAATAGAATGCTACAAGGCTTCAGCTCTCACATGCATACGTCTCTACTATATAGAGTAAAATTGCATTACACATAACATATGTATCTTAAGCATTCTAAAATTCACAAATAAATCAAATAGCATGAAAATGAACTAATTTCCATTTAACCATAAGCAAATAAGCACCAATGAGAATTTCTCATTGTGCTAGGTGAGGCCAAACCCACCGTCGCTCCAAGCGTCGCTCTGAACCGCTAACGAAGCTTCGATTCCTATTCCTAGTACCCTACAAAGTAGATCCTAGGAGTTATAACCTCAAGAGATAAGTCTTGAGTTCAAACTTTAAGCTTCTATGTAGAGAGTAAGGAAAAATTCACCTTAGAGTAAAAATCCTTCTCCAATCCTCAAATGGAGGTTAGATCTCTTCCACGGCAACCTAAATCAAGGTTCCAAACTAATTAATTGGACTCTAAAAGCCCTAGGTTGCAAATTCCCAAAATAAACCATAATCTACTAAAACTAGGGTTTCATCAAGTAGAAAGCTTCAAAATCTCAAATTAGAGGAAATAGAGGTGATGCCTACCTTCAAGAAGCTCACAAACAAGTTCCAAGTCCACCAAACTTGAAGATCTTTCCTTCAACTTGCTCCCAAACCAAGCTCCAAGCTTCATCCATGGTGGAGAATGCACCAAGAAGCAAAAAGGAGAAAAAGAGAGAAGGATCAATCCTCCAAAAAAGCACCCAAGACCCAAGAAATCAAAGGGGGAAAGGGGAGAGCTCCCTACCTCTATTTCCTGCAATGAAGGGCTCAAAATGAGCCCTAAGGGTGAAGGGGCATATGTATAAAGCAACAAAATGCCAAACAGTCCCTGCAGTTTCGGATTTTTAAAAGCGCCGGCTTATGCGGTACAAATCCGGTTTGTGCGGTATAAATCTGCTTGAAAACGACAAACCGAGCCTCGGGTTTGCCCAGCTGCCCATCTATACCGCTACAAATCTCGGCTTGTACCGGTATAGCCATCATTTTGTACCGGTATAGACACCATTTTGTACCGGTATAAAGGCATAAAAATCCCAACCCGAGAGCAACCTAAAATCCAGCTTTTTGGACTTTAGTGCTTGGAAATCATCCACTAACCTCGGTACTCGTGCCGTGGGTCGGAACACAGTCAACGACCCTCCAAAAATTCTGGAAAAGCTCAGATCTCACATCTAACACTCGAACCTTGCAATTTGCAGAAGTTCAGTGCGTCACAATATAGAACTAGGTTACTATGCTATTAATAGCACCAAGTCATTGGTGCTACCAAGTTTTTGACCATTGGATTGAGAGATGTGTGGTTAGGATGATGTGGGCCCCCAAGGGTTAAGTGAGTGGTTGGTTGAATAGTATGATCTAACGGGTGAAAATCATCAAGGGGGTGGATCTAACGGCAGAAAACTTGGTAGGACCAAACGCATGGTGCTATTGATAGTATCCCAGCCGGACTATATATATATATATATATATATATATATATATATATATATATATATATATATATATATATATATATATATATATATATATATATATATATATATAGTAGAGCTAGAATACTTTTAGAAGCACCAACTCATTGGTGCTTCTAAGTTTCTAGCCATTGGATCTATACCCCAATTACTAATACCCCTTGGATCAAACACTATTCCACCTACCACCACCTATCACCACCTATCACCATCATCTCAACCCTGCAATTATTCATCCAAGTGCTAAAAACTCAAAAGCACCAACCCATTGGTGCTTTTGAGGGTATTCTAGCTCTACTCTCTCTCTCTCTCTCTCTCTCTCTCTCTATATATATATATATATATATATATATATATATACGGCTGCTATGCTATCAATAGCACGAAGCACTCGGTGCTACCAAGTTTTCCACCGTTAGATCCACCCCTTTGATGATTTTCATCCGTTAGATCATACTATTCAACCAACCACCCACTTAACCCTAGGGGGCCCACATCATCCTAACCGCACATCTCTCAATCCAACGGCTAAAAACTTGGTAGCACCAATGACTTGGTGCTATTAATAGCATTGTAGCCTAGTTATATATATATATATATATATATATATATATATAGAGTTGTCTTTGGTATGCTTATGGAAGCACGGAGGCTTTCGTGCTTCCACTTTGTTTCGATGTTCGGACATTGGAAATGACGATCGGTTCGTTAGACTTGATCTAGAGTATTTGAAGTACCTAGAAAATAAATTTTGTAATTTTTCGATATCATTTGCCTAGTGATCGAAGAGGCTCAAAATCACTAATTTTAATGGCCGTGGTGAGCCGGTTGCAAGTTTAACGGTGTAGAAATATTCAAATCACATGAAATTTTGATAGAAAATTCTTTATACCATATAAAACAAGATCAATAACTTTGATCTAAAATTTTAATGTCATATCATCATATTTTGTAAGATTTTTATTTTTATTAGTTGATTTTGCACCACTTGGATCACTAGGCAAATGATATCGAAAAATCGCGAAATTTATTTTCTAGATACTCCAAATACTCTAGATCAAGTCTAACGGAGCCGATCGTCGATTCGAAAGTCCGAACACCAAATACAAAGTGGAAGCACGGAGGCGCTTCCATAAGCACCCGATCGCTCTCTCTCTCTCTCTCTCTCTCTCTCTCTCTCTCTCTCTCTCTATATATATATATATATATATATATGTATATATATATATATATATAGAGTTGAGCTAGAATGCTATCGTTAGCAAAAATCCTCCGTTGCCACCTATTTGTTTTCAATAATGGAGCCTCCAAATCGACGATCGGCACCGTTGAACATGATCTATACCACTTAAAGTATTTAGAAACCAAATTTTAAATCTTTTTGACATCATTAGCCTAATGATCAAAGAGTTTCAAAATTTATAATTTTAATGGGAGATACGAGGCGTTTTCTCGTTTAACGGTGTAAAACTATCCAAAATCAATTGAATTTTCGTTAGAAATTTTTTTAAACTATTTAGAACAAGGTCTATACTCTCGATCTTGATTATATAATTCCTATCATCACTTTTTAGAGGATATTCATTTGTAGCCGATAATTTTACGCCCTTTTGATGGACAAGAGATGTGACGCACGGAACTTTCGCAAATAGCAAGGTTCGAGTGTTTGAGTGGACAACAAACCTTTTCACTGTTTGTGGAGGGTCTGGAATGTTGTCCCGGCCCACGGTTTGGAATTCTGAAATTTTGGCTAAGTCCTGAGAGTTTTTACTCTCTGGGACCAGGTCCACTGGAGGAAGGACCGGTCTCCCCAAACGGTGTTTGGAGTCTTTGTTGAGGAGATCGGTCTCGAGCCACGAGGACCAGGTCCCCATCTGTAGTCTGCGGGAGGGTCCTCTGGGACCGGTCCCGGCTTACAGAGACCGGTCCCAGAGCCCGAAAACTGCCCGGTCGGGGCAGTGCACTGGTTGCAAAGTTGAGGGGCTAATCTGGATTTTGTTACTTTAGGCAGCCATATAGGCTCTTCTCCTCTTTTATCCCCTCATTCCCACACTCTCTTTCACTCTCCCTTGCATTCTAGAGAGAGAGAGAAGAAGGAGAAGAAAGAGAAGAAGGGAAGAGGAGAAGGGGAGATCTTGCTTGTGGACTTTGGAGCTTCTCTACTTCATCCCCCTCACCATTGGAGAGATTGAGCTTGGTTATAGAGCTTGGTTGGTGGATAATCCTTGCTCCAAGAAGGTTTTGATCCTTGAGAGGAAGCTTCTAAGAGGTAAGAAACGTTTCCACTCCTCTAGATTTAGTTTTGAATGCTATTTGCTAGAGGAAACCCTAGATGTTGATATTAGGGTTTACTTTGGGGCTTTTTGATTTGGTGCATCTAGAGTCTAATTGATGGGTTTGGAACCTTCCTTTAGGTTGGTTTGAGGAGACTCTAGTTTGCTTTTGGGATCTCTAGAGGGATTACTACCGTAGAGGTGAGTTTTACCCTTTCTATGTGGATTTTTGAGTTGGGTGATTTCTAAGGCTTTTTGAACCTAATTATTTGGCTTAGAATCTTTGCCTAGGTTGCCTTAGAAGGGATCTAGCTTCTATTCGAAGCTTCGTGAGGGATTTCACTCATAGGTGAGTTTTTTCTTGTTCTCCGATTCTGTTACTCGCAGTTTGAGTCGTGGGCTCGTCTGTTGACCTTGAAACTTTGTGGGTGAACTTTCTAGGGTGCTAGGAGTCTGGAAAGTATCAGGGTTGGCGACCCGGAGCGCGCGAGGATCATCGGTGGGTTTTGGCCTCACTATGCAATGAGAAATTCTCATTAGGGTTTATTGCATTTAAATAATTATGAAATCATGCTTTTTCATGTTCTACATATTATTTATGAATTTTAGAATGCATAAATCATATGCCTTATATGTGATAAAATTTGAGACTCTATGTAGTAGAGAGGTACTTGCGGACTTAGGCATAGTGTGGGATTCTTCGAGTGGCTTGGGAACTTGTGGAACATAGGAGAAAATGACATGTAAAATGATGAACTTGAACTTAGAACTATGTACAGCATAGGAGAAAAGCCCTTGTCAAGAGTGGCATTGGCTTGGCATCAAGATTGAAATGTAGTGAGCTAATGTCTTTAGAAGGCATTAGGCTCGTCGTGGAACTTTGACATAGAAAATTCTAGTGTCATGAGAGATATTGTACTAGACCTTAGGGTTGCTAGTGACATTGCCATGTGAGGGACATGAGGTTGGACACTTGAGACTTGGACAGTGCTTGTTGCCATTTGTGCTCTTCGCACATGCTTGTGAGGGTCGCTTCCTACAAGCCGGCACTCCGGAGTTGGCCTTTGCGATTCGTTCGCGCGTGTGGTGTTGAGAAGCCTACGGGACCGTTTGGGACAGACTCATTCCTTGCGGGGGATGTTGGGGCTACCACGGTACTTAGGCGGCACAAGCTGGATTACACTTGTGTAGACCCTAGAAAGAGAATTGAACAGTGACATGTAATAGAGAATGGATATCACTACTTGATAGGACTTAGTAGTTGGATACTTGGTTATGTTTGGACATGGTGTTGGGCACCTATAGTATACTTGAGAGATTTTCTAATGACATCTTAGTGTACTTGAGAACTTAGTAGAGCAGATTACTTATGCTTTTATTATTTATGCAAGTGGCATAGTAGAGTATCTTTACTTCACGCTTTTTATTTACAGTTATGCTTTACTTTCAGTTGCTTACTTATCGCTGTTACGTTATCTCTTTTGGGCCTAGAGGTGCAATTTGTGCAGGTCTGTAATTGCCCACTGGGAACTATAAGTGTATAGTTCTCACGCCCTCTGTTTTCTGACGTGTTTCAGCGCCTTCAGCGGGGGAGGCCAGGGATCGCGGCAAGGGTGTCGCTTCAGGCTAGCGACGAGGAGTCTCGCTAGGTGGTTCATCTCTCCTTTTGTTTTAGTTGGAGAGGATGAGAGTTTTGTTCCTTTTGTAGAGGCTACCCTTTTGTACTTAGTACTACTGGAATTCTATGATGTATTTATTTCTCACTTGTTACAGTTTTGGTACTCTCTTTCTTCCTACCTGTTTATAGATCCTACTTGTTGATAGGGATAGCTGTATATTGCTCTGATATTCGTAGTTGCAGCCTTATTTTTGGTTTATTTCCGCTGTTTTTAGTAGACGCCTAATATGTGTTGACATATGGCGGGTCTGGGTAAGCTTTGGGGAAGGCTCCGCCGGCCTCGGGGCGTGACAAGAGAACAATATCGAAAAAGCATAAAATTTGATTTTTAGATACTTCAAGTGGTGTAGATCATTTTCAACGGTACCGATCATCGATTTGGAGGCTCCATCATCGAAAATAAATGGATGGCAATGGAGGGTTTTTGCTTTCGATAGCATTCTAGTTCAGCTCTATATAAAAACACGTATATTCAAATTTGGGTCTGTCGACAGACCCAATTTTCGGCGAAAAAATTAGCGCCCATTTTATTAGTGACATTTTTCTCTTTCCGTACGTAAAATTTTAAATATAAGAATAAGAATAGAAATAGAAATCGTAATGAATACGTAATTTCTCTATAACAGATTACTGGTGTGAAAATCCTAAAAAATATATTTTATCCTATAAAAGTTTCGTTTCTATATATATTTTCGAATTTCAAAATATCTTTTTTTTTAAGATAACGGATTTTATTTTTCTATTTGAAATTTCATGTAACGAACCGAACTTTAGCCAAATCGGTTGAAGCACGCGAAAGAAATAATTGGACAAGTTCCAATTACCTTTCCAAGCGTTTTGGAAGGGTTAAAGGAGGATTTAAAAGAGTTATAAAGGTTTCGGCGTTGTTCGGCACGAAGTAGAGTCGAAACGACGCGAAGAACAAAGTCTGGGCAGTTTATACCGGTACAAGCACCATTTTGTACCGGTATAGCAACTTTTCTAGAGAGCGGCAGCTCTCGGGTTTGAGATTTTTGGTGTCTGTACCGGTACAAAGTGGATTTATACCGGTATAGCCACCTTTACCGAGAGGAGAAGAGCTCTCGGGTTTGGAAATTTTATGGCCCATACCGGTACAAGCCCGATCCCATACCGGTACAAGTGCCGCGAAAAATCTGAGGCAGCTCTCGGGTTTGCCTCTGGAGTGTCCCATACCGGTACAGAGGGCCTCCATACCGGTACAAACAGGTCTGGCAGCAGTTTGGACTGCTTCGCAAATAAAGTGTTTTGTGGGCCTAAATGTAATTGTTACAACACAATACACCCTATACCCCTTCACCTCTCACAGCCACTTCACTCCCAACACCTCTCCCTCACATTTCTCTCTTTCTCTCTCTAGAAAACATTCTCCTAGAGCTTGGAGGAGTTGGAGAAGGAGCTTGGAGGAGGTGATCTTGGTGGCTTTGGAGCTTGGAGAAGACCTAGAAGCTCTCCTACAAGGTGGACCTTGGGTTAGCTTTGGGCAAAGGTGAGTTCATGCAAACCTAAACCTAGGGTTTGGGATTTCTCTTTAGATTTTCGGATTTAGGAGTCTCTACAAGTGTAGAAACATCCTAATGCACATAGAACACATGAAAATCCTAGTTCTTCATGTGCTCCCATGGTGGAACCTTATGGCATCAATGCATGCCCTAGCAACGAGATTAACTAGTCTTAGACGAGTTCCTAGAAGATCCACAAGCTCTTTTGCTTGTTTAAGAGATCAAAACCTAGGGTTTCAAGTAGGGCTTGGTAGAGCACCCAAATTTGGGGCTTTTGACTATAGAGGTTCTAAGGTCAAATTGACCTTGTAGAAACCTAATTGGGAGTGTCCCGATGCGTGGGGCAACTCCGTTTATTTTACGAAAAGCCGATCATAGGGTTGCTATGTAAAATGGCCTGTTTGGGTCAACTTTTAACGTAACAGGTTTTCGAGTAGGCACCGGTTGGTCGCGAAACTTGTTGGGCGACTCCACAAAAATATTCTAAGGTGGGTGGTGCATTCCAAGGACACCGGAATTCTTTCTATGTCTAAGTGTCATTTTTGGGCATTCTATATATGTTGAGCATAATGCATAGTAGGGTTAAACATGAATTATTATTGCTTTCGTGAGTTCAATTTGCATGAAGTATAATTGCATGAGATTGTGTGGCAAAGAACAAGAACCCTATGTATGCATGCTAAAGAACAAGAATCTAGTAAACTAGTATGACATTAGACATGTGTTTAGAGAACAAATGTGGTATTGACAAGTCTAGAATATTTAGACAACATGTGTGGCATCAAAGAACAAGAACAAGTATAGTATTTGACTATATTAGAGAACTTGACATTGTGGCTATGTAACTTAGAGTTATGAGTCATATGAACCTAAGTCTCCTTGAAGTCAAGGAATGGATTGTAAATTGGAATCCTTAAAGTAAGGATTGATCGTACGCACCATATAAGTCCTTGCTCGAGGCGCGGTAGCTCCCCCTCGAGCGATGTGCTCCGGAGTTGTCATCACTGGGTCGTAGTGTTTTCTCTCCCCAGAGGACGGTCCCGTCGGGTCGTAGTGTTTTCTCTCCCCGACAATAGGGATTTGGTTTGGTTGAGTCGTGTTGAGGGCGAACCCCCGGGTTAGCCAAGAGATTGGGTATCGAACTATGATCTTGCATGAGTTCTACTTTGAGCATCTTCGTTTACTTTCAAGCGTATTAGTTGCATTTGTTAGTCGGTTATTATCTTACCTTTCTTTCTATTACGCTTGAATTAGACCTAGTGGGAAAGTCGGCGTGGTTGGTTGCCGAACCCACTGGGAACTTTGTTGTAGTTCTCACCCCACTATTTCCACAGAGCCGGGACCGAGTGAGCCGGCAGGGGATCGCGGTAAGGGCATCGCGCCGGAGGTAGAGACCGCCGAGCTATTTTATTTTGCTATAGTCGCATTTCCCTTTATATCATCTTTTGTATTTGATGATTATAGTTGTTTAACTTTAATTGTAATCAAGTTTCATTTTGAGGTAAATGTGATGTAAGAAAGAAATGATGCATTGAATGTAAAGACTTTTAAAGAATTCAAGTTGTAAGAATTATGCATGTATGTGATTGCAATTAATCATAATACTTGTATGTTTTAGTTTAGCATTTCACTTTGGCTATGGCTTGCCCTCGTGCAAGATGTTGTGTATGCTTCCGCATGTGTAAAATTTTATACTCTATCTGTACTTGTTGAGCCTTGGGCGGACAGGGGAAGCTCTGTCCGTTCGGCGTCTGTTTGACGCGCTCGAACCGGCCAAATGGATCGGTCTCGGGGCGTGACAGATAAAATGGTATCAGAGCGGGTATAAAGCCAAAAGTGGAAGCTTAGGATGGACCTAAGGGCCATAGGGATGGAAAAGACCTAAGGACCTAAGGACACGTGAGTGACGTTGAACAAGTATAGCGAAAGCATGTGATTGGGTTAATGTTATCATGTCTCTAATGCGTTTAGGGATTAACTTTATGTTGTTATTCATTTTCTATTCCTCGTATTGTGATCGGCGGCCGACGACATGATATTTGGGATGAAAATGAATACGCTTGTTTGCTTTCGCTGGATTGGGTATGTTCGAGTGTGTTTAAAGTCTTAATGTAAGTTGCTTCATTTCAGGAAGCAATGGCACCTCGCGGACGACCGCGGAAGACACCTCTTCCCGAGGAGCCGAGTGCAGTACCGGGTGCGGCACCTATTGGGGCTCCCGAGCAACCCGCGGCACGTGGTGACGGGGAGCTTAGGGAGCAGATGGCCGCGCTTATAGGCGTGGTGCGGCAGCAGGCGAAGTCCGTTCGGGCTCAAGGCGAGCAGGTCGGCGGCTTCGGAGACCCGGAGCGGCGACGACGCGGCCCAAGCGGGGTCGAGCGGCCTACACCCCCCTGCTCGGACGCCGACCGTAGTGGAGGGTGCGGCGGCGGCGCGGCTCCGATCGCGGCCGTACCGATTCTGGCGATTCGGCGGATCGGGGACTTCAAACCCCGGTAGCGCGGCGGACGATGAGGAGCGTGAGCGCCGGTTGGCGCGCTCATCAAGTTTATGAAGTTCAAGCCACCTATCTTCGAGAGAGGGGAGGTGGAACCGGCGGTAGTGGAGTCGTGGATCGACTCCATGGAGACGCTCTTCGGGGATTTCAACACCCCGGAAAGGGACAAGGTGCACTTCGCCTCACATTGCCTAGATAAGGCGGCGAAGGCGTGGTGGAAGCGAACCAAGAGGGATAGGTCACACGACCCTACCGCCGCGACGTGGGAGGAGTTCAAGAGGCGGTGTTCACCAACTACTTCCCGACTCGGTGAAGCGGAAGATGCAAGAGAAATTTCGCAAGTTGAGGCGGGGAGACCGCTCCGTGGCGGACTATGAGCCGGAGTTCTCCCACATCATCGGTGCCCCGACGTTGTGCGCGACGATCGGACCGGGCGGATTGGTTCCTACGGGGCTTCGGAGGATCTATGAGAGGATACGGATCCTCAACCTCACGACCTTTGCGGAGGTCTTTGATCGCGCTCTATCTGCGGAGCACGGTAGCGCCTACGCGCGAGGAGGAGCGCGAGGCTATGGCGGAGACGAGGGACAAGGGCAAGAAACGGGCGGCGGGCGGTGCCGGGGGCCGGCCAAATGCTAAGAAACCCCCTCGGTATCCCCGACAGCAGCAGAAGGGCGGGAGACCTTTTCGTTGCGTCATTTGCGGCGGTGACCATCGGCCGCACGTGTGCCCGCAGCGCGACGGGAAGTGCTTCCGGTGCGGCCAACCCGGGCACATTTCACGGGAGTGCCCGAGCTGGGGATCGTCTGCACCGACGGCAGCTTCGTCCCCTTCTACCCCGAGGCGGTGGTGGGGTTGCCACCCCGATGGCGGTGGGCGCTCATCGGCATCGCGCCCGGCGGAGGCATCGAGAGCAGAGTGGGCGGGTTTTTGCCACTCAGGTGGAGGAGCAGGTTCCAGCTCCTGACGACATCGTGGCAGGTATTATCTCTATCAGAGGCACTAGAGCTCAAGCTATTTTCGATACAGGTGCATCGCATTCATTCATAAGTGCATCATTCGCTAGAGCTCATGACTTAGAGATTGTGCATGATGAGGAGGGTTGGACTATTACATCACCCGAGCAGTCTTATGATGTCTATGACGAGTGTCCGGCGTGTCCAGTTCAGATTGGTGACTGGGTCATGCCGATCGATATGTTGGTATTAAACAAGAAGTGGGGATTTGATGTAATCTTGGGGCTTGATTGGCTTTCCAAGTATTATGCGGTTATCGACTGCGAAAGGCAGGTGATCACTTTTCGTGAGCCTAATCGGGGAGGAAATGGTGTGCGGGCGTGCAAGGGTGCGCGCGGCAACCATATCTAGCGAGAAAGATGATTAAGGGTGGTTGCAAAGCTTATTTGGCGACCATCGTGGACGGCCGAAGGAGCACCCCGACCTTGAAGGCATTCGGGTAGTGTGCGAGTACCGGATGTATTTCCGGCGGAGTTACGGATTGCCACGGACCGGGAGGTTGAGTTTGTCATTGACTTGATTCCGGGCGGCGCCGGTTTCGAAGGCTCCGTATAGAATGGCAGGTGGAGCTAAAGGAGCTTAAGGCACAGTTGGAGGACTTGCTCGATAAAGGCTTTGTGAGGCCGAGCGTGTCTCCGTGGGGAGCTCCGGTGCTATTCGTCAAAAAGAAAGACGGCACCCTTCGACTCTGCGTGGATTACCGCGAGTTGAACAAGGTCACAGTGAAGAACAAGTACCCGTTGCCTAGGATTGACGATTTATTCGATCAGTTGAAAGGGTCAAAGGTGTATTCAAAGATAGACCTACAATCGGGGTATCATCAACTGAAGATACGACCCAAGGATGTGCACAAGACGGCGTACCGTACGCGGTATGGCCATTATGAATTCACGGTGATGCCATTCGGGCTTACTAATGCCCCGGCGGCATTCATGGACTTAATGAATCGTGTCTTCCGTCCGCTATTGGATCGATGCGTCGTGGTCTTCATTGACGACGTATTGGTATATTCACGGACCGAGGAAGAACACGAGGAGCATTTGAGGCTTGTCTTGGAAATACTCCGAAAAGAAAAATTATATGCCAAGTTGAAGAAATGCGAATTTTGGCTTTCGGAGGTCACTTTCCTAGGACACGTGATTTCGGGCGAAGGTATCTCGGTAGACCCGAAGAAAGTAGAGGCGCTTAAAGATTGGCCCCGCCCCACGAGCGCAACGGAAATCCGCAGTTTCCTTGGACTTACGGGTTATTATCGGCGGGTCGTGGAGGGGGTCTCCAAAATAACCACGCCGCGAACACGCCTCACACACAAAGGGGTCAAGTATGTTTGGAGCGAAGATTGCGATCGAAGCTTCAAAGAGTTAAAGGAAAGGTTGACGACGACCCCGGTGCTTGCTCTACCGACGCCGGGGGAGACATACGTCGTGTACAGTGATGCTTCCTACATTGGACTCGGGTGTGTTTTGATGCAAAATGGGCGAGTTATAGCTTATGCTTCGCGCCAATTGAAGCCTTATGAGAAGAACTACCCGGTTCATGATTTGGAGTTAGCCGCGGTGATTTTCGCGCTAAAATTATGGAGGCATTACCTGTACGGGGAACATTGTGAGATCTACACGGATCACAAAAGTTTAAAGTACTTGTTCACCCAAAAGGAGCTAAATATGCGACAACGGCGGTGGTTGGAATTACTAAAAGACTACGATGTCACGATACTATACCACCCCGGAAAGGCGAATGTCGTAGCCGACGCGCTAAGTAGGAAATCGGGAGAAAACTTAGCCTCGGCAATTACACCCCAACCGTTGTTACAAAAGGAGATGCGGCGGCTTGGATTGGAGATAGTAGCGCAGGGTGCCGGCTACAATTGCTACCTTAGTGATACAACCGACCCTATTGGAGAAAATCAAAGAATTGCAAAATGCCGATGAATATCTCCAGAAGGTGCGGGGTCAAGTAGAAAGCGGTAGTGCCGATGACTTTGGCATTGGGACCGACGGCACCCTCCGGTATCGGAACCGTTGGTGTGTGCCCAAGGACAAGTATCTTCGCAAGGCGATTATGCAAGAAGCGCATCCATCTCCTTATAGCATCCACCCGGGCGGCACCAAAATGTACCAAGATTTAAAGTTGCAATATTGGTGGCCGGGCATGAAGAAAGACATTGGGGACTTCGTTGCGCAATGTCTTACTTGCCAACAAGTAAAGGCGGAGCGGCGATTTCCGTGGAAACTACAAAGTTTACCAATACCCGTTTGGAAATGGGAGAATATAGCTATGGACTTTGTGACCGGACTACCCCGATCTCAAGGTGGGCACGATGCAATTTGGGTGGTCGTGGACCGGTTGACCAAGTCGGCACATTTCCTACCGATTCATATCACTTGGTCAGGGGACAAGTTGGCTCAAGTCTACATTGACGAGATTGTGAGACTTCATGGCGTCTATTGTATCGGATCGGGACCCGAGGTTCACTTCTCACTATTGGAGGAGCCTACAGGAGGCGTTGGGCACGCGGCTCGACTTTAGCACAGCATTTCATCCTCAAAGTGATGGACAATCGGAGAGGACGATTCAAATACTTGAGGATATGCTTCGAGCGTGTGTACTCGATTACAAGGGCAATTGGCATGATCATTTACCGATGGCGGAATTCGCGTACAATAATAGTTATCAAGAGAGTATCGCGATGGCGCCATTCGAGGCCCTTTATGGAAGAAAGTGTCGCTCTCCAATCCATTGGAGCGACGTGGGCGAGAAAACCGTTCTTGGCCCGGATGTAGTGCGGGAGGCGGAGGAGAAAGTTCGCATTGCCCGCCAACGACTTGCGACGGCGCAATCTCGGCAAAAGAGTTATGCCGACCAACGACGGAAAGATATCGAGTTCGCCGTTGGAGATCATGTATTCCTGAAAATATCGCCGACGCGAGGAGTCAAGCGGTTTGGAATGCGGGGAAAGCTAAGTCCCCGATACCTTGGACCGTTTGAGATCTTGGAGCGAGTTGGAGCGGTGGCCTACCGAGTAGCATTACCACCGAGGCTTGCGGGAGTTCAAGATGTGTTCCACGTATCAAATCTCCGCAAGTATGTCCATGATCCCGACCATGTTCTTGCTTTCGAACCGTCGGAGATTCGGAGGATATGACCTATGAGGAGTTTCGGCGTATATTATTGATCGCGAGGAAAGAAAACTACGAAGCCGGAGAATTCCTTATGTCAAGGTCCGTTGGAGCAACCACAACGACCGAGAGGCTACGTGGGAGCTCGAGAGCGTGATGCGGGAGCGATATCCCCACCTATTCAAAAATCTGGATTGAGGTATGAATCTAGATTGTAATTAAGATAGTCTCGCGGACGAAACTAATTGTAAGGGGTGGAGAATGTAACGAACCGAACTTTAGCCAAATCGGTTGAAGCACGCGAAAGAAATAATTGGACAAGTTACAATTACCTTTCCAAGCGTTTTGGAAGGGTTAAAGGAGGATTTAAAAGAGTTATAAAGGTTTCGGCGTTGTTCGGCACGAAGTAGAGTCGAAACGACGCGAAGAACAAAGTACGGGCGGTTTATACCGTACAAGCACCATTTTGTACCGGTATAGCAACTTTTCTGAGAGAGCGGCGGCTCTCGGGTTTGAGATTTTGGTGTACTGCGGTACAAAGTGGATTTATACCGGTATAGCCACCTTTCTAGAGGAGAAGAGCTCTCGGGTTTGGAAATTTTATGGCCCATACCGGTACAAGCCCGATCCCATACCGGTACAAGTGCCGCGAAAAATCTGAGGCAGCTCTCGGGTTTGCCTCTGGAGTGTCCCATACCGGTACAGAGGCCCTCCATACCGGTACAAACAGGTCTGGCAGCAGTTTGGACTGCTTCGCAAATAAAGTGTTTTGTGGGCCTAAATGTAATTGTTACAACACAATACACCCTATACCCCTTCACCTCTCACAGCCACTTCACTCCCAACACCTCTCCCTCACATTTCTCTCTTTCTCTCTCTAGAAAACATTCTCCTAGAGCTTGGAGGAGTTGGAGAAGGAGCTTGGAGGAGGTGATCTTGGTGGCTTTGGAGCTTGGAGAAGACCTAGAAGCTCTCCTACAAGGTGGACCTTGGGTTAGCTTTGGGCAAAGGTGAGTTCATGCAAACCTAAACCTAGGGTTTGGGATTTCTCTTTAGATTTTCGGATTTAGGAGTCTCTACAAGTGTAGAAACATCCTAATGCACATAGAACACATGAAAACCCTAGTTTCTTCATGTGCTCTCATGGTGGAACCTTAGGGCATCAATGCATGCCCTAGAAAAGAGTTTAAATGGTCTTAGATGAGTTCCTAGAAGATCCACAAGCTCTCTTTTGCTTGTTTAAGAGATCAAAACCTAGGGTTTCAAGTAGGGCTTGGTAGAGCACCCAAATTTGGGGCTTTTGACTATAGAGGTTCTAAGGTCAAATTGACCTTGTAGAAACCTAATTGGGAGTGTCCCTGACGCGTGGGGCAACTCCGTTTATTTTTACGAAATGCCGATCATAGGGTTGCTATGTAAAATGGCCTGATTGGGTCAACTTTTAACGTAACAGGTTTTCGAGTAGGCACCGGTTGGTCGCGAAACTTGTTGGGCGACTCCACAAAAATATTCTAAGGTGGGTGGTACATTTCAAGGACACCGGAATTCTTTCTATGTCTAAGTGTCATTTTTGGGCATTCTATATATGTTGAGCATAATGCATAGTAGGGTTAAACATGAATTATTATTGCTTTCGTGAGTTCAATTTGCATGAAGTATAATTGCATGAGATTGTGTGGCAAAGAACAAGAACCCTATGTATGCATGCTAAAGAACAAGAATCTAGTAAACTAGTATGACATTAGACATGTGTTTAGAAAACAAATGTGGTATTGACAAGTCTAGAATATTTAGACAACATGTGTGGCATCAAAGAACAAGAACAAGTATAGTATTTGACTATATTAGAGAACTTGACATTGTGGCTATGTAACTTAGAGTTATGAGTCATATGAACCTAAGTCTCCTTGAAGTCAAGGAATGGATTGTAAATTGGAATCCTTAAAGTAAGGATTGATCGTACGCACCATATAAGTCCTTGCTCGAGGCGCGGTAGCTCCCCCTCGAGCGATGTGCTCCGGAGTTGTCATCACTGGGTCGTAGTGTTTTCTCTCCCCAGAGGACGGTCCCGTCGGGTCGTAGTGTTTTCTCTCCCCGACAATAGGGATTTGGTTTGGTTGAGTCGTGTTGAGGGCGAACCCCCGGGTTAGCCAAGAGATTGGGTATCGAACTATGATCTTGCATGAGTTCTACTTTGAGCATCTTACTGTTTACTTTCAAGCGTATTAGTTGCATTTGTTAGTCGGTTATTATCTTACCTTTCTTTCTATTACGCTTGAATTAGACCTAGTGGGAAAGTCGGTGTGGTTGGTTGCCGAACCCACTGGGAACTTTGTTGTAGTTCTCACCCCACTATTTCCACAGAGCCGGGACCGAGTGAGCCGGCAGGGGATCGCGGTAAGGGCATCGCGCCGGAGGTAGAGACCGCCGAGCTATTTTATTTTGCTATAGTCGCATTTCCCTTTATATCATCTTTTGTATTTGATGATTATAGTTGTTTAACTTTAATTGTAATCAAGTTTCATTTTGAGGTAAATGTGATGTAAGAAAGAAATGATGCATTGAATGTAAAAACTTTTAAAGAAGTCAAGTTGTAAGAATTATGCATGTATGTGATTGCAATTAATCATAGTACTTGTATGTTTTAGTTTAGCATTTCACTTTGGCTATGGCTTGCCCTCGTGCAAGATGTTGTGTATGCTTCCGCATGTGTAAAATTTTATACTCTATCTGTACTTGTTGAGCCTTGGGCGGACAGGGGAAGCTCTGTCCGTTCGGTGTCTGTTTGACGCGCTCGAACCGGCCAAATGGATCGGTCTCGGGGCGTGACATTTCAATAGTAAGTTTTCTATAACAGATTACGGGTGTGAAAATCCTATAAAAGATAATTTGAAAATTGTATAAAATGTGGCCTAAAATTAAAAATAAAATCTATCATTTAAAGCATATCTTTCTTAATAGCGTGATTTTTTATTTAAAATTTTTTATATACATATTTGGCAATCATATAAAATATGGCCTAAAATTAAAAAAAAATTTAAAAAAATTGTACCTTTTTCTAATAATTATCACGTGCATTCGCACGTACATTTTACTAGTGTGTGTATATATATATATATATATATATATATATATATATATATATATATAGAGTCCTACTGGTATGCTATTAATAGCACGACGAACTTGGTGCTAGTAAGTTTTCTACCGTCGGATTAACCCCTTTGATTAATTTTACCCATTAGATTATACTATTCAACCAACCACCCACTCAACCCTAGGGGACCCATATCATCCTAGCCGCACATCTTTTAATCCAATGGTAGAAAACTTACTAGCACCAAGTCATTGGTGCTATTAATAGTATTCCACTAGTTCTATATATATATATATATATATATATGTGTGTGTGTGTGTGTGTGTGTGTGTGTGAAATAGAATCCTCGCTTGCTAAAGCACACGGTGGTATAGAAAGTGAGGTACTCCGCAAAAGCCACAAAGGAAGTAAGCATTAAGCAAGTGTACGCATGAAGGCGAGTCCGAAGCGGGCGAGTCATAATGCAAGACTGTGAGGGCACTAAGCAAGTGGGTTTCAGCGGGGTGTCGAGGAGCAGTGGTTTTTTTTTTCTCCCTCTCTTCAATTTTTTTCTCCTTTCTTTTCCTTTAAGCCCAATTTAATTTTTTATTTTTTATATAAAAATTTAAAATATATAATAATTTTTACATAGTTTAGACTATTTATATTAAATATAAATTTTAATTTTATACTATTGAGCATTTAAATATAGATTGTGCATTAAAACATAAAAAAAGATTGATGGCATTTAAGTTAATTTTATATTTTATAAAATTTAGTTACAAGAATCCATAAAATATGCTACCCAAATCTGTAGAACGAAGCGATATATTCAGATTTTAAAGTCAAAGCACTATTGATTGACTCAAATCTAATATATGAAATAATTGAGAAACTATGTTATACTATTGCTCCCTCTCCTCGAACCTATTAAGACACACCTCTAAGTTATACTATTGCTCATGACTCAAACAAAGTAATTTTTTGCGACCATAGAGAAACTATGGAGAGGACAGTGGAAAGATTTAACTATAATAGTCAAGCATTAATCAAAGAAAAGCAAACCCTCTCACACTAAATAAGGAAATTTGAAGAGAAATTATCCATATAAACTCCACCAGCAACACCACAACTTCTCACACTACCAACACCAGCAGCCTCCACAATTACCCGCTCCACCACCACAACACCAATATCTATAGTGCACTTGTAAGGAAGTGAAACCGCGAGGCGTGAATCCGAACTTCGATCAAAATCGATCGAAGACGAGTTCAAAACGCTTCGGAAGGGCCGAAGGCATTAAAAATGCATAAAGTGCATTGTGGAGGACTCGGGAGAGCAAGCTGGAGCAATTTTGCACAAATGTAGAGTTTTTGTGCTCTCGGGGACCGGTCCCTCCAGAGAGAGAGACCGGGCCCCGTATGAGTAGAAAGGCTGAGCTAAAGTTCTGCGAATAACATTGCTCTCGGGGTCCGGTCTCTCCATAGGGGGACTGGTCCCTGCACTCAAAAACTGCCCAGCTTGGGCAGTGCAAGAGGCATGAAGTAGAGGGGTTTATTTGTAATTATGCAATGAAGGGGTTATATGGGTGGCTCTCTCACCCATCTCTCTCACTCTCCCTCACACTGACAACCAACACAAGCTCTCTCTCTCTCTAGGAGCTCTCCCTCTCTCTCTTCAAAGGTGGAAGTAGGAGGAGAAAGTGGTGGAGGTTGAAGCAAAAAGGTGGATCTTCTTCTTCCCATCTTCTTCCTCACCATTGGAGGAGTGTTGATGTAAGCTCTTCGTAGCTTTAATGGTAGAACTCTAGGGTTTAGGTTTTAAGCTCTAGAATTGGTTTTGTTGGAGCCCTAGCATGCTAAGTAGATGGTTAATACTTGAATCATGAGATGAAATAGGATATTTTGCTATAGTAGCATCTTAGGGCCTCCAAATAGGGTTTTTGTAAATAGTTGGGTTTGATCTCAATTAAACCCATGTAAACCTAATTATTAGGTGTATCGACGCGTTGGCAAAGTCGGTTCGGCGATCCGTCGAACCTGTGCGAAGTTATTGGCAAAAAGGACCATTTGAGTTTCGTTTCCGCATGGAAGGTCGAGGAGGCGATCAAAAATCACGAAATCGGATTGGTAGCTTCGTGACATCACAAAAAGGTGGGGGGTGTCATCCCAAAGCAACCGGGCTTCTTCCTATGTTTTGGTATTCCGTTGATCTTGCATCTCTTACATATATGCATTGTAGAATTGTGTTGCATTTACATTCCTTATGCTTTCCTAGTTGATATCATAGTATGAGGTGAATACATGATATAGTGAATAGGTAGGGATTGGGTCTTGATGTTGAAATCCTGTGGTGCCGAAATGACAGATGAACTTGTTGGTTATGCTGTGACATGATGAGTGGCATGTAAATACTTGAATAACAAGACGAGTGGCATGATAACTATGTGTAGAGAAACACTAATGACATAGTGAATGTAGGGATAGGTGGATTCCCTAGTTATGAGTTATTGCATATGTCCCTAGTGTGCATTGAACATAGGGATAGATGGATTCCCGAGTGATTGTTGACCCTAGTTAACAGAGTATCCACAGTTGACAAGGATTGGATCATACTCACATAGTTTGTTATTTTTAGCGGTGGTCGCTCCACCCATTAGTGCACTCCGGAGGCGGTCACACTAGGGGCAGAAGCTACTTGTCCCGCAGGCGGTCTCAGGTGAGTCGAGCAGATGCGTCTCATCACCAACGAGATTTGAGATGTGACTTGAGGGCAAACCTTCGAGTTAGCCAAGTGATTGGGTGAACAATGAATGGCATTATTTCTTGGGCATAGTAGCATAATAGTTTACTTCTGTACTATGTAGTTCATGCATTCATTACAGTTGATTGAGGCATAGTAGTATACTCGTAGATTTTCTTACTATGCCTTGTTGCTTCTATATCTATATATCTATCTATCTATCTGTCTGCTTATGCCTGCTTAGACCTAGTGGGAAGATCGGTGGAGTCGGTGGTTGAACCCACGGGGAACTATATTTATATAGTTCTCACCCAACTTTGTTGCAGGGCCGAGTACGAGCACTCTGGGCGAGGATCGCGGTAAGGGCATAGCGCCCTAGTAGTAGTGACTTTCCTTTTTGCATTAGAGGCACCCTATGTGTGACGCCCCAACTTCCCAGGAGGTTACCCATCATAGGACTACCCCCGTCCTAGCACGCTTAACTCTCTTAACCTCTTGGGTCTTGCCACCACCCAAAATGCTTAAGCCGGGTTAAGAGTTTAGCCCTATTATATCTTATATATAGGACTACCTGGGGTCTCACAATCTCCCCCCCCTTTAAGCCCTGACGTCCTTGTCAGGCTCAGACTCACAAGTACCAGGCGATGTGAGGCATATCTCGCTAGCCTCCCTAGCTCAGCCGAGATTCATCTAACATTTCCGGCTGGTAATTGGCTCTGATACAAACTGTGACGCCCCAACTTCCCAGGGGGTCACCCATCATAGGACTACTCCCGTTGTAGCATATCGAAAAATTCGACAACAAGATCGGACTTTGGCCAAATTGACTAAAGTACGAATATAAAATAGTTGGACATGTTCCAATTGCCATTCCAAATCTCTTGGAAAGGTTATAAGATGATCTAGAAGAGTTAAGAAGGTTTTGGCGTTGTTCGGCGCGAAGTAGAGTCGAAACAGCGCGAAAAACACAAGTCTGGGGCACCCATACCGGTACAGCCCTGGTGTCTGTACCGGTATAGCCATCACACCCGAGAAGGGAAGAGCCCTCGGGTTTGATAATTTTATGGCCCATACCGGTACAGCCCGGGTGTCTGTACCGGTATAGCCATCGCACCCGAGAAGGGGAGAGCTCTCGGGTTTGATAGTTTTCTTTGGCCCATACCGGTACAGTCGCCCCATACGGTATAGATGTCGCAAACCGAGGGAAGTCGCTCTCGGGTTTCTCGCCACCGTAGCACCCCATACCTAAGATTTTCCCATACGGTATGGGATGGTCTGACAGCAGTTTGTGAACTGCGCGAAATAAAAGAAGTAGATGGGCTTTTTGGCTATTGTTACAACACAATAAGCTCTCCCTTCACTCATTTCACAGCACACACACACTCACTCTCTTTTCTCTCACTTTCTCTCTCTAGAGGAGCTCTAGGGCAAGGAAGAAGAAGGAGAAGGAGTTGGAGAAGGTGGCTTGGAGCTTGTTGGAGGCTTCTTGGAGGATCTTGGAGCTCTCCTACAACAAGGGCTTGGGTTGAGCTTGCTACAAGAGGTAGGTTCTTGCAAGTTTAACCCTAGGGTTTCGGTTTTAGCTTGAGATGTGGAGTTTCTAGCTTGTTGCTAGTGTTAGAGGGCTTGTTTGGCCATGAACTCCATGAAAACTCATGAGAGCTTCATGAGCTCTAATGGTGGTTGGCTAGGGTTTGTTGTAAACCCCAAATAGATGGTTCTAATGGGTCAAGGATGGTTTTAGAGAGCTTCTAGGTCGATCTAAAGCTATATTTTGCTTGTGAATGAGATCAAAACCCTAGGTTTGACATAGGGCATTGTTGGAGCACCCAAATTTGGGGCTTTTGAACATAGGGGTTCTTGGGTCAAATTGACATTGTAGAAACCTAATTGGGGGTATTCCCGACGTGTGGGACAACTCCGTTTAATTAAACGAAAATCCGATATTGGGGCTACTATGTAAAATGGCCTGATTGGGTTCACTTTTAAACTGCAGGTTTTTACCTAGGCCCCGGTAGGTCGTGAAACTTCTTGGGCATCCTCACAAAATTATTTTAAGGTGGGGGGTGCATACCGGAATCATCGAATTCCCTTCTATGTCTGTTTTCACCTTTTGAGCATATCCTATGTATAGTATATTCATGCATGATAGGGTAGAGGTTAATTATGCTATGGTTGAACTTCAATTATTGTTCTAGTATGAAATGAACTTAGAGATTGTAATGGAACCATAGAGGCATGAGAATTAGAACCCTACTTGTGTGAATATAGAATGGACTTGATCTTAGTCAACAAAGGTGATATTGAACATAGAGACAAGATTGGCATTGAGACAACCTTAGTTAAACATAGTTTAACTTAGTGGCATTATGGCAAGAATGATATACATGATTAGGTAGAAAACCTAACATTGACAATGGCATGGTAACTAGTGGCTATGAATCCTCAATGTGAGGATTAGATCGATACTCTTGACAAGTCTTGGCTTGAGGGAGGTCGCTCCTCCTCAAGCGGTGAGTTCCGGAACAGTCACCTAGGGGATCGTGGCCCCGACGGACGGTCCCTCGGGTCTTGTAGGCTTAGAGCCTCCCCGTTCAGGGAGGGATTTTGGGTCTTGAGTTTGTTGGGGTTAACTATGTTAACCGGCAAGATTGGGTAATGAGCCAAGTAAAGTAAAGTAAAGTAAAGTATGGTAAAGAGCATGCATGCTGACATATTTAAATTCGATTATCTATCTATCTGACTCTTTCTTGCAGGCGTAGTATTAGCATTTATGTAGTTTGGTTACTATTTCATTTTCGTTGAAATACTTATGCTGGATAGACCTAGTGGGTAAGTCGGCTCGCTGTCGAGCCCACTGGGAACTTCGTTGTAGTTCTCACACCACTAACCCCACAGGTCCTAGCACGAGCGGGGCGGCGGAGGACCGGGGCAAGGGATTAGCGCCATAGCTAGTGGCCACCGGAGTATCGCATTAGTCATTTCCTTTTGTTATACTTGTATCAACTTTATTTTGTTGAACTATAGATGTCAAGTTGTAAACAATTCAAGTAATTTTTGGGAGATGACAAATGTAAAAGAAATGATGTATTGAATGCTTAAAGAATGTAATCGACTAGTTTACCTATATTTGGTTCAAATGTAATCAAGTTCATGTATGGTTTATATTCTAGCTTAGTGCTTACTCTTCCGCTGTGTTGTTGTTGCTTACCTTCGTGTAAGCCTTGTATAATTGAAATTCTCTTTGATTGTCAAATTATACTTGTTGTTAGAGCCTTGGGCGGGCAGGGGAGGCCCTGTCCGTTCGGCGTCTGTTGACGTGGCCCGAACCCGACCAAATAGGCGGGTGGCGGGGCGTGACAGATAAAGTGGTATCAGAGCGTAAGCGGAAGTAAGCAAAGGTCTAGGATTGTAACATACTGGACTTGCGCAAATTGCGGAGTTCGAGTAGTTGACTTGAGTTTGGAGCTTTTCCATATTTTTCTGGAGGGTCGTTGACTGTGTTCCGACCTATGGCACGAGCACCGAGGTTAGTGGATGAATTCCAAGCACTAAAGTCCAAAAATTTGGATTTTAGGTTGCTCTCGGGTTTGACTCTGGAGGGCTTGTACCGGTACAGCCTTGGTATACAGCCATGACCATTGTTGCTATACGCAGGGTGGATTCGTACCGGTATGGGATGGTCGAGGCGACCAACCCGAGCCTCGGGTTTGGTGTTTCGCAGGTCTCACGGTATGGGATGGCTTGTACCCAGACTGGCATTTCAGTGGGCTTTAAGCAGGGGTGTTTTAGCATTTTGTTGATTCTAATATAGCACCCTTTGCCCCTAGGGCTTCTCCTTGTGCTGAGAACAAGAGAGAAGGAGGTAAGGAGCTTCTCTCTCTACTCCTTTGCATTTCTAGGGTTTTGGTTGGGTTTTCCTTAGGATTAAACCCTCTCTTTTGCTCTTTTTGCTTGGTAGAGCCTTCCTCACCATTGTTGGAGCTTGGAGCTTACCTTTTGGAGCTTGGTGGAGGATCAAACTTCAAGCCTAGAGCATTTTGAGCTTGGATTGGAGCTTCTTAGAGGTATGTGGATGTATTCCTTCCTCTAGATTCGGTTTTTGTGGCTTTTTGTGAGATGAAACCCTAGTTTTGGATTCTAGGGTTAGGATTTGGGGATTTTCGATTTAGGGCCTTTGGGACCTAATTGATGGGTTTAGAACTTTGATTTGTGGGCACCTGGGAGTGTGCCATTCATGTTTATGTAGCTTAATTAATGTAATTGAGAACATTAAACTTGTGTTGGAACTTAGAAAAGCTTAAGTGTCATCAAGCGGCACTTAACTTAGAAAACTATGAAACTGCAACATAGAGACTTGACATAGGCCTTTTGACATCTATTATTGCCATGTAGAGACATGATGACATAGAGATAGGCCTTTGGACACTTGTACATTCCATGTTAGAGACATGACGATTTGGGACTTATGACGAGTTTTGTGACTTTTGCCATTGTGCTCATTCGCACACGCTTGTGAGGGTAGCTCCCTACAAGCCGGCACTCCGGAGTTGGCCAACGCGTTTCTTGTATTCGCCGTGCGGGATTGGGCGCCGAAGTGGATTGCCGTGGGACAGTCTCATTCCTAGGGTGGGAATGTTGACTACTACGGGGCCATTAGGCTCGGCATTTGGGCTAGGCAGCCTTCAGGTGGGCATCGGCCATATCGCCTTCGGGTTGATCTTATTGTACTTAAACTTAATGTAGTTTAAAGAAAACTGTGGACTTTGACTAGAATAGTAAACTTTAACACTTTACTATCACTTGTGGACATTATAGATCTTGATTAGAATAGTAAACTTAGTCTTTTACTATCAAGTTGGGAACTTCATGTTATTTATAACGCTTTCTATTCATGCTTAGAATAGCTTACTTATGCAAATTCGTGCTAAGTAGAGATATTGTGTTTAGTAGTTTACATGTTATTTACATGTCGCTTATTATCGTTTATTATCGTTTATACTTACTTGCTTAGTTTTGAGCCTAGTGGAGCATGCAACTGAAGTCAGTAATTGCCCACTGGGAACTATTAATTAATAGTTCTCACGCCCTCTTTTTCTAATGTGTTTCAGATCCTTCGGCACCGGCGGAGGCAAGGGATCGTGGAAAGGGAACCGCTAGCTAGTTATCGCAGCTTTCCACCTTGTAGGGGTTTTTCTCTCTTTTGTACTTTGGTGAGATTGAGAGAGTTTTGTATCCCTATGTAGAGACTACCATGTACTTGGTTATAGTGGTGTTTGGATTTCTTTTCGTTGTACTCTCTTTTATAGTTCATAGTGGATTTTGGTCCTTTCTTTTATCTACTTATTGTATGCTTATTTGTTTAGAATTCTAGTTGTTATACTGCTCTAATACTTCTAGATTCTTTTTATTTTGTTGGTTATTTATCGTTTTTGTTAGACGCCTTGTATGTTGTAGACATACGGCGGGTCTGGGCACGCGCCGGCGGGTTCCGGTCCCGGGCGTGATGATTAAATTGGTATCAGAGCCTAGGGTTGAGTCTTCTTGTGGACCTAGCAAACCTTAGGCAGGTTGGACTATAGGATATAGGCTCGTGAGAGACGAGGTCTATTTAACTTGTGAGCGAAAGTATTAAGATTGGGTATCTTGAATAACTCTAGTAAGTAGAGTTGGATCGAAGTGTATAACTTCTAACCCGCGGAGGGTTACGTTGGCGGCCGACAACGTAACATCGAGTTAGTAGTAAATGACACTTCATTACTTTCGCATGATTTGGGTATTTATAGCATGAGCGGGGATGCGATTGCGTGAGCTTACTAACTTGCGCTTTTATGATGTTGTAGTGGCGATGCCGATAACTCGCTCGAAATCATTGGGGCGGACAATGCGGCAACTTTTGAGGAGGTCGAGGCCTCCGCTACCTCCGGATCCGGCGAGGTCCGTGAGTTGAGGTGGCGGCCCTCACGCATTGGTGACGCAGCGGCGGACGGCACAAAGTCGGGAGCTGAAGCGCATGGAGGACCTTCTCTTTGCGGCGGGCTGCGAGGGAGGCTCGGACCCTTCACCGCCGCACCGGCCGAGGTTGACTTACCGCGGCGCAGATCCCCGCGGCCGGCTCACACTGAGACGACACCGGCTGAGTGCGGGAGGAGGACCGGACACCCCGCCGATTCGAGCATCACCGGTGGCAGCGGCATTTCCAGTTATGGCTCAGGGAGCCGAGAGGGATCGACTCATGGGTCGCCTCAAGGAGTTTAGGAAGTGCAGTCCGAGGATCTTTGACGGTGAGAACGTCGACCACTGGATTGTGGAAAAGTGGTTGATGCACATGGAGAAGCTATTCCGCGACACATTTGTGGAGGAGCGGGATAGGGTGTGGCTCGCCACCCACCACCTCGACGGCGAGGCCTACCGTGGTGGATGGACATTCGGGAGAACCCCCGACGGATTTGGCATCTATCACGGATGAAGTTCAAGGAACTTCTATTGTCACATTACTTCCCGACGGCGTCAAGAGGCGGATGGAGCGAGTTTGCGCACTGACTCGGGGGATCGATCTCGTAGCCGAGTACGAGAGGGAGTTTTCTCGGCTTCTGCATTGCGTGCCCTTCGTCGTGCGGGACGACGAGGATAAGGCCCGCATCTTCGAGCGTGGACTGAGACCGTCGATCTTCCGGTTCGTGCAGTCATCGGAGCTTCAGACTTACCGACAGGTGGTGAACCGCGCGCTCACTATGGAGAGCGGTGCGGCCATGGTACAGAAGAGGCGCGAGGGCTTGGACAAGGGAAAGGGCAAAAGGCCCGCGGCCGAGGTGCGAGCGACGCACTCTAGGAGGCCCCGAAGCATCCGAGGCACCAGGCGCGCCGAGGCGCACCGATTAGCGAGAGGACCGACCGACGCCGCCTCCCGGTGTGTGATCTGCGGTGGTCCTCACCACCCGCCGCAGTGTCCACAGCGGGCAGGCAGGTGCTTCCAGTGTGGCCAGGAGGGCCACATCCGTACCGAGTGCCCGAGAGGTTCTTCACCGGCACCATCTTCTGCATCGGCACCGGCTCTACCACCGCCACCGGGGACCCCGTCGACACGATACAGATCGGGCGGCCGACCGTCCAGCCGCGAGCGAGGGTCACGTCGTGCGCCGAGTGGGCGCATGTACGCCGCGCAGACCGAGGCGGCGATGATACCTGGTGGCGGTATCATTTTACTTGATGGCATTAGAGTATGTGCATTATTTGATACCGTGCATCACATTCATTTATTGATCGGCAGTTTGCCGCGTTGCATGACATCCAGTTTGTTCCTTTACTACACCCTGGACGTATTGTTGTACCCGACCACATTGTGGACGTGCGAGAGTATTGCCCCAGTTGCCCTCTTCGGGTAGGAGTTTGGACCATGCCCGCGGATTTGCGAGTGGTGCGCAAGTTGGGGGATTTTGACGTGGTTTTGGGTATGGATTGGTTGACTAGATACTACGCCACCATCGATTGTGTTAATCGAACGGTTACTTTTAGAGAACCGGGTCAGAGTGAGGTGGTGTTTAGAGGATGTCAGAGTTCGCTTTTGCGATGTCGATCGATTCGTCTCGAGCTAGGCAAGGCGATCAACCGGGGATGCGTAGCCTATTTGGCTAGTATCGCTTTGAGGGGTGAGGATGATACCCCTAGGATCGAGGATATCCCGGTGGTACGGGAGTTTCAGGACGTGTTTCCAGCGGAGCTACCAGGCATGCCACCTGATAGGGAGATCGAGTTTGTGGTAGATCTCGCTCCGGGACTACCCGATCTCGAAGGCACCCTATAGGATGGCAGCGAGTTAAAGGAGGCGAGGGCACGATTACGGGATATGTTGGACAAGGGCTTCATTCGACCGAGTGTGTCACCTTGGGGAGCACCGGTTCTTTTGTGAAGAAGAAGAACGGATCACTTCGTCTTTGCGTGGACTATCGGGAACTTAATAAAGTCACGATCAAGAATAAATATCCGTTGCCGAGGATTGGAAGGACTCTAACTCCCATTTGGAGATCGGGAGCGTTTCCTTCGCACTCGGTGAGTTTTCTTCAACCTTTTGAGGACACTTAAGCTCTTCTAAGTTCCAACAAGAGTTCGATGTTCACAACTACATTAATTAAGCTATAACATCATAAATGGCACACTCCCAGGAGCCCACAAGAATCACCCCCCACATGCCTGCTATTTAACCCAGATTGCTCTACTATAAAGAGTGAAATTTTAATCATACATAAGGCATGCATTTTAAGTGACTCAAAATTCATAATAAATCTATTTAGCATGAATATGCATTCAAAATAATTAAATCAAACCGAATAAGCACTTAGGAGCCATTTGCCCCTATGCTCATGAAGCCAAACCCACCAAGTGCGAAAAGCGTTGCTCCGAACCGCTAACGAAGCTTCGATAATCACTCCTTGAGTCCTAAAAAGCACACCTTACAAGCTAAGAAGATAAACCTTGAGTTCACACTTTAAGAAACTCTACAAAAGGTTGGAGAAAACTCACCGAATGCGAAGGAAACTCTCTCGATCTCCAAATGGGAGTTAGAGTCCTTGCAATCCAACCTAAACCAAAGTTCTAAACCCATCAATTAGGTTCCAAAGGCCCTAAATCGAAAATCCCCAAATCCTAACCCTAGAATTCCATTCTAGGGTTTCATCTCACAAAACTCCACAAAACCGAATCTAGAGGAAGGAAATCATTCACATACCTCTAAGAAGCTCTAACCCAAGCTCAAAAAGCCCTAGGCTTGAAGCTTGATCCTCCACAAAGCTCCAATCACCAAGCTCCAAGCTCCAACAATGGTGATGTTGCCTCTACCAAGCAAAAAGAAGCAAAAAGAGGGTTTAATCCTAAGAAAACCCAACCCAAAATCCTAGAAATGCAAAGGAGTAGAGAGAGGAGCTCCTCCTACCTCTTTGCTGCTGTGGGGGGGTGCACAAATGAAGCCCTAGGGTGTGAGGAACACTAATAGAAGCAACAAGATGCTAAAACACCCCTGCAGTTTAAAGCGCTCGAATACACTTGTACCGGTACAAATCCATTTTGTCTGTATAAACTCTAAGAGCCAAACCCGAGGCTCGGGTTGCCAAGTCTGCCATTTTATGCTGGTATAAATCTCGGTCTGTACCGGTATAGCCATCATTTTGTACCGGGAGCCACTTAAAATCCAACTTCTTGGACTTTAGTGCTTGGGATTCATTCACTAACCTCGGTACACGTGCCATAGGTCGGAACACAGTCAACAACTCTCCAGAAAATCTGGGGAAGCTCCAAACTCAAGTCAAATACTCGAACTCCGCAATTTGCGCAAGTCCAGTATGTTACAAATATGCTCTACTATATCAACTGAGTATACTATGATGCAAATAATGAACTATCATGTATACTACTGTGACGCACTGAACTTTCGCAAATAGCAAGGTTCGAGTGTTGGATGTGAGATCTGAGCTTTTCCAGATTTTCTGGAGGGTCGTTGACTGTGTTCCGACCTATGGCACGTGTACCGAGGTTAGTGGATGAATCCCAAGCACTAAAGTCCAAAAAGTTGAATTTTTGGATGCTCTCGGATTGCTGTTACAGGTGTACGTAGATACGGGAAAGTTCTTGTGTCTGGCAATTGTTGCTATACCTTGCACGGGGAGGATTCTACCGGTATGGGAGGACTGTGGGACACCAACCCGAGCCTCGGGTTTGGGTACATTTGTTTGCAGTCTGTGCGTCTGGACTTGGCTTATCTTCGTCTGACTGGCCGATTTCGAAATTACGCTTGCGTTTGTGCACCCCTTTATGACACCAAAGCCCTTAGGGCTTTCCTCTTTGTCTTGTGGACGTGAGAGGAGAGAGGTAAGAGCTCCTCTCTTTTTCCCTTTTCCCTTTTGAGTTTTGGGTGGTTTCTTTGAGGATTGATCACTCTCCTTCTCTCTTTTGGCCTCTTGGTGCATGTTCCACCATGGATGAAGCTTGGAGCTTGAAGTTGGTGCTTGGTTGTGGGTAGAACTTCAAGCCTTGAGGATTTTGGAGCTAGAAGAAAGCTTCAAAGAGGTATATAACATACTTCTTTCCTCTAGTTTCGAGTTTTGTGCTCTCTTTTGGTAGAAACCCTAGTTTTGGGATTCTAGGGTTAGAATTGGGGATTTTCGATTTGGAGCTTTTAGAACCTAATTGATGGGTGTAGAACTCTCTATTAGGTTAGATTTGAAGATCCATTGGGTCGATTTGAGCTTTGGACAAGATCTTCTTGATCAAAGGTAATTTCCACCTCTTTTCTATGTGAATTTTGATGAAATTTGTTAGATGTTTATTTGAAGCTTGTATCCCTTCAAATATTTATCTTAGGGTACTAGAAGCTTGGGGGGCAACTTCGTTCGACTAATCGAACAGGATTCGAAGCGTATCCGGTGGGTTTGATCTCACCGAAATGGGTGAACTCTTTCTTTGTCCTCCCTTGGGTTTTAGGACATGTTTATATGTTGACTTGTGCTCTTTAAGACATGCTTGAATTTATGGGAACATAAAATGACTATGTTATGTATAGTGGGATTTACATGCTCTATGTAGTAGAGACTTATATGTGGTTTGGGCATAGTTGACTAAAATTGAGACTATTTGTTTGTGCCACCATAAGAAGCATGCTAGAGTATGATTATTAAGATGAACCTTTAAGGGTGCTTAATGTTTGGGTTACTTTTAAAGTATCACTCATGTTTACATTATGATACTTGTTAGAGACAAGTAATTAGAACTAAGTGTTCTTCCTTAACGTTTGGTAGATAAAATACATGGCTTTGTGACTTGGTAAATAAAAAGGTGTTGACCTTAAAGTGAATGATATACCTATATGATTGAGACACATGCACGTATGAGCCTTGGTATGTTTCCGCCTTAGACTTGTTGTAGACAAGATAGTAATGTTAATATAACATAAGACATGACAAGATCTTTGTGATATTCCTTGGGTGCATTTATTCTAGTATTATATCTAGCTTTGGCCTTCGTGATATTGCACTCGATCTAGGGATCGACGATTTCTATTCCATGTTTTAGACATGAGGAAAGGTAAAGTAAAGCCCTTGGGGCATTTTATATGAGTTATTGGCATATACTATAAGTGGTTTAAACTCTTTGCATTGTGATATTTGTGTGCTTTATAGTGGAAAGGACATGTGTATTTTAATACTATGATGCTTGTGAGTAATGCATAGTTCTCTTACATATAGTGTTGATAGATATCTATTCGATAATTGTTGGATATTGCATGTTATAACTCCTTGGAAATCTTGTTTATATAATGAATTATCCCAAGTAGGATAGTGTCATTTGAGTTGTATATGTTTTACACGTCTTGTGTTTTGGTAGAGAGTTACCACCCAAGTAGTTGTAAATGAGTTGTGACATGTTGAGCTACTTTCCGACCGTCGAGTCGACGTGTGAGATTCCAAGTCGTAGACTTGATGATTGAGTATCCCAAATAGGGACCCTATGCTATGATTACGCTTGCTTGCCCTTGTGCTCATTCGCACATGCTTGTGAGGCTCGCTACCTACAAGCCGGCACTCCGGAGTTAGCCTTGCGATACGTTCGCCGTGCGGGATTGGGCGCCGAAAGTGGATTGCCGTGTTCTTGGGTCTCCTTTTCTACGGGGAAAGTCGATTGACCACCACGGGGCCACCTAGGCATGGCACGAGCCGGGATGTTACCTTGGGTACATTCCTTATGGATTGGGTTTGAGACTTCTCTTGACTTAGTACATAGTCATGGTTGGTGCATACGTTGTATTGACAATACTGTGGTAATGAACTTATATCTTTTGGACTAATATATGTGCATTGGTATAGAATCATGGAAAGTATAAAATGTATGCTTGGTAGAGAGCTTTCATTCTTGTGGACTAGTGTGTATGCTCGATAGAGAACACTTATTCTTTTGGATTAGTACATATGCTTGATAGAGAACACTTATTCTTTTGGACTAGTGTGTATGCTTGCTAGAGAACACTTATTCTTTTGGACTAGTGTGTATGCTTGGTAGAGAACAACGGAATACATAATTTACTTTATGTAATAATATGAACATTATGGTTGGGCTTGTAAGTAAACGTTAACTTACTTTAATTATGCATGTGAAATGATTTGGACATATGTTTGTGCCATTAAAAGTAGAACATCATGATTATGATAGTTAAACTCGTAGTAGAAGCATGAATATGTTTAATTTCTATTGTATATACTCGTTTTTTATTTATCGCTTCTTGCTTCTTTTTAGCGTGCTTATTTTTAGCCTAGTGGAGCATTTCGCTGAGTTCAGTAATTGCCCACTGGGAACTATTTTTAATAGTTCTCACGTCCTCTGTTTGTTGTTAATTTTCAGAGCCATCCGCATCGGGAGTGGCTAGGGATCGAGGCAAGGGGTTTGCGGCTAGCTAGAGCCATACGGAGATTCTATAGTGAACCGTTGTCATCTTTTCTTTTTGTACTTGTAGAAAAGATGTATTATGTATCTGTTTAGAGTATTGTATCGGCTTCTGGTTTTAGTAATCTGTTTATGTATCTTTGTGGACCTTAATGTTAGAACTAGTGGTTTTTATATTACTCGCTCTGATAGCCTGTCAGGATTACTCTCTTTCCTTCCATGTTTTTAGTAGACGCCTTGTGTGCATTGTGTTTGTTTGGTGTACACGGCGAATTACCCACCGTACCTTCTGTAGCCAGCCGTGGGCTTGGCGGGCCGGGCGTGACAACTACATGTCCCAAGGTATGTTCTAAACATGTCCAAGTAATCCAACTACTATGTCCTATCTAGTAGTGATTGTCATTTATTATTGAATTTCGTTGTTCAATCTCTTTCTAGGATCTACACAAGTGTAATCCGGCTTGTGCCACCTAAGTGCCGTGGTAGCCCCAGTGTAAGGTACCGAACTTCCGAAATTATGAAGTTGCGGTGAGATGTAGTATACCGGATTCTCAGTTTAAAAATAAATGTAAATAAAAATAGTGTGAGACACTACTTTTTATTGGACTTAGAGAAATAAGGTATAAGTCAAAAATGGCCTGTGTTGAAATCGGAGCGAAAACAGAAGACTCAAATTTTCTGTGAGAAACGGGACAGATAAATTAGCAGAAAATGCACAGTGTCAAAAAATTATGAAAACTAGGGGATATGTCAGGATTATTTGTACGAGGCTAGATTTAAAGTTTCGTGCCGTTCTGACACCCGAAAGATGAGAAATAAAATCCGAATGCTATCTGATAGTGATTACGGTTCGGTTGAGCTTTCAGTGGCCAAACGGGGTCGAAACTGAAAGATTAAAATTTCTTTTGTTAAGTTAAGTAAAACCGAATATAGCTGTCAAATTTGAGCTCAAACGGATATTCCGAAGGGCAGGCGAAAGTATCTAAACTTCAGCTGAAAGTTGAGTGTGAATAGTGTGAATAGTATTTGGATGTTGCTTATTAAAGAAGCAACTAGCTTCTTCTCCCTGCCTCCCAAACCGAGCACCTCCACACACCCACACGCATGGAGAGGAGAAAGAAAACCCTCTTTTTCTCTCTCTAAATAGCTCTCAACTCTCTTGATCATTTTCTCCCAAATTCGCGGCGTTGGCGGAGAGCGATCTCGTGAACGTGTTGAAAGCGACGGATCGAGCTTTCGTGCGCCCGTTGGAGCGGCGTATTTCTGTCTCGCGTTCACAAATTGGGTAAAATACTTAGGATTTGATTAAATCCTTAATACTTAGCATTCTAATAATCTTTAGAGCATTACTAGCATGTTTCTCCATTTAATTTGGAAATATTGGAGGTTAATTTCATGCTAGGGTTCAAAATGCGAATTTTGGAAATATTAAGGTTTGATCTAAATTGATCATGTATAAACCTAATTGCTAGGTTTTCTGACGCGTTGGCTAAGTCGGTTCGGCGATTCGTCGAGCCTACGCGAAGTTATTAAAGAAACGGACGTTTAGGCTTCGTTTCCGCCTAGAGGGCCGAGGCGACGTCCAAAAATCACGTGATCGGATTCCGAGCATTGTAACAAGAAACCGAAGACCTTTATTTTTCGGATCGCGAATCGGAGGTCGTTCGGTGGTCGCGCGTGAGTTGGGTCGAGCCGAGCGGCGTGCTCCGCGGGAGGCCGATTGCAAGTGACGACGAGCAATCGGAATGTGATAGAAGGTGGGCCATCCGAGCGGTCGACCTCCTATGTCTAAGTAACTCGTATTGGTCATATTTCGTATATACATATATGTGTAGCTTCATGCACGATAGGGTTACGTAGTACTTTTACTATTCTTGCATGCTCCCTTTTTTACTATTCTTGCATGCTCCCTTTTATGCGGCATAGTAGGCTTGGCATGTGATTGTAGGGTGCATGAGAATGAGGTTATGACATAGAACCCTAGAAAGATAAGTTGGATAATAACTTGATCTTGCATGATGACGAGTGGCATTGCATTATAACTTAGTGTAAAGAACACTAGTGGAATGTGAACCGAGTATAGAACTTGATGAATGTCATTGCATTATAACTTAGTGTAAAGAACACTAGTGGAATGTGAACCGAGTATAGAACTTGATGAATGGAGTTGGTATTATGACTTAGTGTAAAGAACACTAGTGACATGTGAACCAAGTAGACAACTTGATGATTGGTATTATGACTTAGTGTAAAGAACACTAGAAGTATGTTAACCAAGTAAATAACTTGATGAACGACACTTGAAAATAGTGTTAGAGAACACTTGTGCATGATGACCCTTGTGACAGGATGCCCTCCATAACGGAGGATGAGATCATACTCACACAGTCTGTTCAGCGCTCGTGGTGGTCGCTCCACACGGGTAGTGCGAGTCTCCGGAGGTCTTGGCACGTGATTCGATTGGGATTGCCTATTTTGGGTCCCAAGGGAAGCCTATGTGGGGTCCCGTATGTTAAGGATTTTGTGTTGGCAAGTTTCGTAATTTGAGTCGGAGTCAAGGATCGGAGTGGATCGAAGATGGTCGAAGAATCCTAGACTTCGAAGAAAAGAGACAAGTTGAATCACGACGTCCAGGTAAGTTTTTAATTCATAAATATAGTGATTCATACTTAGTTATAGGCATTAGAATCATAAATCATTATTTAACGGATTAGAAATTATATCGGAACTTTATAATTTTCGAAAATTAGAAAATTAACTGTCACGCCCCGAGCCCGATCCATTTGGCCGGTTCGAGCGCGTCAAACAGACGCCGAACGGACAGAGCTTCCCCTGTCCGCCCAAGGCTCAACAAGTACAGATAGAGTATAAAATTTTTACACATGCGGAAGTATACACAAAAGGCTTACACGAGGGTAAGCAACATAGCCAAAATGGAAGTAACTAATGTAAACATACAAGTACTATGATTAATTGCAATCACATACGTGCATAATTCTCTACAACTTGAATTCTTTAAAGTCTTTACAATTTAATGCATCATTTCTTTCTTACATCACATTTACCTCAAAATGAAACTTGATTACAATTAAAGTTAGACAACTATAATCATCAAATACAAAAGATGATATAAAGGGAAATGCGACTATAGCAAAAATAAAGTAACTCGGGCGGTCTCTACCTAGGGCTCGATGCCCTTACCGCGATCGTCGGCCGGCTCACTCGGTCCCGGCTCTGTGGAAAAAGGGGTGTGAGAACTACAACAAAGTTCCCAGTGGGTTCGGCAACCAACCACGCCGACTTTCCCACTAGGTCTAATTCAAGCGTAATAGAAAGAAAGGTAAGATAATAACCAACTAACAAATGCAACTAATACGCTTGAAAGTAACGATAAAATGCTCAAACTGTAAAGCATGCAAGATCATAAGTTCAATACCCAATCTCTTGGCTAACCCGTGGGTTTCGCCCTCAACAAGACTCAACCAAACTCAAAATCCCATAGTATACCGGGGAGGCTCAATATCGACCCGTTGGGACCGTCCTTAGGAAAACTCATTCCCTGGAAAACTCATTCCAGTGGTGACCAACTCCGGAGCGCACCGCTCGAGGGGGAGCTACCACCCCCGAGTAAGGACTATATGGTGAGTACGATCAATCCTTAACTTTAAGGATTCCAAATCTCAATCTATTCCTTGCCTTCAAGGAGAACTTATATTCATATGACCCTTAACTCTAAGGTTGTTGTCATAATGTCAATCTCATGACTATACTAGTGTTATATACACTACTTGTTCTTGTCCTTGTTCTTTAATGCCACACATGTTGTCTAAGTATTCTAGACTCATCTTTGTCACATTCTCTAAGTACATGTCCAATGTCACATTCACTTGTCAATTACACCAAGTTCTAGTTCTTGTTCTTTAGCATGCATACATAGGGTTCTCATTCTTAGCATATGTTCTCATACAATTATATCTCATGCATTTGAACTCACAAATTGCAATATAACTCATAAATTACCCTACTATGCATTATGCTCAACATATATAGAATGCTCAAAAGTGACACTTAGACATAGAAAGAATTCCGGTGTCCTTGGAATGCACCACCCACCTTCTAAAATTATGGATGGGTTGCCCGTCGAGTCTCGTAGCTAACCGAGGCCTATTTTGCAATCTGCGCAGTTATCAGATTTTACATCAGGCTAACTTACATAGCAACTCATAAATATGCTTTTCGTTTAATTAAACGGAGTTGTCCCACGCGTCGGGGATACCCCCAATTAGGTTTCTACAAGGTCAATTTGACCCTAGAACCTCTATGGCAAAAAGCCCCAAATTTGGTGCTCTATCCAAGCCCTATGCAAAACCCTAGGTTTTGATCTCTTAAACAAGCAAAAGAGAGCTTGTTGTTACTCTTAGAGTTCATCTAGAATAATTTAAACCATCATTAGGGCCTCTACTTGAAACCCTAAGGATCCACCATGAGAGGACCTTGAGCTTTCATGGGTTTTCATGGAGCTCAAGCCTCTACTAGGCTTCTACACCAAAGAGAAGACTCAAAACTCTAAGTTCCTTGCTTAAAACCCAAACCCTAGTCTAGGTTTACCATGAAACCTCACCTTGGCCCAAGCTCCACCTTGTAGGAGAGCTTCTAGGTCTTCCCCAAGCTCCAAATCCTCCAAGATCACCTCCTCCAAGCTCCTTCTCCAACTTCTCCAAGCTCTAGGGCTCCTTTTCTAGAGAGAGAAAGAGGGGAAATGAGAGCGAGTGTGTTGGGGGAGCACGACTGTGAATAGATGAGAGGGTGGGGCGCATAGAGTGTTGTGACAATTGCCAAAAAGCCCCTCCATTTGCGAAAATTACAAACTGCTCGAACTGGGCAGTTTTCGGGTCCACTGTCCGGTCTCGGCCGGTTGTCCGGTCTCAGTACGCTGGTTTTCCAGGACTTAGCCATTTTTCTGCATATTACGCAGCCACTGTCCGGTCTTGGGTCATTGTCCGGTCTTAATTGTCCGGTCTTGGTGGTCAGGTCTCGATCTGTTGGTTTTCCGGGACTTAGCCATTTTTACGCATGTTACGCACCATTTGTCCGGTCTTGGCTGTCAGGTCTTGTTTGATCGTCTCCGGTCTTGGCTGTTGTCCGATCTCGATCTGTTGGTTTCCTCATCTGCACTGGGGCACTTGGCGGCATCCGGACAACCCATGGCTGTCCGGTCCCGGCTGCTCCAAGTCTGGGAATTTCCACCAGACTTGCGGTTTAGCTTTTCCAAGACCCCACTTCGCTGCGCACGGGTTCCAAAGCACATAGAACCCACACTTACTCGCTCCACTCCGGGTCCCGCTCATTTTGACGGAACTCGGCGCGCTTTATGGGGGAGTGGGTTGTTACATTAACAAAGTGTACCTGACCTGTACCTGACCCATTACCGGTAACAGCCTGAACCTGTACGGGTACAGCCATCATACCCATTACCGGTACAGCCATCAAACCCATTACCGGTAATGGGGCTTCGAAAAATAATCTTCCGTCCTTGTGAAACCGGTAACCAGTTCAATTTTGTACCGGTACAAGGTGTAAAAAATCTGAATTTTATATAATCCGAATCTAATTGATTCTAAAGTCTATAAATAAGATCTTAGGGTTCTCTAACTCTATGTGCTTCATGAAAATACATGTTTGAGAAACCCTAGAGGCTAGGAATTCATCTAAAACCTATTTTCTACATCATAGCCTCTTCTAGATCAAATCGAGACATAGTAATTTCTTCTCTATATGTCGATTTGATCTACACTTCGCTTGGAGATTTCTTCATCGGTTTTCTACGATACTCCTAAGCGAAGGATCACCATACTCATGATATTGTTCATGGTCGGCGTCGTGGATTCGGCGTGAGGCGTCGTGGATTCGGCGTGATAGAGACTTCGTGGATTCGAAGTGGTGAAGGCTTCGTGGACTCGAAGTTGTTGCGTTTCGTGGATTCGGAACGTGGGCGTGGGGTTCGTGGACTCGAACGTGAGGGCGTGGACAACCCGAAGGAGGATTGCGCGGAGATCCATAGGAGAGTTAGAGAGGTCGAGTCCGTGGAGTTCGGTATCACCTTGTAATCTTTTCTCTTATTGATTGTTTATTCGCGTGTTGGTCCCGTGGGTTTTTTACTCCGAGTTTGGAGTTTTCCCACGTAAATCTCGATGTGCTTTTATTTTTCGCATTTACTTTTTAAAGCATCGAGATTTGTGGTTTTGGGCCTTTACACCTATTCACCCCCCTCTAGGTGATTAGATACGATCTAGATAGATCCTTGAGACACCCCATAACTCACAATTGGTATCACAGCGGGATCTAGATATATTGCTATCTAATGGCCGAAGAGTTAGTAGGTGCGTTGCAAACTTATGAGATGACTTTTCCTACTAACCAATATTCTTCCAAGTTTTTTTCTAAAAGTACAGGGGTTGCGTTAAAAACATCAAAGGAAGAAGACGTGGACTCGGATTCCGATGAGGAGGAATCAAACGACGAGGAATTAGCGGAAGCGTATCATCAACTCCTCGTCGAATCCAAAAAGATGGCAAAGCACAATAAGAAATTGAGGAAGCATCTACTTGAACTTGAAAAGGAAAACAACAAGTTGAAGAACATGAATAAAACACTTGAGGAGGAAAGGGAATCAACATTGAACAAGAATTCGGTCCTCCAAAAGAAGCTTGACGAAGCGGAGATAACCATTAAATCTTCTCAAGATAAGGTTGGATTTTTGGAACAACAATTTGAGGAATCCTACAAATCCAACAAAACATTAACTGAGCAAGTTCATCAACTAAAGTTCGACATTCAAAAGTTTTCTTCGGGTTCGAAGAAATTGGATAACATGCTCGGATTGGGTCAAACGAATAAACTTGGCCTCGGTTATGAGCGAACGTATGTTGAGAAGGTTCAAACGTCAACTTCTAAAGTCTCAACTTCTTCGAAAGAGAAGATGTGTCATCGATGTGGCATCAAAGGACACATCAAAAAGTGTTGCCCGAATAAGGATAAGAAGAATAGATCGGCAACATCGAAATCTCACACGACACCTCCTACTACTCGACTTCCCCTATGGAATCAAAGGAAAAATCAAATTAGTCGAGTGCCTTTTTCGAACAGGTTTTCTAATGCACAACTTCATGTTCGACCAAACCCTCTTGCTAACCGGATTCCTAAACCGGAACAACAAGTATACTGGATTTCTAAACCAAAGCCACAATCAATTTGGGATTCAAAGCCTCAAAGACAACATCAACCGAAGCTTCAAGCATCGAAACAACCAATGGTTGATCCGAAATCAAAGCAAGTCAAACCTAACGTCGACAAGCAAAGACAACGAAAGATCCGACAAGTTTGGATCCGGAAAGGTGATATCTTTCCTTGCTCCTCGTCTTAGTTTATTTTTATTTTTATAATGCTTTGATTGGTGCTTATTGCATATTTTTCTTTCATTGCATTACATGTTTAGACGGGGTTTGAATTGTTTAAAATTTTTGTTTTGAAAATCTTGTTGAGGAAAGGTAAAGGGGAATTTTTAATTTGATTGAAAATTTACTTGAGAAAGGAGATGATTGAAAATCATAAAGTTAGAGAGATTAAAGGTTTTTTAAAGAGCCTTAAACGGTATTTAAAGTCAATTCAAATTGAATTAAATTCATATTAATTATCGATTTTACTCCACTTTTTATTATTTTGACGATAATTTAATATGTGATTTCTTCTTTCATACATTCATCAAAATTTTGAAATTAATTTTAATCTCTTGGTAATTAATTCATCTTGGTAGTGAATGTTGAATATAATTGATGGATATTTGCTAATCGACTAAAGTTCGTCAAAATTATTTTCAAATGTGAGATTGTCTAATTTAGGGGGAGTTTGAATATTTAAAAAAAAAAGGAAGGAGAAACTCCTATGATTAAAAAGATGTGGAAAGAGTTACATTCTAAAAGGGAGTGTGAAAACTACCACCACATGTAGGAAAGAGCTACCACCCTTGGCCGTCCAAGACGTGTGTGAAGCTACCACATGGGTAATTATACGAAAAACCGAAAAGGTTGAAAAAAATATATGTGAATATTTTAGAATTTTCGGCGTTATAAGGTGGTAGATTGAAAAAGATGCTCAAAGAGCCACCCCCGTTGTTTATTAGTTAAATCTCTATTTTGAACGGGTTGCGACAAATTGGTGTCAATTTTGCCAAATTTCTATAAATTATTTTTCATCAATTTGCATCCTGATGTTTTGAAACATTAAATTATCTTTAATATCAAATTTTAATGTTTTGATGTCTTTTGAAATCACTTATTATTTTATCATGATCATAATGATTTTTGGAGTACAACGTTTAATTTTTATGAAATTAATCTAATTTTGAAGGATTTTTGAAAAAACAAGGCAAAATTTTTGATGAGGAGGACACTGAGTGATTTTACCTTTTTGAGCTTCATTATCTATATTTTATCTTTTCTCTCCTAGGACTATGTCTAGTTTGCTTATTTTTGGTATCTAGATTTGTAACTATGACATGACTACTTTCTTTTTGTTAGTTTGCTTTTCTCTCTATTTGTGTTTCTTTTTGACAATTTTTGACAAAAAGGGGGAGAAAGAAGAACAAGATATAGAGAGAGAAGATATTTGGTATTTGATGCATACACGAACGGGGAGACATGATGAGATTAAGGAGAGAGAAGGAGAGATGTAATTTTGAACATGAACAAAGGAAGTTGGAGAAAAGAACAAAAGAACGAAGAAGAGGTATTACATTAACTTTGAAAATTTGTTGAAAATTTTGTTTTGCAGGAAATCAAGACTTCAAGACTCCTAGTTGCGTCTAAGTCATAGAGTCTGTTTGAGGAGTTTTTGATGTATTTTTGAGTTTCAAATTGTATTTGGATTACACGCGAGAAGTTTGATGTTTTGGTGGTGACATTGAACTTTGTTTTTCATTTATGATGTAATTTTAGTTAGTTTTTGTGTTTTATCACGAAATTGCCAATGGGGTAGATTGTTAAGGATTTTGTGTTGGCAAGTTTCGTGATTTGAGTCGGAGTCTTGAAGGATCGGAGCGGATCGAAGATGGTCGAAGAATCCTAGACTTCGAAGAAAAGAGACAAGTTGAATCACGACGTCCAGGTAAGTTTTTAATTCATAAATATGGTGATTCATACTTAGTTATAGGCATTAGAATCATAAATCATTATTTAACGGATTAGAAATTATATCGGAACTTTGTAATTTTCGAAAATTAGAAAATTTACAAAGTGTGCATGCGACCCATTTGTGCACTTCAGATACAGATTATGCCTATGACTGAACGTACTGCCATCATACCATTACCGTGCAGATTGAACACAAGTACCCACACGATCATACCCATTATCTAATACTTTGAACAAACTTTTGCAATAGCATGGGCTTCGAAAAATAATCTTCCGTCCTTATGAAACCGGTAACCAGTTCAATTTTGTACCGATACAAGGTATAAAAAATCTGAATTTTATCTAATCCGAATCTAATTGATTCTAAAGTCTATAAATAAGATCTTAGGGTTCTCTAACTCTATGTGCTTCATGAAAATACATGTTTGAGAAACCCTAGAGGCTAGGAATTCATCTAAAACCTATTTTCTACATCATAGCCTCTTCTAGGTCAAATCGAGACATAGTAATTTCTTCTCTATATCTACACTTCGCTTGGAGATTTCTTCATCGTTTTTCTACGATACTCCTAAGCGAAGGATCACCATACTCATGATATTGTTCATGGTTGGCGTCGTGGATTCGGCATGAGGCGTCGTGGATTCGGCGTGATAGAGACTTCGTGGATTCGAAGTGGTGAAGGCTTCGTGGACTCGAAGTTGTTGCGTTTCGTGGATTCGGAACGTGGGCGTGGGGTTCGTGGACTCGAACGTGAGGGCGTGGACAACCCGAAGGAGGATTGCGCGGAGATCCATAGGAGAGTTAGAGAGGTCGAGTCCGTGGAGTTCGGTATCACCTTGTAATCTTTTCTCTTATTGATTGTTTATTCGCGTGTTGGTCCCGTGGATTTTTTACTCCGAGTTTGGAGTTTTTCCACGTAAATCTCGGTGTGCTTTTATTTTCCGCATTACCTTTTTAAAGCATCGAGATTTGTGGTTTTTGGCCTTTACACCTATTCACCCCCTCTAGGTGATTAGATACGATCTAGATAGATCCTTGGGACACCCCATAACTAACACCGCAGACAACCCCTCGGGTGGTTCGAGTCCCCCTTCATAGACGGGTTTGTGGTGTGAGTCGTGGGGGCGCCTACGGGCCAGCCAAAGGATTGTGTATTTAACTCAAAGAGGTTACGAAATTGGGTACAAAGTACATGTTGAGCATGATATAATTGCAAATTACCTAATAGAGACATAGTAGCATGTTAGATATCTTATGGCTACATTTATACCCTTGTTGTTATAGGCATAGTAGATTATTGCATTTCCTTTACTATGCATATTTACAGCTTTAAAATATCTATCTATCTATCTACTTATGCCTGCTTAGACCTAGTGGGGAGATCTTTAGAGTCGGCGGCCGAGCCCACTGAGAACTATGGAAGATAGTTCTCACCCCACTCTATTACAGGTTCTGGCTCGCGGGCGGCCGGTGAGAACTGTGGTAAGGGCGTCGCGCCCTAGTTGAGTAGCAGCCTTCCAGTGCATTAGAGCCTCCCGTGATATATTTTGAGATATAGTCATCTATGTATCTTGGAGATTATGATGCGTATATTCATTTTGAAGTTACAAAAGTAAACTGGATGTAAATGAATGGTCCAATGATGTAATAGATAGACTTATCTCTCTTTATTTACTTGTATGATTACTTGTATCTTACTCTTACTTGGTCGCACCTTTAGGTGCTTTGTTCTTGTCATGTATGTATTAGAATTAGTTTCTGGGCAATTCTTTGTACATGACTTGGTTGTCGAGCCTTGGGCGGACAGAGGAGATGCTGTCCGTTCGGCGCCTGATCGGCGTCCCCGAATCGGACCAAATTGGTAGCGGTCTCGGGGCGTGACAGGTAAAGTTGGTATCAGAGCAAGCTAAGAGCAAGTAAAGAGAGAGTCTAGGATTGACCTAGGAAACCCTAGGATGGTAAACCCTAAGGCTATAGGTGCGTGAGTGAGATGTGAACCTATACCGAGTGGTGGAAGTTGAATCGATTGGGTTGAGTATTGAAACCTCTAAGATGGACGTTAGAGGTAGACTCAAGATGTGGTTTATTCTCGACCAAGTGTGTTCATGTTGGGCGATCGACAACATGAAACTGAGGGATGGGAATAAACGCTCTTGCATGACTTTCGCCCGATTTGAGTCAAATCGATATCCGTTGTTACGTGCTTGACCTAGGGGTCGAGACTGATCGTGTTGTCGCGGTTCGAGGGACGATGGCACCGCGTAGGCGATCTTTGATTAGGTCGGTGCGGGAGGGGACAAGTGATGTCCCTGAGCGTTTCGACGTGCGAGCGGAGAATTGAAACTTCGCTATCGATTGGCCACACTCGTGGGAGTGGTAAGGCCACGGGTCCTTGTGGTGTAGCGTCAGCGGGAGGCTGCCATACACTAGAGGATCGTGTAAGAGGGACTCCGAGAGTTGGTGGATCAGTGGTGATCGCACCAATTTCGGCTCGTCAAGTACGGTCGGGAGTCGCGGCAGAGATGTTTTCGTCGGGGTCGGGCAATCCGACTTCTAGCGCTTCAGAGGTGGAGGCGGTGAGGGAGTGAGCGTTAGCGGCCCTCATGACCTTCAAGCGGTTTGATCCGTCTGCCTGGATAGAGAGGATGCGGATCCGTTGATCGTGGAGTTGTGGACCGACTCCACGGAGACTCCCTTTGAGGAGTTGTGCATTGTGGTGCGGGACAAGTATTGTCCATAACCATCGACGAAGGTGTGGTGGATAGGCGTCGAGTGGAATCGATCGCCTAGTTTCCCTCCTATGGCTTGGGAAGTATTTCGGGGATTGATAATCTCTGTTTATTCCTCGACGGTGAGTAGAAAAAGCTTCGGGAGAGGTTCCAGAAGCTGCGGCGAGAAAACCGCACCGTGAGGGAATACGAGCGGGGATCCTCCCGTATCGTGAGTTGCATCCCGAACGAAGTGCGGGATGTTAGGGATGTGGTCGATGTGTTGTGTGAAGACTTCAGCCGGACGTGGTTGAGGTTGTGGATGTAGGGAAGTGAATTCTCGAAATTCGAGCATTGGACTTCATCTGGAATCGACTAATTGCCGATTGGGTACGCTTCGGAAAGGCTGAAGGCGTTAAAATCCAAAAAGTGCATTGGCGAGGGCCTCGGAGAGCAAATGGGAAAAATCTGCTAAGTTGCAAAAATATTGCTCTCGGGGACCGGTCTTGAGGACAGGGTCCGGTCCCTGAAGGACCGGTCTCCGCACCCGAAAATTGCCTAGACTGGGCTGTGCATATATGATGAAGTTGAGGGGCCAAAGTGCAAAGTAGCCTTAGTGGAGAGTATATGAGCATGTAGCTCTCTCTCTTTCCCTCATTTCTTTTAAGCTAAGCCCAAAACTTTCCCTCTCTCTCTAGGATATCTTCCCTCTCATTGAAGTTGGAAAAAGGGGAAGAAGTGGAAGGGACGGCTTGGAGGAGTAGGGTCTTCATCTTCTTCCTCAAGTGGAGAGAAGCTTTTGGAGGTAAGCTCTTGAGATTGCTATTGGCATACATCTAGGGTTTTGCTACTTAGGCTCTAGAATGGTTTGGGATAACCGGACCTTGGCGTTGGCGACGGCCTCCTCCTCGCTGAGACTGTCTGTGGGTGCGCCACCTACGGCATGGTCGGGAGAGCGATTGATGAGAATGTGGCGACCGAAAGGTTTGCGGTGTGTGCCGAGTGGCCATGAGTACGTGACTTAGATCGAGGAGCCTTGCATGCATTTGTCATATGGTCACCTGCTATTAACTATGCATTAGTATAGTAGAGACCAATGGACGGGTGAATGTAGATACCCGAGCATGCTTGCGTGTGAAAACGTGTTACCTGTCGAAGCAGGTAGAGAGCCTGATAGCACTGGCAATTGCTAGTGTTGGCCTGTCGGCGAGTAGTGAGACTTGCGCTAGAGATGGAAAAATGGCGGACCGACTTTCAATGCAATGTGGTTAGTAGATTGCGAGAGTTGAACCACGACTCTTGAGACTACTCAAGTGGTCCGAGTATTACGGATGTTGTTCCGGTAAATCGAACAGTGAAGGTAGAATCACTATTGAGGAGAGTAGCCGATTAGTTACCGAGTTACGGCACGTGGGCCTAGTAGTACCTCAACTCGAGGTTGGAAGTTGCCCTTGTTTGGTCGGCATGCATAGGCAGGGTTGCCTGATGCTAAATTTGGTTGGGAACGCTATAGAGGCGTATAGAGCGCTCGAGTGTGGGTACTCGTAGAGTGAGGTTTCGACTCAGCCGGGAGAGTGAGTTGGCAATAGCTCTTTAGCATTACTAAGTGTGAAGCGGGCCATGGATCACTCGTAGGGCTAGTGGCTCGCACTAGGTGCTTAGGAGCCGGTAGAGTGAGTAGCTCTGTAGAGCATGTCGTGTAGGACGACGTTGGCGGGTAGTGCTTGGGGACGACCCTGTCACGCCCCGGGACCCAGCGGAAGCCCGCCCGGCGCGTGCCCAGACCCGCCGTACATCTACAACATACAAGGCGTCTAACAAAAACGATAAATAACCAACAATATAAGAAGAATCCAGAAATATCAGAGCAATATAACAACTAAAATTCTAAACTAGGAAGCATAGAAGAAGTGACTAAATAAAGTACCAATCCCTACTAAAAACTATAAAGAGAGTACAACAAAAGATCCAATAGTAAAAACTAAAAGAGTACATGGTGGTCTCTATACATGGATACAAAAGTCACTCTGTGACGCACTAGACTTTGCAAATTGCAAGGTTCGAGTGTTAGATGTGAGAACTGAGCTTTTCCAGACTTTATGGAGGGTCGTTGACTGTGTTCCGACCTATGACACGAGTACCGAGGTTAGTGGATGATTTCCAAGCACTAAAGTCCAAAAAGCTGGATTTTAGGTTGCTCTCGGGTTGGAATTTTATGCCTTTGTACCGGTACAAAATGGTGTTTATACTTAGGTACAAAATGATGGCTATCTTAGGTACAAGAAGAGATTTATACCGGTATAGATGAGAATTTCTTTGAGCAAACCCGAGGCTCGGGTTCTTCATTTCGAGGTTTATCGGTACAAAGCTGGATTTGTACCTTAGGTACAACGATTTCGAAAATCCGAAACTGCAGGGGCTTATTGGCATTTTGTTGCTTCTAATAAAGCACCCCAGCCCTTAGGGCTCCTCTCTTGTGCTGAGAACAAGGGAGAGAAAGGTAAGAGAGTTTCTCTCTCTATCCCCTTTGCATTCTTTTGATTTTTGGGTGATTTCTTGAGGATTGATCACCCTTTTTTCTCTCTTTTGTCTTGTGGTGCTCCCTACCCCATGGTTGAAGCTAGGAGCTTGATTTTGGGAGCTAGTTGAAGGAAGATCTTCAACTTTGGTGACTCTAGAGCCTTGATTAGAGCTTCTAAGAGGTAAGCAACTTCTCCATTTCCTTTAGATTCGAGTTAGGTTGCTTCTTTATAGTTGAAACCCTAGATTTTGGGAATTAGGGTTTTATTTAGGGCTTTTTGATTTGGGGCTTTTAGATTCCTTTTGAATGGTTTAGAACCTTTGTTTAGGTTGCCTTGGGAGGGATCTAGCTTCCTTTTAGAATTTCTAAGAGGATTGTTGCACATTTAGGTGAGTATTTCTTGACTTTGACCTAGATGTTTAAAGTTTGAACTCAAGACTTATCTCTTAAGGTTGTAACTCCTAGGATCTACTTTGTAGGGTACTAGGAGTAGGAATTGAAGCTTCGTTAGCGATTCAGAGCGACGCTTGGAGCGACGGTGGGTTTGGCCTCACCTAGCACAATGAGAAATTCTCATTGGTGCTTATTTGCTTATGGTTAAATGAAAATTAGTGCATTTTCATGCTATTTGATTTATTTGTGAATTTTAGAATTCTTAAGATACATATGTTATGTGTAACGCAATTTTACTCTATATAGTAGAGACGTATGCATGTGAGAGCTGAAGCTTTGTAGCATTCTATTTGGAAACTTGAAACTATGTGTTTAAGAGGAATTTGACATGTGTTTGAGAACATAGAACTATGCATGACATAGGAGAAAAGCCCTTGTCATTAAGCGGCATTGGCTTGGCATCAAAAGTGTAGAATAGTGAGCTAATGTCATTAAGCGGCATTAGGCTCGTGAATGAACTTGACATAGATAACCTAGTGTCATGAGAACAATTGAACTAGACCTTAGGGTTACTAGTTACTATTTCCATGTTAAGACATGAGGTTTGGACTTGAGACTCGACTTTACTTGTTGCCATTTGTGCTCTTTCGCACATGCTTGTGAGGGTCGCTCCCTACAAGCCGGCACTCTGGAGTTTAGAGAGACCACCACTTTTTGAGACAGTGTTGTATTAACCTTATGTTCTTTTGGTTATGTTGTTAGTCTCTTTATGTTTTAGTCTACCTACTCTCTACTTGTTGATAGGGCTAGCTGTATGTTGCTCTGATATCCATAGTTTTAGCCTATTGCATGTTTTTAATTCCGCTGTTTTTAGTTAGACGCCTTGTATGTGTTGACATATGGCGGGTCTGGGCACGCTTTGGGGAAGGTCCTGCCGACCCCGGGGCGTGACAGATTAATTTGGTATCAGAGCCTAGGGTGACGTCTTAGAGGACCTAGTAAACCTTAGGCTGGTTGGACTATAGGAAATAGGCTTGTGAGAGACGAGGTCTATTTGACTTGTGAGCGAAAGTACTTGATTGGGTTTTATTATAACTCTAAAAAGTTGGAGTTTAATCGAGGTGTGTAGCTTCTAGCTTCGCGGAGGGTTACGTTGGCGGCCGACAACGTAACATCGGGAGTTAGTGGTGAAGCACACTTCTTTACTTTCGCATGATTTGGGTTCTTGAGTGGGGTTGCGAAAGCGTGGGTTTTACTAACTTGCGCTTTATGTTGTTGCAGGGTTGATGCCTATTACTCGCTCCCAATCCGTCGGGGCAGATAACATGGCACGCCTTGAGGAGGTCGAGACCTCGGCTATACGAGTCCGGCGAGGTCCGCGAGGCGAGGATCGGTGGCGGTCCTCACCGACCTTGTGGCTCGGCGAGACGGCGGCGGCCGGCGGCGAGAGCGGCGGATGAAGCGCTTGGAGGACCTTCTTCTGCGGCGGCGGGCGCCGGGGAAGCCGGGATCCGGCACCACCGGCACCGAGGTGGTAGCAGAAGGCGCCGACTCCCGCGCCCGGATCTTTACATTCTGCACCGTCAGTGGCACGGCAGGAGAGGGTGGCGACGGCACCACCAGTTCAGATACCTCCAGGAGGAGCGGTTTTCCCGACGATGGTTGAGGGGCTCGAGCGAGACCGACTGATGAGCCGCCTCAACGAGTTCAGGAGGTGCAATCCACGAGTATTCTACGGCGAGAACGTGGATCACTGGATAGTGGAGAAATGGCTGATGCACATGGAGAAGCTGTTCCGAGACATGTTTGTCGAGGAGAGAGACAGAGTTTGGCTCGCCAGTCACCACCTGGACGGCGAGGCCTATCAGTGGTGGCGGGACATTCAGGAGAACCCGAGCACCGACTTAGCAGCAATGACTTGGACCGAGTTCAAGGGACTTCTACTCGAGCACTATTTCCCGATAGTGTTCGACGGCGATTGGAGACATATTTGCGCGGCTTGCGCCGGGGAGAGAGCGGACGGTGGCGAGTATGAGCGGGAGTTCACCGAGCTTCTGCTGTGTACCTTTCGTCGTGCGGGACGACGAGGACACGGCCAGGATATTCGAGAGTGGACTGAGGCCTTCTATCTATAGGCTTGTGCAGTCCGCTAACCTGCGCACATACCGTGAGGTGGTAAATCGCGCTCTTATTGTGGAGCGGGGCGCGATAGTGATGAAGGAGCGGCAAGAAGGCTTGGATCGGGGCAAGGGCAAAAGGCCCTCAGGCGAGGGTGCGAGTCAGACGCACTCAAGGAAGCCGCCGAAGTACCCCAGGAGCCAGTCTAGAGGACGAGGTGCTCCACCGCAGCGCCGAGGACCGGATCGGACGACGGGCACCACGGCGTGTGATTTGCAGCGGCCCCCACCACCCTCGACAGTGCCCGCAGGGTCGGGGCCGATGTTACTCTTGTGGCCAGGAGGGACACTTCCAGTCAGATTGCCCGAGGGGATCTGCGCCGACACCGTCGTCAGCTTCAGCACCAGCATCGCCAGGTCCCAGCCCGGGGACACCTACTGCACCCTACCAGGCCGGGAGATCTTCTGCACAGAGGCAGAGCGAGGGATCTCGACAGGGCCCGAGTGGGCGTTTGTATGCCGCCCAGACTGAGGCAGCGGCAGCAGCTGAGGATGTCGTTGCAGGTATCATTTTGATTTCCAGCATTCGAGTTCGTACTTTATTTGATACCGGTGCATCTTGCTCTTTTATTGATCGACATCCGTAGGACACCTTTGTCACATTCGGGACGAGTGGTTATACCGGGACATTCTATAGATGTTCGAGAGTGTTGTATTAGTTGCCCAGTTCAGATTGGGGATTGGATCATGCCCGTGGACCTATTTGTGGTGCACAAACTCGGGGAGTTTGATTTAGTTTTGGGCATGGATTGGTTGACCCGGTACTTTGCTACGATCGATTGTGTGAGTCGTACTGTGACTTTTAGAGAGCCTGGTCACGAGGAGGTTGTGTTTCAGGGTTGCCAGAGTTCGCTGTTTGCGATGACTATTAGCTCCTCTCGAGCTAGGCAGTTGATTAGTAGCGGGTGCATAGCCTATTTGGCTAGTATTGCACTCCGAGATGTTGAGGACTCTCCTAGGATTGAGGATATTCCTGTGGTGAGGGAGTTCCTTGATATGTTTCCAGCTGAGCTACCAGGAATACCACCTGATAGGGAGATTGAGTTTGTAGTAGATCTCGTCCCTGGGACTACTCCAATCTCAAAGGCACCCTATAGGATGGCACCAGCAGAGTTGAAAGAGCTGAAGGCACAGTTGCAGGACCTTTTGGATAAAGGTTATGTGAGACCGAGCGTGTCACCTTGGGGAGCGCCGGTTCTTTTTGTGAAGAAGAAGGACGGATCACTTCGTTTGTGTATGGACTATCGTGAACTCAATAAAGTCATGATTAAGAATAAGTATCCGTTGCCGAGGATCGATGATCTGTTTGATCAGCTTCAGGGATCGAGCGTGTATTCCAAGATCGACTTACAGTCGGGATATCATCAGTTGAAGATCAAGCCTGAGGATGTATCGAAGACGGCTTTCAGGACACGGTATGGACACTATGAGTTTTCCGTTATGCCGTTCGGGCTTACTAATGCCCCGGCAGCTTTTATGGATTTGATGAACCGTGTCTTCAGGCCATACTTGGACAGATTCGTCGTGGTGTTCATCGACGATATTTTGGTTTATTCGCGGAGTGATGCGGATCACGAGGAACATTTGAGGCTTGTACTTCAAGTGCTTCGGGAAAAAAAACTCTTCGCCAAGCTGAAGAAGTGCGAGTTTTGGCTTAGGGAGGTGGCGTTTTTGGGCCATGTGATTTCAGGATCAGGTATAGCCGTGGATCCCAAGAAAATTGAAGCCGTCAAGAATTGGCGAAGACCGACGAGTGTGACCGAGATTCGGAGTTTTATCGGTTTGGCCGGCTACTACAGGAGATTTGTTGAGGGTTTTGCTAAGTTATCTACTCCCCTTACGAGGCTCACGCATAAAGGAACCAAGTTCATTTGGAATGATGCGTGTGAGAGAAGCTTTCAAGAGTTGAAGCTGCGATTGACTACCGCACCAATCCTAACCTTGCCGATTCTTTGGAGCGGGGGTATGTGATTTATAGTGATGCTTCCTTTAATGGATTGGGTTGCGTGTTGATGCGGGATGGAAAGGTGATCGCGTATGCTTCACGCTAGCTGAAGGAATATGAAAGGAATTATCCTACTCACGATTTGGAGTTGGCGGCTGTATTGTTCGCACTGAAGCTATGGCGCCACTATCTTTATGGCGAGCGGTGTGAAGTGTATACGGATCACAAGAGTTTAAAGTATCTGTTCACCCAGAAGGAATTGAACTTGAGGCAGCGCAGATGGTTGGAGCTCCTCAAGGATTATGATTTGACGATACTTTACCACCCAGGCAAGGCTAACGTGGTGGCTGATGCGCTAAGTAGGAAATCAACGGAAAACTTAGCGATGATGATAGTTACTCAACCGCCGTTGATCGAGCAGATGAAGCGGTTGGAGTTGGAGGTGGTGACTCCTGACACACCTATGAGGTTGATGACTTTGGTGGTGCAACCCACTTTATTGGAAAGGATAAAGGAAAAGCAAGCTCTTGATTTAGAGTTGCAAAGGGTTCGAGCGAAAATGGTTGATGGTTGCACCGGTGATTTTAGTGTGGACGGTGGTGACTTGATGAGATTCCGTGGGCGGATTTGTGTACCGGGGGAACCGACACTTAAAGATGAGATACTTATGGAGGCACGCCGTGCACCTTATGCTATACATCCGGGAGGCACCAAAATGTATAAGAATTTGAAGTTACACTATTGATGGCCCGGGATGAAAAAGGACGTTGGCGAGTTTGTGGCTAGATGTTTAACTTGCCAACAAGTGAAGGCTGAGCACCGAGCTCCCGCGGGGAAATTACAGAGCCTACCGATTCCAGTGTGGAAGTGGGAGAAGATCACCATGGACTTTGTGATGGGATTGCCTCGCTCCCAGGCCGGGCATGACGCTATTTGGGTGATCGTGGATAGGTTGACGAAATCGGCACATTTCATACCTATCCATACTACTTGGACTGGAGAGAGACTCGCACAGGTTTACTTGGATGAGATTGTGCGACTTCACGGAGTACCTACCTCGATCGTATCGGACAGGGACACCCGTTTTGTGTCACACTTTTGGAGGAGTCTGCAGGACGCCTTAGGTACTCGACTGGACTTCAAGATCGCTTTCCACCCTCAGAGTGACGGGCAGTTAGAGCGTACTATACAGACACTCGAGTACATGCTTCGAGCCTGCGTGATCGACTTCCAGGGAGGATGGTCGCAGCATCTACCGATGGCAGAGTTTGCTTGTAACAATAGTTATCAAGCAAGTATCAAGATGGCGCCATCTGAGACACTCTATGGACGGAATTGTAGATCGCCACTTCATTGGAGTGAAGTTGGTGAGAGTTTGGCTTCAGGCCCAGATGTGCTCCAGGAAGCAGAGGACAAGGTTCGCATTGCTAGGGAGCGGTTGTTGACGACGGAGCGGGCTAGACGTCGACGAGACTTGGAGTTTCAGATGGGAGACCATGTCTTTTTGAAAGTCTCGCCGACCAGAGGAGTCAGGAGATTTGGGATTCGGGGTAAGTTGAGCCTCCGTTTCATTGGACCGTATGAGATTCTTGAGCGTGTGGGCCCGGTAGTGTATAGACTTGCTCTACCGCCGAACCTATCGGGTGTACACAATGTCTTCCATGTATCGGTCCTCCGGAAGTATATACATGATCTAGCTCACGTTTTGGATGCTACACCATTGGAGCTGAGAGATGATTTGAGCTTCGAGGAGCAACCAGTGCGGATTTTGGCTCGCGAGGTGAATAAGCTGAGGAATCGGGAGCTTTCTTATGTGAAGGTCCTGTGGAGCAACCACGAGGAGCGGGAGGCAACGTGGGAGCTAGAGAGTGCGCTTCGAGAGCGCTATCCCCATCTCTTTCAGATGGAGTCATGAGGTATGACTTTAATTTCGAGTTTCGCGGACGAAACCTCTTTTTAGGAGGGGTGAATGTGACGCACTGGACTTTGCAAATTGCAAGGTTCGAGTGTTAGATGTGAGAACTGAGCTTTTCCAGATTTTCTGGAGGGTCGTTGACTGTGTTCCGACCTATGACACGAGTACCGAGGTTAGTGGATGATTTCCAAGCACTAAAGTCCAAAAAGCTGGATTTTAGGTTGCTCTCGGGTTGGAATTTTATGCCTTTACACCGGTACAAAATGGTGTTTATACCGGTACAAAATGATGGCTATACCGGTACAAGACGAGATTTATACCGGTATAGATGAGCTGCTGGGCAAACCCGAGGCTCGGGTTTGCTGTTTCGCAGGGTTTATACCGGTACAAACTGGATTTGTACCGGTACAAGCTGGCAGTTTTCGAAAATCCGAAACTGCAGGGGCTTATGGGCATTTTGTTGCTTCTAATATAGCACCCCAGCCCTTAGGGCTCCTCTCTTGTGCTGAGAACAAGGGAGAGAAAGGTAAGAGAGTTTCTCTCTCTATCCCCTTTGCATTCGTTTGGTTTTTGGGTGATTTCTTGAGGATTGATCACCCTTTTTGCTCTCTTTTGTCTTGTGGTGCTCACGCCCCGGGGTCGGCAGGGCCTTCCCCAACGCGTGCCCAGACCCGCCATATGTCAACACATAGAAGGCGTCTACTAAAAACAGCGGAAATAAAAACGTACAATAGGCTAAAACTATAGATATCAGAGCAACATACAGCTAGCCCTATCAACGAGTAGAGAGTAGATAGACTAAAACATAAAGAGACTAACAACATAACCAAAAGAACATAAGGTTAATACAACACTGTCTCAAAATGGGGTGGTCTCTCTAAATACAGGAACAACTCACAACCTCTCTAAACAACATGAAATAGAGAAGTAACCACCTATCGAACTCCCTCGCTGAGTGCCGCTAACCCGAAGCAACACCCTTGCCGCGCTCCCTAACCTCCCCCGAAGCGGAAGGCAGAAAAGGAAACGAAACGAGGGCGTGAGAACTATAATTTATAGTTCCCGGTGGGCAGTGCTTGACTGCACCATTGCACCACTAGGCCCAAAAGAAAAAGAGAGTAAGAGCGCGATATAAATAAGCTTGCAAATAAAGCATAAAGAAATGCTACCATAACTATGTTTCAAAATTAGATGTCATAGTTCCCCGTTCCAACATATAAAATGAGATGTTTTACTATAACCAACAAGTATACTAAAATGTAATTAAAGCATTAACAAGTATACTATAACTCCAAGTGAAATCCACATAATCCAACTACTAAGTCCTATCTAGTAGTGATTGTCATTTAGTAAAGATGAATGTCCAAGTTCAATTCTCCTTCACTAGTATTTACCATAGTAATCCGACTTGTGCCACCTAAGTACCGTGGTAGCCCAACATCCCCCGCAAGGAATGAGTCTGTCCCGACGGTCCCGTAGGTTTCTCAACACCGCACGCGCGAACGAATCGCGAAGGCCAACTCCGGAGTGCCGGCTTGTAGGGAACGACCCTCACAAGCATGTGCGAAAGAGCACAAATGGCAACAAGTAAAGTCAAGTCTCAAGTCCAAACCTCATGTCTTAACATGGAAATAGTAACTAGTAGCCCTAAGGTCTAGTTCAAATATTCTCATGACACTAGATTCTCTATGTCAAGTTCATTCACGAGCCTAATGCCGCTTGATGACATTAGCTCACTATTCTACACTTTTGATGCCAAGCCAATGCCGCTTAATGACAAGGGCTTTTCTCCTATGTCATACATAGTTCTATGTTTTCAAACACATGCCAAATTCCTCTTAAACACATAGTTTCAAGTTTCCAAATAGAATGCTACAAGACTTCAGCTCTCACATGCATACGTCTCTACTATATAGAGTAAAATTGCATTACACATAACATATGTATCTTAAGCATTCTAAAATTCACAAATAAATCAAATAGCATGAAAATGAACTAATTTCCATTTAACCATAAGCAAATAAGCTGTCACGCCCCGGGACCCAGCGGAAGCCCGCCCGGCGCGTGCCCAGACCCGCCGTATGTCTACAACATACAAGGCGTCTAACAAAAACGATAAATAACCAACAAAATAAAAAGAATCTAGAAGTATCAGAGCAGTACAACAACTAGAAATCTATACAAGGAAGCATAAAGAAGAGACTAAAAGTAAAGCACCAATCTTAAAATAAACCATATAGAGAGTACAATAAAAAGAGATCCGAACACCAGAATAACTAAGTACAGGGTAGTCTCTACATAGGGATACAAAACTCACTCAATCTCACCAAGGTACAAAAGAGAAAAACCCCTACAAGGAGGGAAGCTGCGAAACTAGCTAGCGGTCCCCTTTCCACGATCCCTTGCCTCCGCCGGTGCCGAAGGCTCTGAAACACATTAGAAAAAGAGGGCGTGAGAACTATTAAAAATAGTTCCCAGTGGGCAATTACTGACTTCAGTTGCATGCTCCACTAGGCCCAAAACTAAGCAAGTAAGTGTAAGCGAAATAAATAACGAGTAAGCTACTAAAGCATGATATCTCTACTTAGCATAAATAAGCATAAGTAAACGACTGTTCTAAGCATGAATAGTGAATATAACCAACAAGTCCAATATCCATAGCAATAGTAAAGAGTTAAAGTTTACTATTCTAACCATAGCCCAATAATTCCTCAAGTGATAGTAAGGTGTTAAAGTTTACTATTCTAGTCAAAGTCCACAGTTTTCTTTAAACTACATTAAGTTTAAGCACAATAAGATCAACCCGAAGGCGATATGGCCGATGCCCACCCGAAGGCTGCCTAGCCCAAATGCCGAGCCTAATGGCCCCGTAGTAGTCAACATTCCCACCCTAGGAATGCGACTGTCCCACGGCAATCCACTTCGGCGCCCAATCCCGCACGGCGAATACAAGAAACGCGTTGGCCAACTCCGGAGTGCCGACTTGTAGGGAGCTACCCTCACAAGCATGTGCGAATGAGCACAATGGCAAAAGTCACAAGTCCCAAATCATCATGTCTCTAACATGGAATGTACAATTGTCCAAAAGGCCTATCTCTATGTCATCATGTCTCAAACATGGAATATAGTATATGTTAAGTGGCTTATGTCAAGTCTCTATGTTGCAGTTTCATAGTTTTCTATGTTAAGTGCCGCTTTATGGCACTTAAGGTTTCTAAGTCCCAACATGTATTTAATGTTCACAATTAACATTAGCAAAGCTAAAATCACCATAAAGGCACACTCCCAGGCGCCCCCAAGAACCACCCCCACATGCATGCAGTTTAACCCAAATAGCTCTACTATATAGAGTGGAAATTTTATCATACATAAGGCATGCATTTTAAGTGATTCAAAATTCATAATAAATCTATTTAGCATGAATATGCATTCAAAATAATTAAATCAAACCAACTAAGCACTTAGGAGCCATTTGCTCCTATGCTCATGAAGCCAAACCCACCAAGTGCGAAAATCGCCGATCCGAATCGCTAACTAAGCTTCGATTCCTACTCCTAGCACCCTACTGTTACGGATTTTGTGTTGGCAAGTTTCGTGACTTGTGTTTTGAGTCGGAGTCTTGAAGGATTGGAGCGGATCGAAGATGGTTGAAGAATCCTAGACTTCGAAGAAAGCGACGAAGTTGAATCACGATGCCTAGGTAAGGTTTTAAATCATAATATGGTGATCTAAACAAAGAAAATAGTGTTTGGAAGACTTGGAATACTTTTAAACTAATGAATTTTCAAAACTAAGGTTTTCAAGTATCAATGTCCGGACATTGGAGGCATGTCCGGATGCCACAGGCTTGACAGTGCGTACTATTAATGAATGTCCGGACATTGTGGATATGTCCGGTCTCAGTACCATGAGAATTTGAGTTACGCAAGTCAAGACCGGACATTCTTGGTATTGTCCGGTCTCGGTCGGCTCCGAAAAAATTGACGACACTGTGGACCGGTCGAGCATCTCAGGACCGGACATTGAAGACCGGACATCACTATGAAGACCGGACATTGGTTGCGTGAAATCTTTTAAAAATCAAATTTTTACAATCCTAGTCAATTTCTAAGTCTTCTAATTTGTTTAAGAATATATTTTCAAATCCTAATTTATCTCTAAGTCTTCTAATAGGTTTTAAAAACATGTTTTCGAATCCTAGTCTATCTCTATGTTTTCTAAACCTATAAATAAGGTCTTGGGGTTCTCTAATTCTATGCACAACACGAAGATACATGTTTGAGAAACCCTAGAGGCTAGGAATTCATCTAAAACCTATTTTATACAAAATAGCCTATTCTAGATCAAATCGAGATATCATAATTTCTCAATTATATGTCGATTTGATCTACGTTTCGCTTGGCGGTCTCGTTCCGGTTTTCATCGATACTCCAACGAAGGATCACCAAATTCATGATTCTATTCATGGTGGCGTCGTGGATTCGGCGTGATTGAAGACTTCGTGGATTCGGAGCGTGGCGTCATGGATTCGGCGTATTGAAGACTTCGTGGATTCGAAGCAAGGCGTTTCGTGGATTCGGAACGTGGGCGTTCGTGGATTCGGACGTGATCGTGGACAACTCGGTGGAGTGCGCGGAGATCCATAGGAGAGTTAGAGAGGTCGAGTCCGTGGAGTTCGGTATCACCTTGTAATCTTTTCTCTTATTGATTGTTTATTCGCGTGTTGGTCCCGTGGGTTTTTTACTCCGAGTTTGGAGTTTTCCCACGTAAATCTCGGTGTGCTTTTTATTTTCCGCATTTACTTTTTAAAAGCATCGAGATTTGTGGTTTTTGGCCTTTACACCTATTCACCCCCTCTAGGTGTTGTTTGATACAATCTAGATAGATCCTTGGGGCTTCCCCGTAACTCACAATTGGTATCAGAGCGGGATCTAGATAAATTGTTATCATGGCCGAAGGTGGAAACATTAATCGACCACCGCTCTTCGACGGCACTAATTATGCCTATTGGAAAGTTCGCATGAGAGCTTTTCTAATAGCGATCGATGAGCGGGTATGGCAAGCGATAGAATTCGGATGGAAACATCCTACCGAAGTGGTCGATAATGCTGCCGTCTCGAAACCACGAAACAAGTGGACTAAAGATGAAAGAGAGTCATCTTCGTTTAACGGTAAAGGAATTAATGCTTTATTCAATGCTTTATCGCAAACGGAGTTTACTCGTGTTTCGGCGTGTGAAACCGCCAAGGAAATTTGGGATACTCTACAAATTACACATGAGGGTACAAGTCTAGTAAAAATTCAAAAGCTTCAAGTGTTGACTAGTCAATTTGATTCTATTCATATGGAGGAGTATGAATCTTTTACCGATTATTATACTAGACTTCAAGACATTATTAATACATGTGCTAATTTGGGAGAGAAGATCCCGGACTCTAAAGTAGTTAGAAAAATTCTTCGAACTCTAACGCTTTAGGGCAAAAGTTGCCGCAATTGAAACGGTAAAGCATCCGGATGAGATGAAAGTCGAAGAGTTAGTAGGCGCTTTACAAACATACGAGATGACTTTTCCTACTAACCAATCTTCTTCCAAGTCTTTTTCTAAAAGCACAGGGATTGCACTCAAATCAACAAAGGAAGAAGACGACGACACGGATTCCGACGGAGATATTTCACTTGCGGATGTTGAACAACAATTGGCGCTCCTCATGAAGAAATTCCGACGGAACTTCCGAAAGAAGAACGATGCTTCATCTTCGAAACGAAAATCTTTTTCTAAAACTTCTTCATCCTCAAAATCTAAAGATAAAAAATTTGCAAAATCTTTAAAAGAGAAAGATGAATTTGAAGGGGAGATCCAATGCTTCAAGTGCAAAGGCTACGGCCATATAGCAACGGATTGTCCCTCAAAGAAGACTTATAAACAAAAGGCTTTGCAAGCAAAAACTTGGGATGATTCTACTTCGGGTGATTCATCTTCAAGTGGTGAAGAAAAAGATCATATTGCTTTAATTTCTAAGTCTTCTTTGCCTTCCTCTAATATTACTTGTTTATCCTCTATTGTTACTAATTCGAATGTTTCTCCTTCTTTGCATGGATCTTCGAGTGACAACGGCGAAAGCGAGGAGGAATCAAACGACGATGATTTGGAGGAGGCATACAATCAACTTCTTATCGAATCGAAAAAGATGGCGAAGTTTAATAAGAAGTTGAGAAGACAATTATTTGATTTTGAAGAGGAGAATAATAATTTGAAGACCATGAATAAAGCTCTTGAGGAGGAACGGGAATCTATCCTAAACAACAATTCGGTCCTCCAAAAGAAGCTAGAAGAAGCGGAATTAATGATCAAATCATCTAAAGACAAGATTAGATTTTTGGAGCAACAATTCAAGGAAACCTACACATCTAATCAAGTCTTAATCAAGCAAGTTCATCAACTCAAATCCGATCTTCAACAATTTTCTTCCGGATCGAAGAAATTGGATATCATGCTCGGTTTGGGTCAAACGAACAAGGTTGGTCTCGGCTACGAACGGACATATGTTGAGAAGGTACAAGTGTCGACATCGAAAATCTCAACAAATTTAAAAGACAAGGTGTGTCATAGATGTGGCATCAAAGGACACATCAAAAGGAGTTGTCCGAACAAGACAAAGAAGAATCAATCGGCAACTCGGAAATCTCAATTGGTATTATCTAGTACTCGACTTCCCCCACGAAATCAAAGGAAAAATCAAGTTAGTCAAGTGCCTCAACCGAACCGGATTTCTAAATTGAAGCCACAAGCGGTTTGTGTTTTTAAGTCTCAACGACAATATCAACCGAAGTTTCAACCATCGCAACCATCAACGGTTGATCAAAAATCAAAGCAAATCAAGCCTCACGTCAACAAGCCAAAGCAACAGAAAATCCGACAAGTTTGGATTCGGAAAGGTGATATCTTTCCATGCTTTTCTCTCTAATTTGTTTTCGTTTATGTAATGCTTTGATTAGTGCATATTTCATACTTTTATTCATGGCATTACATGTTTAGAACGATTTTTGGTACTTGAAATTCTATGTGTTTCAAAATCGTCATGATGAGAGAGATGAGATTCAAAAGTTAAAAAAAAAGGATTTCAAATGAGAGAGAGAGATTTCAAAGAGGGAGAGATCAAAGGTTTTTCAAAGTGCATTAAACGGTATTCAAAGACATTTCAAATCAAATTAAAACGGTATTCAAAGACATTTCAAATCAAATTAAAGTCATATTAATTGTCGTTTTTACTTCACCTTTTATTATTTTGACGATAATTTAATATGTGATTTCTTCTTACATACATTCATCAAAATTTTGAAATTATTTTTAATCTCTTGATTTTTAAATTCATCTTGGTTGTGAATGTTGAATATAATTGATGGATATTTTCTTAATTGACTAAAATTCGTCAAAATTATTTTCAAATGTGAGATTGTCTAATTTAGGGGGAGTTTGAATAGTATAAAAAAAAAAAAAGGGAGAAAACCCCCATGATTGTAAAGATGTGGAAAGAGTTACATCCGAAAAGTGTGAAAACTACCACCACATGTAGGAAAGAGCTACCACCCCGTGTGTGAAGCTACCACATGGGTAATTATATGAAAAACCGAAAAGGTTGAAAAAAATATATGTGAGTATTTTAGAATTTTCGGCGTTATAAGGTGGTAGATTGAAAAAGATGCTCAAAGAGCCACCCCCGGTGTTTATTAGCTAAATCTCTATTTTGAACGGGTTGCGACAAATTGGTGTCAATTTTGCTAAATTTTTTAGAAATTATTTTTCATCAATTTGCGTCGTGATGTTTTAAAAATATTAGATTTTCTTTAATATCACATTTTGATGATTTGATGTCTTTTGAAATCAAATAATAATTTATTTTCATCATAATGATTTTTGGAGTAAAATCATTAATTTTTATGAAATTCTTTTGATTTTGGAGGATTTTGTTTTAATCTATATATCGTGTTCATGCACAAATATTATTGGTGTTCTCTCTATTTTTGCACTCTTTTTGGGCAATTTTTGACAAAAAGGGGGAGAAGAAAAGAAAAACTTGAATAGAAGATCAAACGGGTAGAGATTTTTATATGATAAGATGCATGAACAAAGGGGGAGAGATTTTTAATGATATTTTTTTTTTTTTTTTTCTAACTTTGTTCGTGGAGAAAGTAAATTTTTTTTTGCAGATCATTGAAGACTTCAAGACTCCTTGTGTCTAAGTCATAGAGTTTGTTTTAGGAGTTTTTAGTGTATTTTTAGTTTTAAAATTGTATTTGGATTACACGCGAGAAGTTTGATGTTTTGGTGATGACATTGAACTTCGTTTGTCTTTATGATGTATTTTTAGTTTTTGTGTTTTGTCACGAAATTGCCAAAGGGGGAGATTGTTACGGATTTTGTGTTGGCAAGTTTCGTGACTTGTGTTTTGAGTCGGAGTCTTGAAGGATTGGAGCGGATCGAAGATGGTTGAAGAATCCTAGACTTCGAAGAAAGCGACGAAGTTGAATCACGATGCCTAGGTAAGGTTTTAAATCATAATATGGTGATCTAAACAAAGAAAATAGTGTTTGGAAGACTTGGAATACTTTTAAACTAATGAATTTTCAAAACTAAGGTTTTCAAGTATCAATGTCCGGACATTGGAGGCATGTCCAGGATGCCACGGGCTTGACGGTGCGTACTATTAATGAATGTCCGGACATTGTGGATATGTCAGGTCTCAGTACCATGAGAATTCGAGTTACGCAAGTCAAGACCGGACATTCTTGGTATTGTCCGCTCACGGTCGACTCCGAAAAAATCGACGACACTGTGGACCGGTTGAGCATCTCGGGCCAGGACATTGAGAGGACATCACTATGAAGAGGACATTGGTTGCGTGAAATCTTTTAAAAATCAGATTTTTACAATCCTAGTCAATTTCTAAGTCTTCTAATTTGTTTAAGAATATATTTTCAAATCCTAATTTATCTCTAAGTCTTCTAATAGGTTTTAAAAACATGTTTTCGAATCCTAGTCTATCTCTATGTTTTCTAAACCTATAAATAAGGTCTTGGGGTTCTCTAATTCTATGCACAACACGAAGATACATGTTTGAGAAACCCTAGAGGCTAGGAATTCATCTAAAACCTATTTTATACAAAATAGCCTATTCTAGATCAAATCGAGATATCATAATTTCTCAATTATATGTCGATTTGATCTACGTTTCGCTTGGAGGTCTCGTTCCCGGTTTTCATCGATACTCCAACGAAGGATCACCAAATTCATGATTCTATTCATGGTGGCGTCGTGGATTCGGCGTGATTGAAGACTTCGTGGATTCGGAGCGTGGCGTCATGGATTCGGCGTATTGAAGACTTCGTGGATTCGAAGCAAGGCGTTTCGTGGATTCGGAACGTGGGCGTTCGTGGATTCGGACGTGATCGTGGACAACTCGGTGGAGTGCGCGGAGATCCATAGGAGAGTTAGAGAGGTCGAGTCCGTGGAGTTCGGTATCACCTTGTAATCTTTTCTCTTATTGATTGTTTATTCGCGTGTTGGTCCCGTGGGTTTTTTACTCCGAGTTTGGAGTTTTCCCACGTAAATCTCGGTGTGCTTTTTATTTTCCGCATTTACTTTTTAAAAGCATCGAGATTTGTGGTTTTTGGCCTTTACACCTATTCACCCCCCTCTAGGTGTTGTTTGATACAATCTAGATAGATCCTTGGGGCTTCCCCGTAACTCACACCTACAAGGCATGCCATAGGAATTACAAACTCAAAAGATGAGTCTTGAGTTCAAACAATAAGAAACTCTACTAAAGGGTGAAGAATACTCACCGAATGCGAAGAAAGTGCTCTTGATCTCCAAATGGGAGTTAGAGTCCCTCCAATCCAACCTAAATCAAAGTTCTAAACTCATCAATTAGGTCCCAAAGGCCCTCAATCGAAAATCCCCAAATCCTAACCCTAGAATCCCATTCTAGGGTTTCATCTCATGAAAACCCACAAAAATCGAAACTAGAGGAAAGAGATCACTCACATACCTCAAGAAGCTCTAATCCAAGCTCAAAAAGCCCTAGGCTTGAAGCTTGATCCTCCACAAAGTTCCAAACACCAAGTTCCAAGCTCCAACAATGGTGGTAGAGGCTCTAACAAGCAAAAGAGAGCAAGGAGAGGGTTTTAATCCTCCAAAAATCAACCAAAACCCTAGAAAACACAAGAGAGTAGAGAGAGAAGCTCCTCCTACCTTCTTGCTGCAATGGGGGTGCTCAAATGGAGCCCTAGGGTGAAGGGGTAACCTAATAGAAGCAACAATATGCTAATACACCCTGATTTAAGCGCTCGAAAGCTGCCGGGTTTGTCAGTACAAGCCATCCCATACGGTATAGACCTGTGAAAGCTTGACCAAACCGAGGCTCGGGTTGGCGTCCATCTGCTCTCCCATGCGTACGAATCCATCACTGTCTCGGTGTAGCAACAATTTACATGGTATAGCAACAATTTATGTACCGGTACAGACCCTCCAGACCTCAATCCGAGAGCAACCTAAAATCCAACTTTTTGGACTTTAGTGCTTAGGACTCATCCCCAAACCTCGGTACACGCGCCATAGGTCGGAACACAGTCAACGACCCTCCAGAAAATCTGGAAAAGCTCCAACAAGAGTCAAATACTCGAACTCCGCAATTTGCGCAAGTCCGATATGTTACATTCACCCTCCTAAAAGGAGTTTCGTCCGCGAAACTACGAAGCGAACTCATACCTCAAGATTCCATCGAAAGAGATGGGGATAGCGCTCTGCGGTGCGCTCTCGAGCTCCCACGTGGCCTCTCGCTCCTCGTGGTTGCTCCAAAGAACCTTCACGTACGGAATGTCCCGATTCGCAATTTCTTCACCTCGCGAGCCAAGATCTTCACGGGTTGCTCCTCGAAGCTCAAATCCTCCCGCAGCTCTATGGGTACAGCCTCCAATACATGAGCCGGATCATGGATATACTTCCGAAGGACCGATACATGAAAGACGTTGTGCACGCCGGATAGGTTCGGCGGTAGAGCAAGTCGATACGCTACCGGACCTATACGTTCCAAGATCTCATAGGGTCCAATAAATCGAGGACTCAACTTACCTCGAATTCGAATCTCCGAATCCCCTTTGACGGCGAGACTTTCAAGAAGACATGATCTCCAATCGAAACTCCAAGTCTCGTCGTCGTTTATACGCATAGCTCTCTGCCTACTGCAGGCGTCGGTGGTCGCTCCCGAGCGATTCGAACTTTATCCTCGCTTCTGGAGCACTTCGGGGCCTAAAGCCAATCTTTCGCCCACTTCACTCCAATGAAGTGGCGATCAGCACTTCCGTCCATACAATGCCTCGAACGGTGCCATCTTGATACTTGCTTGATAACTATTGTTATAAGCAAACTCCGCCATAGGTAGATGCTGCGACCATCCTCCCTGGAAGTCAATCACACATGCTCGAAGCATGTCCTCTAGAGTCTGTATAGTGCGCTCCGACTGCCCGTCACTCTGGGGGTGGAAAGCAGTGCTGAAATCCAATCTAGTACCCAAAGCGTCCTGTAGACTCCTCCAGAAGTGTGACACAAAGCGAGTGTCCCTGTCAGATACGATCGATGTAGGTACTCCATGAAGTCGCACAATCTCATCAAGGTACACTTGTGCGAGCTTCTCTCCAGCCCAAGTAGTATGGATAGGTATAAAGTGCGCCGACTTCGTCAACCTATCCACGATCACCCAAATAGCATCATGCCCAGCTTGAGAGCGAGGCAATCCAGCCACGAAGTCCATGGTGATCTTCTCCCACTTCCACACGGGAATAGGCAAACTCTGAAGTTTTCCCGCTGGAACTCGATGCTCAGCTTTCACTTGTTGGCAAGTTAAACATCTAGCAACAAACTCGCCAACATCCTTCTTCATCCCAGGCCACCAATAGAGTAACCTCAAGTCCTTGTACATTTTGGTGCCTCCTGGATGAATAGCATAAGGTGCCCTGTGTGCCTCCTGAAGGATGTCCTCTCTAAGTCCCAAATCCGCCGGCACACAAATCCGTCCACCAAAGCGCATCACTCCCTGATCATCCACTAGGAAGTCACCGGTGCAACCATCCACCATTTTGTCTCGAATCTTTTGCAACTCTAAGTCAAGAGCTTGCTTCTCTTTAATTCTATCCATAAGAGTAGGTTGCACCACCATAGTCATCAGCCGCATAGGCGTATCGGGAGTCACTACCTCCAACTCCAACCGCTTGATCTGCTCGATCAACTGCGGTTGAGTAACAACATGCATCGCTAAGTTCTCGGTAGATTTCCGACTTAGCGCATCCGCCACCACGTTAGCCTTGCCGGGTGGTAGAGAATAGTCAAATCATAATCCTTGAGTAGCTCCAACCATCTGCTGTCTCAAGTTCAACTCCTTACGAGTGAAAAGGTACTTTAAGCTCTTGTGATCCGTATAGACCTCGCACCGCTCGCCATACAAATAGTGGCGCCATAGCTTCAATGCAAAGACCACGCCGCCAACTCCAAGTCGTGTGTAGGATAGTTCTTCTCATATTCCTTTAATTGGCGAGATGCATACGCGATCACCTTGTCACCTGCATCAAGACACAGCCCAATCCGTTAAGAGATGCATCACTATAAACCACATACCCTGCTCCAGCAATAGGTAATGTGAGGATTGGAGCGGTCGTCAATCTCAGCTTCAACTCTTGAAAGCTCTTTTCACACGCATCATTCCAAATGAACTTAGCTCCTTTGTGCGTGAGCCTCGTGAGGGAGTAGATAACCCGCAAAGCCCTCCACGAATCTGCGGTAGTAGGGCCAAACCAAGGAAACTCGATCTCGGTGACGCTCGTCGGTCTTGGCCAATCTGAATGGCTTCTATCTTTCTAGGATCCTTTGCTATGCACGATCCACGAAATCACATGTCCCCGGAAAAGCCACTTCTCGAAGCCAAAATTCGCACTTCTTGGTGAGCAAATAACTTCTTTTCCCGAAGCACTTGTAGTACCAATCTCAAGTGTTCCTCGTGCTCCACATCACTTGGGAATAAACCAAGATGTCGTCGATGAAGACCACGACGAACTTTGTCTAGATAAGGCTTGAAGACACGGTTCATTAGATCCATAAAAGGCTAGGGGCATTAGTAAGCCCAAACGGCATAACGGTGAACTCATAGTGTCCATACCGTGATCTAAAAGCCGTCTTCGCCACGTCCCCCGGCGCAATCTTCAACTGATGGTATCCCGACTTCAAGTCTATCTTGGAATACACATTCGACCCTTGAAGTTGATCAAAAAGATCATCAATCCTCGGCAACGGATACTTATTCTTGATAGTGACTTTATTAAGTTCACGATAGTCCACGCAAAGGCGAAGTGATCCGTTCTTCTTCTTCACAAAGAGAACAGGTGCTCCCCAAGGTGACACACTCGGTCGAATGAAGCCCTTGTCCAACATATCCTGTAACCGTGCCCTCAGCTCCTTTAACTCTGCCGGTGCCATCCTATAGGGTGCCTTCGAGACTGGGGTAGTCCCGGGAGCGAGATCTACCACAAACTCGATCTCCCTGTCGGGTGGCATGCACAGTAGCTCCCAGAAACACGTCCTGAAACTCCCGCACTACCGGTATATCCTTGATCCTAGGGGTATCATCCTCACCCCTCAATGCGACACTAGCCAAATAGGCTACGCATCCACGGTTGATCAGTTGCCTAGCTCGAGACGAGCTGATCGACATCGCAAAAAGCGAACTACGGCATCCTCTAAACACCACCTCACTCGACCCGGTTCTCTAAAAGTAAGTTCGATTAACACAATCGATAGTGGCGTAGTATCTAGTCAACCAATCCATACCCAAAACCACGTCAAAATCCCCCAACTTGCGCACTACTCGCAAATCCGCGGGCATGGTCCAATCTCCTACCCGAATAGGGCAACTGGGGCAATACTCTCGCACGTCCACAATGTGGTCGGGTACAACAATACGTCCAGGGTGTAGTAAAGGAACAACCTGGATGTCATGCAACTCGGCAAACAGCCGATCTATAAATGAATGTGATGCACCGGTATCAAATAATGCACGTACTCTAATGCCATCAAGTAAAATGATACCTGCCACCACATCCTCAGCTGTCGCTACCGCCTCGATCTGCGCGGCGTACATGCGCCCACTCGGTGCACTGTCGTGACCCTCACTCGCTGGCGGCGGGCGGTCGGCCGCCCGATGCGTGCGTGTCGACGGGGTCCCACGTGGCGGCGGTGCCGATGCGAGAAGATGGTGCGGTGAAGAACCTCTCGGGCACTCGGTACGGATGTGGCCCTCCACAGCCCTGCCAGGCTTGCACCGCCGGCGTGGACAACTGCGGCGGGTGGTGAGGACCACCGTAGATCACACACCGGGAGGCCGGCGTCGGTCGGGTCCTCTCGGCGGGGCGGTGCGCCACGGCGCTGCGGTGTCTCGGATGCTTCGGTGGCCTCCTAGAGTGCGTCGGCTCGCACCCTCGGCCGCGGGCCTCTTGCCCTTCCCCTTGTCCAAACCCTCGCGTCTCTCTGCACCATGGCCGCGCCGCTCTCTACGATGAGCGCGCGGTTCACCACCTGTCGGTAAGTCGAAGCTCGGAAGGGCGCACGAACCGGAAAATCGACGGTCGCGATCCACGCTCGAAAATGCGGGCCTTATCCTCGTCGTCCGCACGACGAAGAGGCACGCAATACGAAGCAGAAAACTCTCTCTCGTACTAGGCTACGAGATCTGTCCCCCTGTGTCGAGTGCGCAAACTCTGCTCCATCGCCTCTTGTGGCGTCGGGAAAGTAGTGTGCCAACGGTAGCTCCTTGAACCTCGTCCAAGTAATAGAAGCTAAGTACGTCTTTGGGGTTCTCACGAAGATCCATCCACCAGCTGTAGGCCTCGCCGTCCAAGTGGTGGGTGGCGAGCCACACTCTGTCCCGCTCCTCCACGAACGTGTCACGGAACAATTTCTCCATGTGCATCAACCACTTTTCCACGATCCGGTGGTCGACCTTCTCTCGTCAAAGGTCCTCGGGCTGCACCTCTGAACTCCTTTAGGCGAGCCATGAGTCGATCCCTCTCGGCTCCACCGAGCCATGGCGGAAATGCGCGCCACCGCGATGCTCTCAACGGCGGGGTGTCCGGTCCTCCTCCCGGCGCTCAGCTGCGGTGTCGTCGAGTGTGAGCGGCCGCGGGGGCTGCGCCGCGGTAAGTCAACCTCGGTGGTCTTTGGTGGAGAAGGGTCCGAGCCTCCCTCGCGGCCGCCCTGCTGCGATGAAGATCCTCCATGCGCTTCGTGCGCTTCACGGACGGGCCGCGGTCGCCTCTTTGCGTCACCAAGGCTGTGAGGGCCGCCAGCTGGCCCCTCAACTCACGGACCTCGCCGGATCCGGAGGTAGCGGAGGCCTCGACCTCCTCAAAAGTTGCCGCATTGTCCGCTCCAACAGATTTCGAGCGAGTTATCGGCATCGCCACTACATCATCATAAAAGCGCAAGTTAGTAAGCTCACGCAATCGCATCCCCGCACAAGCTATATATACCCAAATCATGCGGAAGTAAAGGAGTGTTGTCTACTACTAACTCCCGATGTTACGTTGTCGGCCGCCAACGTAACCCTCCGCGAAGTTAGAAGTTATACACTTCGATCCAACTCTACTTACTAGAGTTATTCGAGATACCCAATCTTAATACTTTCGCTCACAAGTTAAATAGACCTCGTCACTCACGAGCCTATATCCTATAGTCCGACCGGCCTAAGGTTTGCTAGGTCCACAAGAAGACTCAACCCTAGTCTCTGATACCAATTTAATCTGTCACGCCCCGGGACCCAGCGGAAGCTTGCCGGCGCGTGCCCGGACAGCCGTATGTCTGCACCATACAAGGCGTCTAACAAAAACGATAAATAACCAACAAAATAGAAAGAATCTAGAAGTATCGGCGGTACAACAACTAGAAATCTATACAAGGAAGCATAAAGAAGAGACTAAAAGTAAAGCACCAATCTTAAAATAAACCATATAGAGAGTACAATAAAAAGAGATCCGAACACCAGAATAACTAAGTACAGGGTAGTCTCTACATAGGGATACAAAACTCTCTCAATCTCACCAAGGTACAAAAAGAGAGAAAAACCCCTACAAGGAGGAAAGCAGCGAAACTAGCTAGCGGTCCCCCTTTCCACGATCCACTTGCCTCACGCCGTCTGCAGAAGGCTACGAAACACATTAGAAAAAGAGGCGTGAGAACTATTAAAAATAGTTCCCGGTGGGCAGTGCGACTTCAGTTGCATGCTCCACTAGGCCCAAAACTAAGCAAGTAAGTGTAAGCGAAATAAATAACGAGTAAGCTACTAAAGCATGATATCTCTACTTAGCATAAATAAGCATAAGTAAACGACTGTTCTAAGCATGAATAGTGAATATAACCAACAAGTCCAATATCCATAGCAATAGTAAAGAGTTAAAGTTTACTATTCTAACCATAGCCCAATAATTCCTCAAGTGATAGTAAGGTGTTAAAGTTTACTATTCTAGTCAAAGTCCACAGTTTTCTTTAAACTACATTAAGTTTAAGCACACTAAGATCAACCCGAAGGCGATATGGCCGATGCCCACCCGAAGGCTGCCTAGCCCAAATCCGAGCCTAATGGCCCCGTAGTAGTCAACATTCCCACCCTAGGAATGCGGCGTCCCACGGCAATCCACTTCGGCGCCCAATCCCGCACGGCGAATACAAGAAACGCGTTGGCCAACTCCGGAGTGCCGACTTGTAGGGAGCTACCCTCACAAGCATGTGCGAATGAGCACAATGGCAAAAGTCACAAGTCCCAAATCATCATGTCTCTAACATGGAATGTACAATTGTCCAAAAGGCCTATCTCTATGTCATCATGTCTCAAACATGGAATATAGTATATGTTAAGTGGCTTATGTCAAGTCTCTATGTTGCAGTTTCATGGTTTTCTATGTTAAGTGCCGCTTTATGGCACTTAAGGTTTCTAAGTCCCAACATGTATTTAATGTTCACAATTAACATTAGCAAAGCTAAAATCACCATAAAGGCACACTCCCAGGCGCCCCCAAGAACCACCCCACATGCATGCAGTTTAACCCAAATAGCTCTACTATATAGAGTGGAAATTTTATCATACATAAGGCATGCATTTTAAGTGATTCAAAATTCATAATAAATCTATTTAGCATGAATATGCATTCAAAATAATTAAATCAAACCAACTAAGCACTTAGGAGCCATTTGCTCCTATGCTCATGAAGCCAAACCCACCAAGTGCGAAAATCGCCGATCCGAATCGCTAACTAAGCTTCGATTCCTACTCCTAGCACCCTACAAGGCATGCCATAGGAATTACAAACTCAAAAGATGAGTCTTGAGTTCAAACAATAAGAAACTCTACTAAAGGGTGAAGAATACTCACCGAATGCGAAGAAAGTGCTCTTGATCTCCAAATGGGAGTTAGAGTCCCTCCAATCCAACCTAAATCAAAGTTCTAAACTCATCAATTAGGTCCCAAAGGCCCTCAATCGAAAATCCCCAAATCCTAACCCTAGAATCCCATTCTAGGGTTTCATCTCATGAAAACCCACAAAAATCGAAACTAGAGGAAAGAGATCACTCACATACCTCAAGAAGCTCTAATCCAAGCTCAAAAAGCCCTAGGCTTGAAGCTTGATCCTCCACAAAGTTCCAAACACCAAGTTCCAAGCTCCAACAATGGTGGTAGAGGCTCTAACAAGCAAAAGAGAGCAAGGAGAGGGTTTTAATCCTCCAAAAATCAACCAAAACCCTAGCAAGCCCAAGAGAGTAGAGAGAGAAGCTCCTCCTACCTTCTTGCTGCAATGGGGGTGCTCAAATGGAGCCCTAGGGTGAAGGGGTAACCTAATAGAAGCAACAAAATGCCAAAACACCCTGAGTTTAAAGCTCAAAGCTGAGTTGTCTGGTACAAGCCATCCCATACCGGTATAGACCCTGCGAAACAGCCAAACCCGAGGCTCGGGTTGGCGTCCATCTGCTCTCCCATACCGGTACAGAATCCATCCTGTACCGGTATAGCAACAATTTCTGTACCGGTATAGCAACAATTTCTGTACCGGTACAGACCCTCCAGACCTCAATCCGAGAGCAACCTAAAATCCAACTTTTTTGGACTTTAGTGCTTAGGACTCATCCCCAAACCTCGGTACACGCGCCATAGGTCGGAACACAGTCAACGACCCTCCAGAAAATCTGGAAAAGCTCCAACAAGAGTCAAATACTCGAACTCCGCAATTTGCGCAAGTCCAGTATGTTACATAAGCACCAATGAGAATTTCTCATTGTGCTAGGTGAGGCCAAACCCACCGTCGCTCCAAGCGTCGCTCCGAACCGCTAACGAAGCTTCGATTCCTACTCCTAGTACCCTACAAAGTAGATCCTAGGAGTTACAACCTCAAGAGATAAGTCTTGAGTTCAAACTTTAAACATCTAGGTCAAAGTCAAGTAATACTCACCTAAATGTGCAACAATCCTCTTAGAAATTCCAAAAGGAAGCTAGATCCCTCCCAAGGCAACCTAAACAAAGGTTCTAAACCATTCAAAAGGAATCTAAAAGCCCCAAATCAAAAAGCCCCAAATAAAAACCCTAATTCCCAAAATCTAGGGTTTCATCTATAGAGAAGCAACCAAACTCGAATCTAAAGGAAATGGAGAAGTTGCTTACCTCTTAGAAGCTCTAATCAAGGCTCTAGAGTCACCAAAGTTGAAGATCTTCCTTCAACTAGCTCCCAAATCAAGCTTCCAACCTTCCCTCATGGTGGAAAATGCACCAACAAGCAAAAGAGAGAGAAGAGGGAGATCAATCCACAAGTAAACAACCAAAAACCCAAGGAGAAGTAAATGGATAGAGAGAAGCTCTCTTACCTTCCTCTCCTTTGTTCTCAGCACAAGAGAGAAGCCCTAAGGGCTGGGGTGCTATATTAGAAGCAACAAAATGCCCATAAGCCCCCTGCAGTTTCGGATTTTCGAAAGCGCCGGCTTATCAGGTACAAATCCATTTTGTACCTATAAACCTCTGACAAACCCGAGCCTCGGGTTTGCCCAGCAGCTCACCTATACCGGTATAAATCTTGGCTTGTACCGGTATAGCCATCATTTTGTACCGGTATAGCAACAATTTTGTACCGGTACAAAAGCATAAAATTCCAACCCGAGAGCAACCTAAAATCCAGCTTTTTGGACTTTAGTGCTTGGAAATCATCCACTAACCTCGGTACTCGTGCCATAGGTCGGAACACGATCCAACGACCCTCCGAGAAAATGCAGGAAAAGCTCGGATCTCAATCTAACACTCGAACCTTGCAATTTGCAAAGTCCGGTGCGTCACATTCACCCTCCTAAAAAGAGGTTTCGTCGCGAAACTCGAAATTAAAGTCATACCTCATGACTCCATCGAAAGAGATGGGGATAGCGCTCTCGAAGCGCACTCTCTAGCTCCCACGTGGCCTCCCGCTCTCGTGGTTGCTCCAAAGGACTTTCGCATAAGAAAGCTCCCGGTTCCTCAACTTCTTCACCTCGCGAGCCAAAATCTTCACGGGCCGCTCCTCGCACCTCAAATCGTCCCTCAGCTCCAATGGTGTAGCATCCAAAACATGAGTGGATCATGTATATACTTGGAGAACCGATACATGGAAGACATTGTGTACACCCGATAGGTTCGGCGGTATAGCAAGTCTATACGCTCACACGCTCAAGAATCTCATACGGTCCAATGAAACGGGGCTCAACTTACCCCGAATCCCAAATCTCCTGACTCCTCTGGTCGGCGAGACTTTCAAAAAGACATGGTCCCCAATCTGGAACTCCAAGTCTCGTCGACGTCTATCAGCATAGCTCTTCTGCCTGCTCTGGGCTCTCAACAACCGCTCCCTAGCAATGCGAACCTTGTCCTCTGCTTCCTGGAGCACATCAGGGCCTAAAGCCAAACTCTCACCAACTTCACTCCAATGAAGTGGCGATCTACACTTCCGTCCATAGAGTGCCTCAAATGGCGCCATCTTGACGCTTGCTTGATAACTATTGTTATAAGCAAACTCTGCCATCGGTAGATCTTTGCGACCATCCTCCCGGAAGTCGATCACGCAGCTCGAAGCATGTCCTCGAGTGTACGTATAGTACGCTCCGTCCCGTCACGAGGGTGGAAAGCGATCTTGAAGTCCGATCAGTACCTAAGGCGTCCTGCGGACTCCTCCAAAAGTGTGACACAAAACGGGTGTCCCTGTCCGATACGATCGAGGTAGGTACTCCGGGAAGTCGCACAATCTCATCCAAGTAAACCTGTGCGAGTCTCTCTCCAGTCCAAGTAGTATGGATAGGTATGAAATGTGCCGATTTTGTCAACTTATCCACGATCACCCATATAGCATCATGCCCGGCCTGAGAGCGGGGCAATCCCATCACAAAGTCCATGGTGATCTTCTCCCACTTCCACACTGGAATCGGTAAGCTCTGCAATTTCCCCGCGGGGACTCTATGCTCAGCCTTCACTTGTTGGCAAGTTAAACATCGAGCTACAAACTCGCCAACGTCCTTTTTCATCCCGGGCCACCAATAGTGTAACTTTAAATCCTTATACATTTTGGTGCCTCCCGGATGTAAAGCATAAGGTGCACGATGTGCCTCCAGAAGTATCTCATCTTTAAGTGTCGGTTCCGTGCCCAAATCCGCCCACGGAATCTCATCAAGTCACTACTGTCCACACTAAAATCGCCGGTGCAACCATCAACCATTTTCGCTCGAACCCTTTGCAACTCCACATCAAGAGCTTGCTTTTCCTTTATCCTTTCCAATAAAGTGGGTTGCACCACCAAAGTCATCAACCTTATAGGTGTGTCAGGAGTCACCACCTCCAACTCCAACCGCTTCATCGCTCGATCAACGGCGGTTGAGTAACTATCATCATCGCTAAGTTTTCCGTCGATTTCCTACTTAGCGTGTCGGCCACCACGTTAGCCTTGCACAGGTGGTAAAGTATCGTCAAATCATAATCCTTGAGGAGCTCCAACCATCTGCGCTGCCTCAAGTTCAATTCCTTCTGGGTGAACAGATACTTTAAACTTTTGTGATCTGTATACACTTCACACCGCTCGCCATAAAGATAGTGGCGCCATAGCTTCAGTGCGAACACAACAGCCGCCAACTCCAAATCGTGAGTCGGATAATTCCTTTCATACTCCTTCAGCTGGCGTGAAGCATACGCGATCACCTTTCCATCCTGCATCAACACGCAACCCAATCCATTAAAGGAAGCATCACTATAAATCACATACACTGCACCAGCAATTCGCAAGGTTAGGATTGGTGCGGTAGTCAATCGCAGCTTCAACTCTTGAAAGCTTCTCTCACACGCATCATTCCAAATGAACTTGGTTCCTTTATGCGTGAGCCTCGTGAGGGGAGTAGATAACTTAGCAAATCCCTCAACAAACCTCCTGTAGTAGCCGGCCAAACCAATAAAACTCCGTATCTCAGTGACACTCGTCGGTCTTGGCCAATCTTTAACGGCTTCAATTTTCTTGGGATCCACGGCTATACCTGATCCTGAAATCACATGGCCCAAAAACGCCACCTCCCTAAGCCAAAACTCGCACTTCTTCAGCTTGGCGAAGAGTTTCCTTTTCCGAAGCACTTGAAGTACAAGCCTCAAATGTTCCTCGTGATCCGCATCACTCCGGGAATAAACCAAAATATCGTCGATGAACACCACGACGAATCTGTCCAAGTATGGCCTGAAGACACGGTTCATCAAATCCATAAAAGCTGCCGGGGCATTAGTAAGCCCAAACGGCATAACGGTGAACTCATAGTGTCCATATCGTGTCCTGAAAGCCGTCTTCGATACATCCTCAGGCTTGATCTTCAACTGATGATATCCCGACTGTAAGTCGATCTTGGAATACACGCTCGATCCCTGAAGCTGATCAAACAGATCATCGATCCTCGGCAACGGATGTTAAGGATTTTATAGGTTGGCGGATTTCGTGAAGTTATTGGAGTCTTGAAGAAGTCAAGAGAACAAAGAAGGAAATTGAAGATTCAAGACTTTGCAAAGAAGCTCGTCACCTCAGGTATGAATTTAAGATAATTTCTGGTGATTTGATAAAGAAAAACTTAGTAGTTAGAAGACTTAAATTAATCTCAATTTAACTTTTTGAAAATGAATTATACGGTCTAAGTCAGGACCATTGATGATGATCGGATCCAGGAAACGAGTTCATTGCAGATCTTGATGAAGAACCGGACCATTGGTGATGATCGGATCAGGAAACGAGTTCATTGCGCAGTCTTGATGAAGGACCGGACCATTGTGAAGATCCGGATCATATGTGAAAATTTATTTAACGTATGAACCGGTTGAATGGATTAAGTCCGGACTTATAGGACCGGACCTTCCTTACAAGGTCCGGACCTTGGTGACGGATTTGTTTCCAAAATTGGATGATTTCAATCCTAATCAACTTCTAAGTCTTCTAACACTATAAATAGACCATGGGGTGTTTCAAAACAAATATCGCTGAATATTCATCTTCTTCAAAAACCCTAAAAACTCGTTTTAGAGCTTTATGATTCAATTCTTAAAGCGAGTTTTGTCTTGTTGATCGTGGAGTTGATTCTAGGTTTTCTCTTTGAATACTCCTTCATGAATCGACTTGATGATTGACTAAAAGGGTTCCCTTGGTCTATGGTTCGTAAATTGTAAGATCACCAAAAGTTTTCTTCAACAACTCCGGACGGAGGGTGACGCGGAGATCGCGTGAGAGGCCGAGGATTCGGTGGAAGCTTTGAGGAGTCGAAGCGTGGACGCGGCAAGGATTTGCGGCGTGGTGGACCAGCGAAGGAGATCCATATTGAAGATTCGGTAGATTGGGTAAAGTCGTGGGTAAATCGCCTTGTACTCAATTGTTTCTTAGTGGATTTTTCGTGTGATCGGTCCCGTGGGTTTTTTTACTCCTTGTGGAGTTTTCCCACGTAAAATCTCGGTGTGTTGATTTTACTTTTTCCGCATTTACTTAAAATCGCATCGAGAATTTTTATTAGGCCATTGTGCACCTATTCACCCCCCTCTAGGTGTTAATTACCTTTTAGATCCTTGAGACCTATAACCTACAACGGATACTTATTCTTAATCGTGACTTTATTGAGTTCACGATAGTCCATACACAAACGAAGTGATCCGTCCTTCTTCTTCACAAAAAGAACCGGCGCTCCCCAAGGTGACACGCTCGGTCTCACATAACCTTTATCCAAAAGGTCCTGCAACTGTGCCTTCAGCTCTTTCAACTCTGCTGGTGCCATCCTATAGGGTGCCTTTGAGATTGGAGTAGTCCCAGGGACGAGATCTACTACAAACTCAATCTCCCTATCAGGTGGCATTCCTGGTAGCTCAGCCGGAAACACATCCTGGAACTCCCTCACCACAGGAATATGCTCAATCCTGTGAGTTACGGGGAAGCCCCAAGGATCTATCTAGATTGTATCAAACAACACCTAGAGAGGGGGTGAATAGGTGTATCGGCCAAAAAACCACAAATTCTCGATGCTTTAAAAAGTAAATGCGGAAAATAAAAAACACACCGAGATTTACGTGGGAAAACTCCAAACTCGGAGTAAAAAACCCACGGGACCAACACGCGATAACAATCCACTAAGAATAAAAGATTACAAGGTGATTTACCGAATCTACGGACTCAAACCTCTCTTTATCTTCTTCGGATCTCGCGCACGCCGCCGGGTTGTCCACGCCCCACGTTCGAATCCACGAACGCTTCCACTTCGAATCCACGAAGCCTTCGATTACGCCGAATCCACGACGCCACCCGAATCCACGAGCGCACTCCGTTCGGAGCAAGAACGGTACGATCGGTGATGATTTATTGCTTAGATAATCATTAAAGAACCGTAGAAGATGTTTCTAAGCAATAGCCGGATCAATTCTCCATGAAGAACGAGAAATTAGGGTTTCAAGAATTGATCCGATAGAAACTTGTTGTTGAAGAAAGAAAGAAAGCACCCAACAAGTTTCTAGGGTTTCATAATGGTCTAAACTCTAAGCATATAAATTAATGGAACCCCCATCGCTTATTTATAGATTTAGAAGACTTAGAAGTAGATTAGGATTGTGAAAATCTAATTTTGAAAATAAAATTAGAGATAGACTAGGATTTGAAAACCTGTTTAAAATCAATTAGAAAACATAGAGATAGACTAGGATTTGAAAACCTGTTTAAAATCAATTAGAAAACATAGAGATAGACTAGGATTTGAAAACCTATTTAAAATCAATTAGAAAATATAGAGATAGACTAGGATTTGAAAACCTATTTAAAATCAATTAGAAAATATAGAGATAGACTAGGATTTGAAAACCTATTTAAAATCAATTTTGTCCATATATTCAATTTAAAAAACATCCTAAGTCTTCCAAACACTTTTAAATATTTATAAATCATCATCAATAATATTTGAATTTAGAGCATTGTGGATTCATGTTTTGAGTCTTCGATTCTTCGATTTATCCCTTCTTCTTTAAACCTTCAAGACTCCGGACTCACTTCACGAAATATGCCAACATAAAATCCGTAACAAATCCTAGGAGAGTCCTCAACATCTCGGAGTGCAATACTAGCCAAATAGGCTATGCACCCGCTACTAATCAACTGCCTAGCTCGAGAGGAGCTAATAGTCATCGCAAACAGCGAACTCTGGCAACCCTGAAACACAACCTCCTCGTGACCAGGCTCTCTAAAAGTCACAGTACGACTCACACAATCGATCGTAGCAAAGTACCGGGTCAACCAATCCATGCCCAAAACTAAATCAAACTCCCCGAGTTTGTGCACCACAAATAGGTCCACGGGCATGATCCAATCCCCAATCTGAACTGGGCAACTAATACAACACTCTCGAACATCTATAGAATGTCCCGGTATAACCACTCGTCCCGAATGTGACAAGGGTGTCCTAGGGATGTCATGCAACTCGGCAAACAGCCGATCAATAAAAGAGCAAGATGCACCGGTATCAAATAAAGCATGAACTCGAATCGGAAATCAAAATGATACTGCAACGACATCCTCAAGCTAGCTGCCATTGCCTCGGATGCTGGGCGGCATACAAACGCCCACTCGGGCCCTGTCGAGACCCCTCGCTCGGCCTCTGCGCAGAAGACCCCCGGCCTGGTAGGGTGCAGTAGGTGTCCCCGGGCTAGGACCTGGCGATGCTGGTGCTGAAGCTGACGACGGTGTCGGCGCAGATCCCCGCGGGCAATCTGACTGGAAGTGGCCCTCCTGGCCACAAGAGTAACATCGGCCCCGACCCTGCGGGCACTGTCGGGGGTGGTGGGGGCCGCTGCAAATCACACGGCGTGGTGCCTGTCGTCGATCTGGTCCTCGGCGCTGCGGTGGAGCACCTCGTCCTCTAGACTGGCTCCTGGGGTACTTCGGTGGCTTCCTTGAGTGCGTCTGACTCGCACCCTCGCCTGAGGGCCTCTTGCCCTTGCCCCGATCCAAGCCTTCTTGTCGCTCCTTCATCACTATCGCGCCCCGCTCCACAATAAGAGCGCGATTTACCACCTCACGGTATGTGCGCAGGTTAGCGGACTGCACAAGCCTATAGATAGAAGGCCTCAGTCCACTCTCGAAAATCCTGGCCTTATCCTCGTCGTCCCGCACGACGAAAGGTACACAGTGTAGCAGTCTGGTAAACTCCCGCTCGTACTCAACCACTGCCCGCTCCCCCTGGCGCAAGCTGCGCAAGTCTGTCTCCATCTGTCGCCGAACACTATCAGGGAAGTAGTGCTCGAGTAGCAGTCCCTTGAACCTCGTCCAAGTCATCGATGCCAAGTCGGTGCTCGGGTTCTCCTGGATGTCCCGCCACCACTGATAGGCCTCGCCGTCCAGATGGTGAGTGGCGCGCCAAACCCGTCCTCTCCTCAACAAAAGTATCGTGAAACGGCTTCTCCATGTGCATAAGCCACTTCTCGACAATCCAATGATCCACGTTCTCGCCATCGAACACACGTGGACTGCACCTCCTGAACTCATTGAGGCGGCTCATCAGTCGGTCTCGCTCTAGCCCCTCAACCATCGTCGGGAAAACCGCTCCTCCTGGAGGTATCTGAACTGGTGGTGCCGTCGCCACCCTCTCCTGCCGTGCCACCGACGGTGGAGAATGTAAAGATCCGGGCGCGGGGGTCGGTGCCCTCGGTGCTACCACCTCGGGCCGGGTGGTACCGGAGCTCAGGCCTCCCTCGCGCCCGCTGCGGCAGAGAAGGTCCTCAAGTCGGTTCATCCTCTCGTCCCGTCGACGCGCCGCCTCGGCTGGCTGGGCCGCCGCCGTCTGGCCGAGCCACAAGGTCGGTGAGGACCGCCACAGTCCCTCGGCTCGCGGACCTCGGCGGACTCGAAGTAGGCGAGGTCTCGACCTCCTCAAGGCGTGCCATGTTATCGCCCGACGGATTGGGAGCGAGTAATAGGCATCAACCGCAACAACATAATGCGCAAGTTAGTAAAACCCACGCTTTCGCAACCCCACTCAAGAACCCAAATCATGCGAAAGTAAAGAAGTGTGCTTCACAACTAACTCCCGATGTTACGTTGTCGGCCGCCAACGTAACCCTCCGCGAAGTTAGAGGCTACACACCTCGATCAAACTCCAACCTTTCAGAGTTATAATAAAACCCAATCAGGTACTTTCGCTCACAAGTCAAATAGACCTCGTCTCTCACGAGCCTATTTCCTATAGTCCAACCAGCCTAAGGTTTGCTAGGTCCTCTACGACGTCACCCTAGGCTCTGATACCAAATTAATCTGTCACGCCCCGGGGTCGGCAGGGCCTTCCCCAACGCGTGCCCAGACCCGCCATATGTCAACACATATAAGGCGTCTACTAAAAACAGCGGAAATAAAAACGTAAAATAGGCTAAAACTATAGATATCGAGCAACATACCTAGCCCTATCAACAAGTAGAGAGTAGATAGACTAAAACATAAAGAGACTAACAACATAACCAAAAGAACATAAGGTTAATACAACACTGTCTCAAAATGGGGTGGTCTCTCTAAATACAGGAACAACTCACAACCTCTCTAAACAACATGAAATAGAGAAGTAACCACCTATCGAACTCCCTCGCTGAGTGCCGCTAACCCGAAGCAACACCCTTGCCGTGATCCCTAACCTCCCCCGATGCGGAAGGCACTGAAAAGGAAACAGAAACAGGGGCGTGAGAACTATAATTTATAGTTCCCAGTGGGCAATTTCTGACCTGCACCATTACACCACTAGGCCCAAAAGAAAAAGAGAGTAAGAGCGCGATATAAATAAGCTTGCAAATAAAGCATAAAGAAATGCTACCATAACTATGTTTCAAAATTAGATGTCATAGTTCCTCGTTCCAACATATAAAATGAGATGTTTTACTATAACCAACAAGTATACTAAAATATAATTAAAGCATTAACAAGTATACTATAACTCCAAGTGAAATCCACATAATCCAACTACTAAGTCCTATCTAGTAGTGATTGTCATTTAGTAAAGATGAATGTCCAAGTTCAATTCTCCTTCACTTGTATTTACCATAGTAATCCGACTTGTGCCACCTAAGTACCGTGGTAGCCCAACATCCCCCGCAAGGAATGAGTCTGTCCCAACGGTCCCGTAGGTTTCTCAACACCGCACGCGCGAACGAATCGCGAAGGCCAACTCGAGTGCCGGCTTGTAGGGAGCGACCCTCACAAGCATGTGCGAAAGAGCACAAATGGCAACAAGTAAAGTCAAGTCTCAAGTCCAAACCTCATGTCTTAACATGGAAATAGTAACTAGTAGCCCTAAGGTCTAGTTCAAATATTCTCATGACACTAGATTCTCTATGTCAAGTTCATTCACGAGCCTAATGCCGCTTGATGACATTAGCTCACTATTCTACACTTTTGATGCCAAGCCAATGCCGCTTAATGACAAGGGCTTTTCTCCTATGTCATACATAGTTCTATGTTTTCAAACACATGCCAAATTCCTCTTAAACACATAGTTTCAAGTTTCCAAATAGAATGCTACAAGACTTCAGCTCTCACATGCATACGTCTCTACTATATAGAGTAAAATTGCATTACACATAACATATGTATCTTAAGCATTCTAAAATTCACAAATAAATCAAATAGCATGAAAATGAACTAATTTCTATTTAACCATAAGCAAATAAGCACCAATGAGAATTTCTCATTGTGCTAGGTGAGGCCAAACCCACCGTCGCTCCAAGCGTCGCTCCGAACCGCTAACGAAGCTTGGATTCCTACTCCTAGTACCCTACAAAGTAGATCCTAGGAGTTACAACCTCAAGAGATAAGTCTTGAGTTCAAACTTTAAACATCTAGGTCAAAGTCAAGTAATACTCACCTAAATGTGCAACAATCCTCTTAGAAATTCCAAAAGGAAGCTAGATCCCTCCCAAGGCAACCTAAACAAAGGTTCTAAACCATTCAAAAGGAATCTAAAAGCCCCAAATCAAAAAGCCCCAAATAAAAACCCTAATTCCCAAAATCTAGGGTTTCATCTATAGAGAAGCAACCAAACTCGAATCTAAAGGAAATGGAGAAGTTGCTTACCTCTTAGAAGCTCTAATCAAGGCTCTAGAGTCACCAAAGTTGAAGATCTTACTTCAACTAGCTCCCAAATCAAGCTTCCAACCTTCCCTCATGGTTGAAAATGCACCAACAAGCAAAAGAGAGAGAAGAGGGAGATCAATCCACAAGTAAACAACCAAAAACCCAAGGAGAAGTAAATGGATAGAGAGAAGCTCTCTTACCTTCCTCTCCTTTGTTCTCAGCACAAGAGAGAAGCCCTAAGGGCTGGGGTGCTATATTAGAAGCAACAAAATGCCCATAAGCCCCTGCAGTTTCGGATTTTCGAAAACTGCCAGCTTGTACCGGTACAAATCCATTTTGTACCGGTATAAACCCTGCGAAACAGCAAACCCGAGCCTCGGGTTTGCCCAGCAGCTCACCTATACCGGTATAAATCTTGGCTTGTACCGGTATAGCCATCATTTTGTACCGGTATAGCAACAATTTTGTACCGGTATAAAAGCATAAAATTCCAACCCGAGAGCAACCTAAAATCCAGCTTTTTGGACTTTAGTGCTTAGAAATCATCCACTAACCTCGGTACTCGTGCCATAGGTCGGAACACAGTCAACGACCCTCCAGAAAATCTGGAAAAGCTCAGATCTCACATCTAACACTCGAACCTTGCAATTTGCAAAGTCCAGTGCGTCACACCCTACCCCATGGTTGAAGCTAGGAGCTTGATTTTGGGAGCTAGTTGAAGGAAGATCTTCAACTTTGGTGACTCTAGAGCCTTGATTAGAGCTTCTAAGAGGTAAGCAACTTCTCCATTTCCTTTAGATTCGAGTTTGGTTGCTTCTTTATAGTTGAAACCCTAGATTTTGGGAATTAGGGTTTTATTTAGGGCTTTTAGATTCCTTTTGGATGGTTTAGAACCTTTGTTTAGGTTGCCTTGGGAGGGATCTAGCTTCCTTTTGGAATTTCTAAGAGAATTGTTGCACATTTAGGTGAGTATTTCTTGACTTTGACCTAGATGTTTAAAGTTTGAACTCAAGACTTATCTCTTGAGGTTGTAACTCCTAGGATCTACTTTGTAGGGTACTAGGAGTAGGAATCGAAGCTTCGTTAGCGGTTCAGAGTGACGCTTGGAGCGACGGTGGGTTTGGCCTCACCTAGCACAATGAGAAATTCTCATTGGTGCTTATTTGCTTATGGTTAAATAAAAATTAGTGCATTTTCATGCTATTTGATTTATTTGTGAATTTTAGAATTCTTAAGATACATATGTTATGTGTAACGCAATTTTACTCTATATAGTAGAGACGTATGTATGTGAGAGCTGAAGCTTTGTAGCATTCTATTTGGAAACTTGAAACTATGTGTTTAAGAGGAATTTGACATGTGTTTGAGAACATAGAACTATGCATGACATAGGAGAAAAGCCCTTGTCATTAAGCGGCATTGGCTTGGCATCAAAAGTGTAGAATAGTGAGCTAATGTCATCAAGCGGCATTAGGCTCGTGAATGAACTTGACATAGAGAATCTAGTGTCATGAGAACAATTGAACTAGACCTTAGGGTTACTAGTTACTATTTCCATGTGAGACATGAGGTTTGGACTTGAGACTTGACTATACTTGTTGCCATTTGTGCTCTTTCGCACATGCTTGTGAGGGTCGCTCCCTACAAGCCGGCACTCCGGAGTTGGCCTTTGCGATTCGTTCGCGCGTGCAGTGTTGAGAAACCTACGGGACCGTTGGTACAGACACATTCCTTGCGAGGGATGTCGGGCTACCATGGTACTTAGGTGGCACAAGTTGGGTTACTATGGGTAAATCCTAGAGAAAGAGAATTGACTTGGACATTCAACATTACTATTGACAATCACTACTAGACAGGACTTAGTAGATGGATTATGGGGATTATGCCCGAATATATAGTATACTTGATAATGCTTTAATTACATTTTAGTATACTTGTTGGTTAAAGTAAAACATATCATGCTTATATATTGGAACTTGGTTATAGCAGCATTTCCTTAAGCTTTATTTACAAGTTTATTTATATCGCTTACTTGCTCTTTTCTTGGGCCTAGTGGTGCAATTGGTGCAGGTCAGTAATTGCCCACTGGGAACTATAAATTATAGTTCTCACGCCCTCTGTTTCTGTTTACTTTCAGTGCCTTCTGCATCGGGGGAGGCTCGGGACCGTGGCAAGAGTATTGCCTCGGGCTAGCGACTGTTGGAGAGGACGCGTGCATAGGTGGTCTACCATTTCTCTTTTTATTTTGTGAGAGATGGAGAGTTGTACCTTGTATAGAGACCACCACCTTTGTGTATTTTGAGGAGGATACTATAAGCCTTGTTTTATTTATGCTTCTAGTTATACTTGATATAGTTTCTTTATTTCTCTCTACTTGTTCTTTAGCATTAGTTGTTGTGGCTCTGATATTCTAGTTATAGCCTTTTGTTGTTTTAATTCCGCTGTTTTTATTTAGACGCCTGGTATGTGTTGGCATATGGCGGGTCTGGGCACGCTTTGGGGAAGGTCCTGCCGACCCCGGGGCGTGTCAGTAATTGCCCACTGGGAACTATTATTTAATAGTTATCACGCCCTCTTTTTCTTATGTGTTACAGAGCCTTCGGCACAGGTGGAGGCACGGGATCGCGGCAAGGGGGTCGCCTAGCTAGATAGCTTCAGTTTTTACTTCTATGTAGGGGTTTTCTCTCTTTGTTCGTTTGGTGAGAGAGAGATTTTTGTACCCATGTTTAGAGACCACCTGTGTACCACTTTTACAGCTTTTTTTATGAGAACTCTTATTGTATTTACTTTCTAGCTAGCTTCATGGTGGATAGTGGTTTTTACTTGCTTCCTATTATAGAGATCTAGTTGTTACTTTTGCTCTGATACTTCTAGATGTTTTTTCTCTTATTGGTTATTTATCGTTTTTGGTAGACGCCTTGTATGTTTTAGATGTACAGCGGGTCTGGGCACGCGCCGGGCGGGCTTCCGCTAGGTCTCGGTGTCACGCCCCGAGACCGCTACCAATTTGGTCCGATTCGGGGACGGTGATCAGGCGCCGAACGGACAGCACCTCCCCTGTCCGCCCAAGGCCCGACAACAAGTCATGTACAAAGAATTACCCAGGAACTAATTCTATAACTTACATGACAATAGCGAAGCACCTAAAGGTGCGGTCAAGAAAGAGCAAGATACAAGTAATCATACAAGTAACATAAAGAGAGAAGAGTCTATCTATTACAATCATTCACTATTTGTTTGATACATCCATTTTCACTCTTTTGCTCAAAGTAAATATACATGTTCTTTTCCAAAATATACATTAGTATTTCATTTCCCAAAATATACATTGATTTACATTCTTTGCTTTGTACATAAGAATATACCAAAAGTGATATCGGGGAAGGTTCTAATGCAAATGGCGGCTTCTATCAACTAGGGCGCGATCCTGTGACGCACTGAACTTTTGCAAATTGCAAGGTTCGAGTGTTAGATGTGAGATCTGAGCTTTTCCAGATTTTCTGGAGGGTCGTTGACTGTGTTCCGACCCATGGCACGAGTACCGAGGTTAGTGGATGATTTCCAAGCACTAAAGTCCAAAAAGCTGAATTTTAGGTTGCTCTCGGGTTGGAATTTTATGCCTTTGTACCGGTACAAAATGGTGGCTATACCGGTACAAAATGGTGGCTATACCGGTACAAGCCGAGATTTATACCGGTATAGATGAGCAGCTGGGCAAACTCGAGGCTCGGGTTTGCTGTTTCGCAGGGTTTATACCGGTACAAACTGGATTTGTACCGGTAACAGCCGGCAGTCACGCCCGGCTCAGGACCTTCCCCAACGCGTGCCCAGACCCGCCATATGTCAACACATACAAGGCGTCTAACTAAAAACAGCGGAATTTAAAACAATAAAAGGCTACAACTATGAATATCAGAGCCACAACTAAACAAGAACCAAACCACAAGTAAAAGAAAGTAAAGCGTCTAAAACACTAACATAGGAATAGAGAGTAGTACACAGTTAACATCCAAAGCTCTCAAAAACACAAAAGTGGTGGTCTCTATACAAGGTAAAAACACTCCTTCTCTCCAAAATAAAACAAGAGAAAAAGGAAACCACCTATCCAAAACCCTCTCACAAGCCGCTATCCCGAGGCAACTCCTTTGCCGCGGTCCCGAGCCTCCCCCGATGCAGAAGGCACTGAAACGAGTCAGAAACAGAGGGCGTGAGAACTATAAACATATAGTTCCCAGTGGGCAATTACTGACCTGCACAAAATTGCTCCACTAGGCCCAAAAAGAGTAATATACGAGTACTGAAGTAAATAACTGAAATAAAGGCATAACTGTAAAGCTGAATGAATAACCCAAGGTAAATGAATTACATGCTTTAAACTACCCGATAGCCAACTTTAAACAAGTATATTCAAATAAGTTCACGAGTGTACTATAATAGAATTGAAGACCTATCAAGTATACTACTATGTCCAATACTATATCACAACACATATATCCAACTACTAATCTAAGTTAAGTAGTGATTATCCTTTATTATAGAAAGACAATGGTCAATCTCAATGTGGGATCTACACAAGTGCAATCCCGCTTGCGCCCCTAAGTGTCGTGGTAGCCCCAACATCCCCGTAGGAATGAGTCTAACCACCCGGCCCCATAGGTTTCTCAATACCGCACGTGCGAATACATCGCAAAGGCTAACTCCGGAGTGCCGGCTTCTAGGGAGCGACCCTCACAAGCATGTGCGAAGAGCACAAATGGCAACAAGCAAGTCCAAGTCCCAAGTCCCACACATGGCAAATGTCACTAGCAACCCTAAGGTCTAGTACAACAAGTTCTCATGACACTAGGATTTCTATGTCAAGTTCATTCACGAGCCTAATGCCGCTTGATGACATTAGCTCACTATTCTACACTTTTGATGCCGAGCCAATGCCGCTTAATGACAAGGGCTTTTCTCCTATATCATGTATAGTTCTATGTTCTCAAACACATGTCAAAGTCCTCTCAAACACTTAGTTTCAAGTTCCCAAAAAGAATGCTACAAGACTTCTCTCACATGCATTCGTCTCTACTATATAGAGTAAAATTGCATTACACATAGCATATGTATCTTAAGCATTCTAAAATTCACAAATAAATCAAATAACATGAAAATGCACTAATTTTCATTTAACCATAAGCAAATAAGCACCAATGAGAATTTCTCATTGTGCTAGGTGAGGCCAAACCCACCGTCGCTCCGAACCGCTAACGAAGCTTCGACTCCTACTCCTAGTACCCTACAAAGGAGATCCTAGGAGTTACAACCTCAAGAGATAAGTCTTGAGTTCAAACTTTAAGCTTCTATGTAGAGTAAGGAAAAATTCACCTTAGAGTAAAAATCCTTCTCCAATCCTCAAATGGAGGTGAGATCCCTTCCAAGGCAACCTAAACAAAGGTTCTAAACCAATTAATCGGACCCTAAAAGCCCTAGGTTGCAAATCCCCAAAATAAACCCTATTCTACAAAAACTAGGGTTTCAACAAGTAGAAAGCTCCAAAATCCCAAACTAGAGGAAATAGAGGTGATGCCTACCTTCAAGAAGCTCACAAACAAGTTCCAAGTCCACCAAACTTGAAGATCTTTCCCTCAACTTGCTCCCAAACCAAGCACCAAGCTTCATCCATGGTGGAGGATGCACCAAGAAGCAAAAAGGAGAAGAAGAGAGAAGGGTTAGACCACCAAAGAGCACCCTAGACCCAAGAAATCAAAGGGGAAAGAAGGGTGAGAGCTCCCTACCTCTCTCTCTCTCCTGCAGTGAAGGGCTCAAAATGAGCCCTAGGGGTGAAGGGGCATATGTATAAAGCAACAAAATGCCAAACAGTCCCTGCAGTTTCGGATTTTCGAAAACTGCCAGTCTGTACCGGTACAAACCCGTTTTGTACCGGTATAAACTCTGCGAGACAGCAAACCCGAGCCTCGGGTTTGCCCGCTCATCTATACCGGTATAAATCTTGTCTTGTACCTATAGCCATCATTTTGTACCAGATAGCAACAATTTTGTACCCAAAAGCATGAAATTCCAACCCGAGAGCAACCTAAAATCCATTTTTTTGGACTTTAGTGCTTGGAAATCATCCACTAACCCTCAGATTTCGTGCCATAGGTCGAACACGTCAACGACCCTCCGTAAAACTCCGGAAAAGCTCGTATCTCACATTTAACACTCGAACTCGGCAATTTGCAAAGTCCAAGGCCACATTCACCCTCCTAAAAGGAGGTTTCGTCCGCGAGACTCAAAATTAAAGTTATACCTCATGACTCCATCCGAAAGAGATGGGGATAGCGCTCTCGAAGCGCACTCTCTAGCTCCCACGTGGCCTCCCGCTCCTCGTGGTTGCTCTACAGGACCTTCACATAAGGAAGCTCCCGGTTCCTCAACTTCATCACCTCGCGAGCTAAAATCTTCACGGGTTGCTCCTCGAAGCTCAAATCGTCCCTCAGCTCCAATGGTGTAGCATCCAAAACATGAGCTGGATCATGTACATACTTCCGAAGGACCGATACATGAAATACGTTGTGTACACCCGATAGGTTCGGCGGTAGAGCAAGTCTATACGCGAGCCCACACGCTCCAAAATCTCATACGGTCCAATGAAACGGGGCTCAACTTACCCCGAATCCCAAATCTCCCGACTCCTCCGGCCGGCGAGACTTTCAAAAAGACATGGTCTCCAATCAAAACTCCAAGTCTCGTCGACGTCTATCAAAGATAGCTCTTCTCGCCTACTCGGGTCGTCAACAACCGCTCCCTAGCAATGCGAACCTTGTCCTCGGCTTCCTGGAGCACATCTGGGCCTAATGCCAAACTCTCACCAACTTCACTCCAATGAAGTGGCGATCTACACTTCCGTCCATAGAGTGCCTCAAATGGCGCCATCTTGATGCTTGCTTGATAACTGTTGTTATAAGCAAACTCAGCCATCGGTAGGTGCTGCGACCATCCTCCCTGGAAGTCGATCACGCAGGCTCGAAGCATGTCCTCGAGTGTCTGTATAGTACGCTCTGACTGCCCGTCACTCTGAGGGTGGAAAGCAGTGCTGAAATCCAGTCGAGTACCCAAGGCGTCCTGCAGACTCCTCCAAAAGTGCGACACAAAGCGAGTGTTTCTGTCCGATACTATAGAAGTGGGTACTCCATGTAGTCGCACAACCTCGTCAAGGTAAACCCGTGCGAGTCTCTCGCGATCCAAGTAGTGTGGATAGGTATGAAATGTGCCGATTTCGTCAACCTATCCACGATCACCCAAATAGCGTCATGCCCGCCCGGGAGCGAGGCAATCCCATCACAAAGTCCATGGTGATCTTCTCCCACTTCCACACTGGAATCGGTAAGCTCTGTAATTTCCCCGCGGGAACTCTATGCTCAGCCTTCACTTGTTGGCAAGTTAAACAACGAGCTACAAACTCGCCAACATCCTTTTTCATCCCGGGCCACCAATAGTGTAGGTTCAAATCCTTATACATCTTGGTGTCTCCCGGCTGTATAGCATAAGGCGCTCGGTGTGCTTCTAGGATAATCTCCTCTTTAAGTGTCGGTTCCGCCGGTACACAAACCCGTCCACGGAATCGCATCAAGTCGCCCCCGTCCAAAGTAAAGTCCCCGGTGCACCCATCTGTCATCTTTGCTCGGATCTTTAGCAACTCCGCATCAAGAGCTTGCTTTTCCTTGATTCTTTCCAATAAAGTAGGTTGCACCACAAGTGTCATCAACCTCATAGGTGTGTCAGGAGCCACCACCTCCAACTCTAACCGCTTCAGCTGCTCAATCAAAGGCGGTTGAGTAACTATCATCATCGCTAAGTTTTCCGTCGATTTCCTACTTAGCGCATCTGCCACCACGTTAGCCTTGCCTGGGTGGTAAAGTATCGTCAGATCATAATCCTTGAGGAGCTCCAACCATCTGCGCCGCTCGTGTTCAATTCCTTCGTGTGAACAGATACTTTAAACTCTTGTGATCCGTATACACTTCACACCGCTCGCCATAAAGATAGTAGCGCCATAGCGTCAGTGCGAACACTACCGCAGCCAGCTCCAAGTCGTGTGTAGGATAATTTATTTCATACTCCTTCAACTGGCGAGAAGCATACGCGATCACCTTTACGTCCTGCATTAACACGGAACCCAATCCGTTAAAGGAAGCATCGCTATAAATCACATACCCCGCTCCAGCAACTGGCAAGGTTAGGATTGGCGCGGTAGTCATTCGCAGCTTCAACTCTTGAAAGCTTTTCTCGCACGCATCATTCCAAATGAACTTGGTGCCTTTATGCGTGAGCCTCGTGAGGGAGTAGATAACCTTGCAAATCCCTCAACAAACCTCCCGTAGTAGCCGGCCAAACCGATAAAGTCGCGTATCTCCGTGACACTCGTCGGTCTAGGCCACTCCCTGACGGCCTCAATCTTCTTAGGATCCACGGCTATACCCGATCCCGAAACCACATGGCCCAAAAACGTCACCTCTCTGAGCCAAAACTCACACTTCTTCAACCGGGCAAAGAGTCTCTTTTCCCGAAGCACTTGAAGTACCAGCCTCAAATGTTTCTCGTGATCAACATCACTTCGGGAATAAACCACAATGTCGTCTATAAACACCACGACGAATCTGGCCAAATATGGCTTGCAGACACGGTTCAACAAATCCATAAAAGACGCCGGGGCATTAGTAAGCCCAAACGGCATAACGGTGAACTCATAGTGTCCATACCGTGTCCCGAAAGCCGTCTTTGACACATCCTCGTGCTTGATCTTCACCGATGATAACCCGACCGCAAGGCGATCTTGGAGTACACGCTAGATCCCTGAAGCTGATCAAACAGATCATCGATCCTCGGCAACGGAAACTTATTCTTAATCGTGACTTTATTAAGTTCACGATAATCCATACATAAGCGAAGTGATCCGTCCTTTTTCCTCACAAAGAGAACCGGTGCTCCCCAAGGTGACACACTCGGCCTCACAAAACCTTTATCCAAAAGATCCTGCAACTGTGCCCTCGGCTCCTTAAGTTCTCACTGGTGCCATCCTATAGGGCGCCTTTGAGATTGGAGTAGTCCTGTGACGAGATCTACTACAAACTCAATCTCCCTATCAAAGGCATTCCCGGTAGCTCGCTGAAACACATCCTGGAACTCCTCACCACAGGGATATCCTCAATCCTAGGAGAATCCTCAACATCTCGGTGCAATACTAGCCAAATAGGCTATGCACCCGCTACTAATCAACCTAGCTCGAGAGGAGCTAATAGTCATCGCAAACACCGAACTCGGCAACCCCGAAACACCACCTCCTCGTGACCGGGCTCTCTAAAAGTCACGACGACTCGCACAATCGATCGTAGCAAAGTATCGGGTCAACCAATCCGTGCCCAAAACTATGTCAAACTCACCAAGTTAGCGCACCACAAAAAGGTCCGCGAGCATCATCCAATCCCCAATCAACCGGCAACAAGCACAACACTCCCGAACGTCTATATGATGTCCGGCATAATCACTCGCCCGAATGCAACAAGGAAGTCATAGGAATGCTATGCAACTCGGCAAACAGCCGATCAATAAAAGAACAAGATGCGCCGGTATCAAATAAAGCACGAACTCGAATGCAGGAAATCAAAATGATACCTGCAACCACGTCCTCAGCTGCTGCCGCTGCCTCGGTCTGGGCGGCATACAATCGTCCACTCGGGCCCTGTCGTGACCACTCGCTTCCGCCTCTCGTGCGTAAGATCTCCCGCCCGGTAAGATGCCGCAGTGTCCCCGGCCGGAACCCGGTGAAGCTTGCCGACGCCGTCGACGGTGTGGGAGCAGCATCCCCTGACACTCGACCGGAAATGGCCCTCCCGACCGCAAGAGAAGCATCGGCCCCGCCCGCGGCACCGTCTGGGGTGGTAGGGGCCGCTACAAATCACACACCGCGGCGCCGGTCGCCGCCGTATCCTCGGCGCCGCCGTGGGGGTCCTCGTCCACGTGATCGGCTCTCGGGGTACTTTGGCGGCTTCCTAGAGTGCGCCCGGCTCGCACCCTCGCCCGAGGGCCTCTTGCCCTTGCCCCGATCCAAGCCTTCCCGCTCGTCCTTCAAGACCATCGCGCCCGCTCCACAATGAGAGCGCGATTTACCACCTCTCTATAGGTTCTGCAACCCGTACGATCGCACGAGTCTAAAGATAGATGGCCGAAGTCCATTCTCGAAGATCCCGGCCTTGTCCTCGTCGTCCCGCACGACGAAAGGTACACAAAGTGTAGAAGCCTCGGTGAACTCCCGCTCATACTCGCCACCGTCCGCTCCCCGGCGCAGTTGCGCAACCGCCCATCCGTCGTCGAACACCGTCGGGAAGTAGTGCTCGAGTAGCAATCCCTTGAACCTCGTCCAAGTCATCTCTCGCCAAGTCGGTGCTCGGGTTCTCCCGAATGTCCCGCCACCACCGATAGGCCTCGCCGTCCGTATGGTGAGTGGCGAGCCACACTCGTCCCTCTCTCGACAAAGGTATCCCGAAATAGCTTTTCCATGTGCATAAGCCATTTCTCTACAATCCAGTGATCCACGTTCTCGCCGTCGAATATACGTGGATTGCATCTCCTGAACTCATTGAGGCGGCTCATCAGTCGGTCTCGCTCAAGCCCCTCAACCATCGTAGGGAACACTGCTCCTCCCGGGGGCATCTGAACTGGCGGTGCCGTCGCTACCCTCTCCTGGCGTGCCACAGACGGCACAGAGTGCAAAGATCCGGGCGCTGGAGTCGGCGCCTCTGCTACCACCTCGGCCGGGCCGGTGGTACAGTTGTCTCCGGCCTCCCCGGCGCCGCCGCAGAAGAAGGTCCTCCGCCGCTTCATCCTCTCGTCTCGCGCGCGCCGCCTCGGCTGTCGGGCCGCCGCCGTCTCGCCGAGCCACAAGGTCGGTGAGGACCGCCACCCGATCCTCGCTCGCGGACCTCGCCGGACTCAAGTAGCGGAGGTCTCGACCTCCTCAAGATGTGCCATGTCCGTCGCTCCAATAGATCGGGAGCGAGTGATAGGCATCAACACCGCAACAACATAAAGCGCAAGTTAATAAAACCCACGCTATCGCAATCCCCACTCGTAAACCCAAATTGTGCGAAAGTAAGGAAGTGTGCTTTCTACTAACTCCCGATGTTACGTTGTCGGCCGCCAACGTAACCCTCCGCGAAGCTAGAAGTTATACACTTCGATTAAACTCCAACTTTTTAGAGTTATCATAAAACCCAATCAAACACTTTCGCTTATAAGTCAAATAGATCACGTCTCTCACGAGTCTAATCCTTATAGTCCAACCAGCCTAAGGTTTACTAGGTCCTCTAAGACGTCACCTTAGGCTCTGATACCAAATTAATCTGTCACGCCCGGCCTGGCAGACCTTCCCCAAAGCGTGCCTGCACTCCGCCATATGTCAACACATACAAGGCGTCTAACTAACAACAGCGAAATTAAAAACTATAAAAAGCTACAACTATGAATATCAGAGCCACAACTAAACAAGAACCAAACCACAAGTAAAAGAAAGTAAAGCGTCTAAAACACTAACAAAGGAAAAGAGAGGAGTACAGCTTAACATCCAAAGCTCTCAAAAACACAAAAGTGGTGGTCTCTATACAAGGTAAAAACACTCCTTCTCTCCAAAATAAAACAAGAGAAAAAGGAAACCACCTATCCAAAACCCTCTCACAAGCCGCTATCCCGAGGCAACTCCTTTGCCGCGGTCCCGAGCCTCCCCCGATGCGTAAGGCACCGAAACGAGTCGAAAACGAGAGGCGTGAGAACTATAAACATATAGTTCCTGGGCAATTACCATCGACCCGCACAAAATGGCTCCACTAGGCCCAAAAAGAGTAATATACGAGTACTGAAGTAAATAACTGAAATAAAGGCATACTGTAAAGCTGAATGAATAACCCAAGGTAAATGAATTACATGCTTTAAACTACCCGATAGCCAACTTTAAACAAGTATATTCAAATAAGTTCACGAGTGTACTATAATAGAATTGAAGACCTATCAAGTATACTACTATGTCCAATACTATATCACAACACATATATCCAACTACTAATCTAAGTTAAGTAGTGATTATCCTTTATTATAGAAAGACAATGGTCAATCTCAATGTGGGATCTACACAAGTGCAATCCCGCTTGCGCCCTAAGTGTCGTGGTAGCCCCAACATCCCCGTAGGAATGAGTCTAACCAATTCGGCCCCATAGGTTTCTCAATACCGCACGTGCGAATACATCGCAAAGGCTAACTCCGAGTGCCGCTTGTAGGGAGCGACCCTCACAAGCATGTGCGAAGAGCACAAACGGCAACAAGCAAGTCCAAGTCCCAAGTCCCACACATGGCAAATGTCACTAGCAACCCTAAGGTCTAGTACAACAAGTTCTCATGACACTAGGATTTCTATGTCAAGTTCATTCACGAGCCTAATGCCGCTTGATGACATTAGCTCACTATTCTACACTTTTGATGCCGAGCCAATGCCGCTTAATGACAAGGGCTTTTCTCCTATATCATGTATAGTTCTATGTTCTCAAACACATGTCAAAGTCCTCTCAAACACTTAGTTTCAAGTTCCCAAAAAGAATGCTACAAGACTTCAGCTCTCACATGCATTCGTCTCTACTATATAGAGTAAAATTGCATTACACATAGCATATGTATCTTAAGCATTCTAAAATTCACAAATAAATCAAATAACATGAAAATGCACTAATTTTCATTTAACCATAAGCAAATAAGCACCAATGAGAATTTCTCATTGTGCTAGGTGAGGCCAAACCCACCGTCGCTCAAAGCGTCGCTCCGAACCGCTAACGAAGCTTCGATTCCTACTCCTAGTACCCTACAAAGGAGATCCTAGGAGTTACAACCTCAAGAGATAAGTCTTGAGTTCAAACTTTAAGCTTCTATGTAGAGAGTAAGGAAAAATTCACCTTAGAGTAAAAATCCTTCTCCAATCCTCAAATGGAGGTGAGATCCCTTCCAAGGCAACCTAAACAAAGGTTCTAAACCAATTAATCGGACCCTAAAAGCCCTAGGTTGCAAATCCCCAAAATAAACCCTATTCTACAAAAACTAGGGTTTCAACAAGTAGAAAGCTCCAAAATCCCAAACTAGAGGAAATAGAGGTGATGCCTACCTTCAAGAAGCTCACAAACAAGTTCCAAGTCCACCAAACTTGAAGATCTTTCCCTCAACTTGCTCCCAAACCAAGCACCAAGCTTCATCCATGGTGGAGGATGCACCAAGAAGCAAAAAGGAGAAGAAGAGAGAAGGGTTAGACCACCAAAGAGCACCCTAGACCCAAGAAATCAAAGGGGAAAGAAGGGTGAGAGCTCCCTACCTCTCTCTCCTGCAGTGAAGGGCTCAAAATGAGCCCTAGGGGTGAAGGGGCATATGTATAAAGCAACAAAATGCAGCTTCGGATTTTCGAAATCCATGCACTCTGACAAACCCGTTTTGTACCGAGATAAACCTCGCGAGACAAGAAACCCGAGCCTCGGTTTGCTCAGCTCATCTATACCGGTATAAATCTTGTCTTGTACCAGATAGCCATCATTTTGTACCGGTATAGCAACAATTTTGTACCGGTACAAAAGCATGAAATTCCAACCCGAGAGCAACCTAAAATCCAGCTTTTTGGACTTTAGTGCTTGGAAATCATCCACTAACCTCGGTACTCGTGCCATAGGTCGGAACACAGTCAACGACCCTCCAGAAAATCTGGAAAAGCTCAGATCTCACATTTAACACTCGAACCTGGCAATTTGCAAAGTCCAGTGCGTCACATTCACCCCTCCTAAAAGGAGGTTTCGTCCGCGAAACTCAAAATTAAAGTTATACCTCATGACTCCATCTGAAAGAGATGGGGATAGCGCTCTCGAAGCGCACGCTCTAGCTCCCACGTGGCCTCCCGCTCCTCGTGGTTGCTCCACAGGACCTTCACATAAGGAAGCTCCCGGTTCCTCAACTTCTTCACCTCGCGAGCTAAAATCTTCACGGGTTGCTCCTCGAAGCTCAAATCGTCCCTCAGCTCCAATGGTGTAGCATCCAAAACATGAGCTGGATCATGTACATACTTCCGAAGGACCGATACATGAAATACGTTGTGTACACCCGATAGGTTCGGCGGTAGAGCAAGTCTATACGCTACCGAGCCCACACGCTCCAAAATCTCATACGGTCCAATGAAACGGGGGCTCAACTTACCCCGAATCCCAAATCTCCTGACTCCTCTGGCCGGCGAGACTTTCAAAAAGACATGGTCTCCAATCTGAAACTCCAAGTCTCGTCGACGTCTATCAGCATAGCTCTTCTGCCTACTCTGGGCTGTCAACAACCGCTCCCTAGCAATGCGAACCTTGTCCTCGGCTTCCTGGAGCACATCTGGGCCTAATGCCAAACTCTCACCAACTTCACTCCAATGAAGTGGCGATCTACACTTCCGTCCATAGAGTGCCTCAAATGGCGCCATCTTGATGCTTGCTTGATAACCGTTGTTATAAGCAAACTCACCCATCGGTAGGTGCCGCGACCATCCTCCCCGGAAGTCGATCACGCAGCTCGAAGCATGTCCTCGAGTGTCTCAGATAGTACGCTCCGATCGCCCGTCACTCGAGGGTGGAAAGCAAGCACAAATCCGCCGAGTACCCAAGGCGTCCCGCAGACTCCTCCAAAAGTGCGACACAAAGCGAGTGTCTCTGTCCGATACTATAGAAGTGGGTACTCCATGTAGTCGCACAACCTCGTCAAGGTAAACCTGTGCGAGGCTCTCGCCAGTCCAAGTAGTGTGGATAGGTATGAAATGTGCCGATTTCGTCAACCTAGCCACGATCACCCAAATAGCGTCACGCCCGGCCTGGAGCGAGGCAATCCCATCACAAAGTCCATGGTGATCTTCTCCCACTTCCACACTGGAATCGGTAAGCTCGTAATTTCCCCGCGGAACTCTATGCTCACCTTCACTTGTTGGCAAGTTAAACAACGAGCTACAAACTCGCCAACATCCTTTTTCATCCCGGGCCACCAATAGTGTAGTTTCAAATCCTTATACATCTTGGTGCCTCCCGGATGTATAGCATACGGCGCTCGGTGTGCTTCTAGGAGAATCTCCTCTTTAAGTGTCGGTTCCGCCGGTACACAAACCCGTCCACGGAATCGCATCAAGTCGCCACCGTCCAAAGTAAAGTCCCCGGTGCAACCATCAGTCATCTTTGCTCGGATCTTTAGCAACTCCGCATCAAGAGCTTGCTTTTCCTTGATTCTTTCCAATAAAGTAGGTTGCACCACAAGTGTCATCAACCTCATAGGTGTGTCAGGAGCCACCACCTCCAACTCTAACCGCTTCAGCTGCTCAATCAAAGGCGGTTGAGTAACTATCATCATCGCTAAGTTTTCCGTCGATTTCCTACTTAGCGCATCTGCCACCACGTTAGCCTTGCCTGGGTGGTAAAGTATCGTCAGATCATAATCCTTGAGGAGCTCCAACCATCTGCGCTGCCTCAGGTTCAATTCCTTCTGAGTGAACAGATACTTTAAACTCTTGTGATCCATATACACTTCACACCGCTCGCCATAAAGATAGTGGCGCCATAGCTTCAGTGCGAACACTACAGCCGCCAACTCCAAGTCGTGTGTAGGATAATTTCTTTCATACTCCTTCAACTGGCGAGAAGCATACGCGATCACCTTTCCGTCCTGCATTATGTCACGCCGGGACCCGGCGAAGCCCGCTGCCACGTGCCTGACTCCGCCGTATGTCTACAACATACAAGGCGTCTAACAAAAACGATAAATAACCAACAAAAATAAAGAGAATCTAGAAGTATCAGAGCAGTATAACAACTAGAAATCTATACAAGGAAGCATAAGGAAGAGACTAAAAGTAAAGCACCAATCTTAAAATAAACCATAAAGAGAGTACAATAAAAAGAGATCCGAACACCACAATAACTAAGTACATGGTAGTCTCTACATAGGGATACAAAACTCTCTCAATCTCACCAAGGTACAAAAAGAGAGAAAAACCCCTACAAGGAGGAAAGCTGCAAAACTAGCTAGCGGTCCCCTTTCCACGATCCCTTGCCTCCGCCGGTGCCGAAGGCTCTGAAACACATAAGAAACAGGGGGCGTGAGAACTATTAAAAATAGTTCCCAGTGGGCAATTACTGACTTCAGTTGCATGCTCCACTAGGCCCAAAACTAAACAAGTAAGTAAGCGAAATAAATAACAAGTAAGCTACTAAAGCATAATATCTCTACTTAGCATAAATAAGCATAAGTGAACGACTATTCTAAGCATGAATAGTAAGTATAGCCCACAAGTCCAATGTCCATAGCTATAGTAAAGAGTTGAAGTTTACTATTCTAACCATAGCCCCATAATCCCTCAAGTGATAGTAAGGTGCTAGAGTTTACTATTCTAGTCAAAGTCCACAGTTTTCTTTAAACTACATTAAGTTTAAGCACAATAAGATCAACCCGAAGGCGATATGGCCGATGCCCACCCGAAGGTCGCCTAGCCCAAATGCCGAGCCTAATGGCCCCGTAGTAGTCAACATTCCCACCCTAGGAATGCGATCGCCCACGGCAATCCACTTCGGCGCCCAATCCCGCACGGCGAATACAAGAAACGCGTTGGCCAACTCCTGAGTGCCGGCTTGTAGGGAGCTACCCTCACAAGCATGTGCGAATGAGCACAATGGCAAAAGTCACAAAACTCGTCACAAGTCCCAAATCGTCATGTCTCTAACATGGAATATTCAAATATCCCAAAAGGCCTATCTCTATGTCATCATGTCTCTAACATGGAAAATAGTAGAGGTTAAGTGGCCTATGTCAAGTCTCTATGTTGCAGTTTCATAGTTTTCTATGTTAAGTGCCGCTTTATGACACTTAAAGTTTCTAAGTTCCAACATGTATTTAATGTTCACATATAACATTATCAAAGCTATAATCATCATAAATGGCACACTCCCAGGCGCCCCCAAGAACCACCCCACATGCATGCAGTTTAACCCAGATAGCTCTACTATATAGAGTGGAAATTTTATCATACATAAGGCATACATTTTAAGTGATTCAAAATTCATAATAAATCTATTTAGCATGAATATGCATTCAAAATTATTAAATCAAACCGATTAAGCACTTAGGGGCCATTTGCCCCTATGCTTATGAAGCCAAACCCACCAAGTGCGAGTAGCGTTGCTCCGAACCGCTAACGAAGCTTCGATAATCACTCCTAGAGTCCTAAGAAGCACACCCTAGGAGTTACAAGCTAAGAAGATAATCCTTGAGCTCACACTTTAAGAAATTCCACAAAAGGTTGGAGGAAACTCACCGAGTGCGAAGGGAACTCTCTTGATCTCCAAATGGGAGTTAGAGCCCTTCCAATCCAACCTAGAACAAAGTTCTAAACCCATCAATTAGGTCCCAAAGGCCCTAAATCGAAAATCCCCAAATTCTAACCCTAGAATCCCATTCTAGGGTTTCATCTCACAAAAACCCACAAACTTCGAAACTAGAGGAAAGAGAACAATCACATACCTCTAAGAAGCTCTAATCCAAGTTCAAAAAGCCCTAGGCTTGAAGCTTGATCCACCACAAAGCTCCAAACACCAAGCTCCAAGCTCCAACAATGGTGGTAGAGGCTCTAACAAGCAAAAGAGAGCAAGGAGAGGGTTTTAATCCTCCAAAAATCAACCAAAACCCTAGAAAACACAAGAGAGTAGAGAGAGAAGCTCCTCCTACCTTCTTGCTGCAAAGGGGGTGCTCAAATGGAGCCCTAGGGTGAAGGGGTAACCTAATAGAAGCAACAAAATGCCAAAACACCCCCGCAGCTTAAATCGTCGAATCGCCAAAGTTATACCAGACAAGCCATCCCATACCTAAGGTATAGACCTCGCGAAACCCAAACCCGAGGCTCGGGTTGGCGTCCAAGCTCTCCCATACCGGTACGTAATCCATCCCGTACCGGTATAGCAACAATGGCTGTACCGGTATAGCAACCATTCCCAAACCGGTATGGACCCCCCAGACCCCCAACCGAGAGCAACCTAAAATCCAACTTTTTGGACTTTAGCGCTTGGGATTCATCCGCTAGCCTCGGTACACGTGCCCTAGGTCGGAACATAGTCAACGACCCTCCAGAAAATCTGGAAAAGCTCCGAACGCACGTCGAATACTCGAACTCCGCGATTTGCGCAAGTCCAGTATGTTACAGTCACCCCTCCTAAAAAGGAGTTTCGGCCGCGAAACTCTAAAGCGAACTCATACCTCAAGATTCCATCCGAAAGAGATGGGGATAGCGCTCCTGCAGTGCGCTCTCAGGCTCCCACGTGGCCTCTCGCTCCTCGTGGTTGCTCCAAAGAACCTTCACGTACGGAATGTCCCGATTCCGCAATTTCTTCACCTCGCGAGCCAAGATCTTCACGGGTTGCTCCTCGAAGCTCAAATCCTCCCGCAGCTCTATGGGTACAGCCTCCAATACATGAGCCGGATCATGGATGTACTTCCGAAGGACCGATACATGAAAGACGTTGTGCACGCCCGATAGGTTCGGCGGTAGAGCAAGTCGATACGCTACCGGACCTATACGTTCCAAGATCTCATATGGTCCAATGAATCGAGGACTTAACTTACCTCGAATTCCAAATCTCCGAATTCCCTTTGATGGCGAGACTTTCAAGAAGACATGATCTCCAATCTGAAACTCCAAGTCTCGTCGGCGTTTATCCGCGTAGCTCCTCCGCCTACTCCGGGCCGTCGCAGTCGCTCCCGAGCGATTCGAACTTTATCCTCTCGCTTTCCCGGAGCACTTCAGTGGCCTAAAGCCAATCTTTCGCCAACTTCGCTCCAATGCAGTGGCGATCTGCACTTCCGTCCATCTAATGCCTCGAACGGTGGCATCTTAATACTTGCTTGATAACTATTGTTATAAGCAAACTCCGCCATAGGTAGATGTTGCGACCATCCTCCCTGGAAGCCAATCACGCATGCTCGAAGCATGTCCTCAAGAGTCTGTATAGTGCGCTCCGACCGCCCGTCACTCGAGGGTGGAAAGCAAATCCAATCTAGTACCCAAAGCGTCCCGTAGACTCCTCCGTAAGTGTGACACAAAGCGAGTGTCCCCGTCGATACGATCGATGTAGGTACTCCATGAAGTCGCACAATCTCATCAAGGTACACTTGTGCGAGCTTCTCTCCAGCCCAAGTAGTATGGATAGGTATAAAGTGCGCCGACTTCGTCAACCTATCCACGATCACCCAAATAGCATCATGCCCAGCTTGAGAGCGAGGCAATCCCGTCACGAAGTCCATGGTGATCTTCTCCCACTTCCACACGGGAATAGGCAAACTCGAAGTTTTCCCGCCGGAACTCGATGCTCGCTTTTCACTTGTTGGCAAGTTAGACATCTAGCAACAAACTCGCCAACATCCTTTTTCATCCTGTGCCACCAATAAAGTAACCTCAAGTCCTTGTACATTTTGGTGCCTCCCGGATGAATAGCATAAGGTGCCTGTGCCTCCTCAAGGATGTCCTCTCTAAGTCCCAAATCCGCCGGCACACAAATCCGTCCACCAAAGGGCATCACTCCCTGATCATCCACTAGGAAGTCACCGGTGCAACCATAAACCATTTTGTCTCGAATCCTTTGCAACTCTAAGTCAAGAGCTTGCTTCTCTTTAATTCTATCCATAAGAGTAGGTTGCACCACCATAGTCATCAGCCGCATAGGCGTATCGGGAGTCACTACCTCCAACTCCAACCGCTTCATCTGCTCGATCAACTGCGGTTGAGTAACAACATGCATCGCTAAGTTCTCGGTAGATTTCCGACTTAGCGCATCCGCCACCACGTTAGCCTTGCCGGGTGGTAGAGAATAGTCAAATCATAATCCTTGAGTAGCTCCAACCATCTGCGCTGTCTCAAGTTCAACTCCTTCTGAGTGAAAAGGTACTTTAAGCTCTTGTGATCCGTATACACCTCGCACCGCTCGCCATACAAATAGTGGCGCCACAGCTTTAATGCAAAGACCACGGCCGCCAACTCCAAGTCATGTGTAGGATAGTTCTTCTCATATTCCTTTAACTGGCGGGATGCATACGCGATCACCTTGTCACCCTACATCAAGACACAGCCCAATCCGTTAAGAGAAGCATCACTATAAACCACATACCCTGCTCCAGCGATAGGTAATGTGAGGATCGGGGCGGTAGTCAATCACAGCTTCAATTCTTGAAAGCTCATTTCACACGCAGCATTCCAAATGAACTTAGTTCCTTTGTGCGTGAGCCTCGTGAGGGGAGTAGACAACTTCGCAAAGCCCTCCACGAATCTGCGGTAGTAGCCGGCCAAACCAAGGAAACTCCCGATCTCGTGACGCCGTCGGTCTTGGCCAATCCCGAATGGCTTCTATCGTCCTAGGATCCACAGCTACGCCTGATCCTGAAATCACATGTCCTAGAAAAGCCACTTCTCGAAGCCAAAATTCGCACTTCTTTGGCTGAGCGAATAACTTCCTTTCCCGAAGCACTTGAAGTACCAATCTCAAGTGTTCCTCGTGCTCCACATCACTTCGGGAATAAACCAAGATGTCGTCGATGAAGACCACGACGAACCTGTCTAGGTAAGGCTTGAAAACACGGTTCATTAGATCCATATAAGCTACCTGGGCATTAGAAAGCCCAAACGGCATAAAAGTGAACCTATATTGTCCATACCGTGATCTAAAAGCCGTCTTCGCCACTTCCCCAGGCGCAATCTTCAACTGATGGTATCCCGACTTCTAGTCTATCTTGGAATACACCTTCGATTCTTGAAGTCGATCAAAAAGAACATCAATCCTCGGCAGCGGATACTTATTCTTGATAGTGACTTTATTAAGTTCACGATAGTCCACGCAAAGGCGAAGTGATCCGTTCTTCTTCTTCACAAAAAGAACCGGTGCTCCCCAAGGTGACACACTCGGTCGAATGAAGCCCTAGTCCAACATGTCCTGTAACTGTGCCGTCAGCTCCTTTAACTCTTCCGGTGCCTTCCTATAGGGTGCCTTCGAGACCGGGGTAGTCCCGGGAGCGAGATCTACCACAATCTCGATTTCCCTATCAGGTGGCATGCCTGGTAGCTCCGCTGGAAACACGTCCTGACACCCCCGTACCACCGGGATATCCTCGATCCTAGGGGTATCATCCTCACCCTCAATGCGATACTAGCCAAATAGGCTACGCATCCACGGCTGATCGCCTGCCTAGCTCGAGACGAACCGACCGACATCGCAAAAAGCGAACTCTGACATCCTCAAAACACCACCTCACTCTGACCCGGTTCTCTAAAAGTAACCGTTCGATTGACACAATCGATAGTGGCGTAGTATCTAGTCAACCAATCCATACCCAAAACCACGTCAAAATCCCCCAACTTGCGCACTACTCGCAAATCCGCGGGCATGGTCCAATCTCCTACCCGAATAGGGCAACTGGGGCAATACTCTCGCACGTCCACAATGTGGTTTGCACAACAATACGTCCAGGGTGTAGTAAAGGAACAAATCGGATGTCATGCAACTCGGCAAGCAGTAGATCAATAAATGAATGTGAGGCACCGGTATCAAATAATGCACGTACTCTACTGCCAGCAAGTACCCACGCCACCGCCGCCTCTGCGCCGCGCGCGCGGCGTACATGCGCCCACTCGGCGCTCGTCGTGACCCCTCGCTGCGCTGGACGGTCGGCCGCCGCCTGCATCGCGTCCGACGGGGTCCTCGGTCGGCGGCCGGTAGAGCCGGTGCCGATGCGTGAAGACGGTGCGGTGTAGAACCTCTCGGCACTCGCACGGATGTGGCCCTCCCGGCCACACCGGAAGCACCCGCCGCCCGCCGTGGACATCGCGGCGGGTGGCGAGGACCACCGCAGATCACACACCGGGAGGCCGGCGTCGGTCCGATCCTCCTCGCCGGGGGCGGTGCGCCACGATCGCGCCGCCGGTATCTCGGATGCTTCGGTGGCCTCCTAGAGTGCGTCGCTCGCACCCTCGGCCGCGGGCCTCTTGCCCTTCCCCTTGTCCAAACCCTCGCGTCTCCCGCACCATGGCCGCGCCGCTCTCTACGGTGAGCGCGCGGTTCACCACCCGTTTGCAAGTCCGGCTCGCAGGACCGCACGAACCGGAAAATCGACGGCCGCACCACGCTCGAAAATGCGGGCCTTATCCTCGTCCCCGCACGACGAAGGGCACGCAATGCGTAAGCCGAGAAAACTCTCTCTCGTACTCGCCGCGTATCCGTCCCCCTCGTGTCGTCGCGCAAACTCGCTCCATCCGCCTCTTGACGCTATCGGGAAGTAGTGTGCCAACATTAGCTCCTTGAACCTCGTCCAAGTAATAGAAGCTAAGTCTGTCCGGGGTTCTCTCGAAGATCCATCCACCACCGTAGGCCTCGCCGTCCAAGTGGTGGGTGGCGAGCCACACTCGTCCCGCTCCTCCACGAACGTGTCACGAACAATTTCTCCATGTGCATCAACCACTTTTCCACGATCCGGTGGTCGACCTTCTCTCCGTCAAAGGTCCCTGCCGCACCTCCCGAACTCCTTGAGGCGAGCCATGAGTCGATCCCTCTCGGCTCCCCGAGCCATAATCGGAAATGCCGCCGCCACCGGCGATGCTCGTATCGGGCGGGGTGTCCCGATCCTCCTCCCGCGCGCTCAACCGCCGGGAGTCGTCCGGTGTGAGCCGGCCGCGGGGGATCGCGCCCGCGGTAAGTCAACCTCGGCCGTGCCGGGCGGTGAAGGGTCCGAGCCCCCTCGCAGCTCGCCCGCCGCAGCAGAGAAGGTCCTCCATGCGCTTCATGCGCGCCTCCCGACGCCGTGCCGCCGTCGCCCGCCGCGTCACACCACGTCGTGAGGGCCGCCAATCGGCTCCTCAACTCACGGACCTCGCCGGATCCGAGGTAGCGGAGGCCTCGACCTCCTCAAAAGTTGCCGCATTGTCCGCTCCAACCGATTTCGAGCGAGTTATCGGCATCACCACTACAACATCATAAAAGCGCAAGTTAGTAAGCTCACGCAATCGCATCCCCGCTCATGCTATAAATACCCAAATCATGCGAAAGTAATGAAATGTCATTTACTACTAACTCCCGATGTTACGTTGTCGGCCGCCAACGTAACCCTCCGCGCAGTTAGGAGTTATACACTTCGGTCCAACTCTACTTACTAGAGTTATTCAAGATACCCAATCTTAATACTTTCGCTCACAAGTTAAATAGACCTCGTCTCTCACGAGCCTATATCCTATAGGCCAACCGGCCTAAGGTTTGCTAGGTCCACAAGAAGACTCAACCCTAGGCTCGATACCAATTTAACTCACGCCCGGACCCGCCGAAGCCCGCCTTGCCACGTGCCAGACTCCGCCGTATGTCTACAACATACAAGGCGTCTAACAAAAACGATAATTAACCAACAAAATAAAAAGAATCTAGAAGTATCGAGCAAGATAACAACTAGAAATCTATACAAGGAAGCATAAAGAAGAGACTAAAAGTAAAGCACCAATCTTAAAAATAAACCATAAAGAGAGTACAAGAAAAGAGATCCGAACACCACAATAACTAAGTACCGGGTAGTCTCTACCTCGGGATACAAAACTCTCTCAATCTCACCCAGGTACAAAGAGAGAGAAAAACCCCTACAAGGAGGATAGCTGCAAAACTAGCTAGCGGTCCCCTTTCCACGATCCCTTGCCTACGCCGGTGCCGAAGGCTCTGAAACACATAAGAAACAGGGGGCGTGCGAACTATTAAAAACAGTTCCCATGGGCACCATCGACTTCGCTTGCATGCTCCACTAGGCCCAAAACTAAACAAGTAAGTAAGCGAAATAAATAACAAGTAAGCTACTAAAGCATAATATCTCTACTTAGCATAAATAAGCATAAGTGAACGACTATTCTAAGCATGAATAGTAAGTATAGCCCACAAGTCCAATGTCCATAGCTATAGTAAAGAGTTGAAGTTTACTATTCTAACCATAGCCCCATAATCCCTCAAGTGATAGTAAGGTGCTAGAGTTTACTATTCTAGTCAAAGTCCACAGTTTTCTATAAACTACATTAAGTTTAAGCACAATAAGATCAACCCGAGGGCGATATGGCCGATGCCCACCCGAAGGCTGCCTAGCCCAAATGCCGAGCCTAATGGCCCCGTAGTAGTCAACATTCCCACCCTAGGAATGCGACTGCCCCACGGCAATCCACTTCGGCGCCCAATCCCGCACGGCGAATACAAGAAACGCGTTGGCCAACCCCGGGGGGCCGGCCTTGTGGGAGCTACCCTCACAAGCATGTGCGAATGAGCACAATGGCAAAAGTCACAAAACTCGTCACAAGTCCCAAATCGTCATGTCTCTAACATGGAATATTCAAATATCCCAAAAGGCCTATCTCTATGTCATCATGTCTCTAACATGGAAAATAGTAGAGGTTAAGTGGCCTATGTCAAGTCTCTATGTTGCAGTTTCATAGTTTTCTATGTTAAGTGCCGCTTTATGACACTTAAAGTTTCTAAGTTCCAACATGTATTTAATGTTCACATATAACATTATCAAAGCTATAATCATCATAAATGGCACACTCCCAGGCGCCCCCAAGAACCACCCCACATGCATGCAGTTTAACCCAGATAGCTCTACTATATAGAGTGGAAATTTTATCATACATAAGGCATGCATTTTAAGTGATTCAAAATTCATAATAAATCTATTTAGCATGAATATGCATTCAAAATTATTAAATCAAACCGATTAAGCACTTAGGGGCCATTTGCCCCTATGCTTATGAAGCCAAACCCACCAAGTGCGAGTAGCGTTGCTCCGAACCGCTAACGAAGCTTCGATAATCACTCCTAGAGTCCTAAGAAGCACACCCTAGGAGTTACAAGCTAAGAAGATAATCCTTGAGCTCACACTTTAAGAAATTCCACAAAAGGTTGGAGGAAACTCACCGAGTGCGAAGGGAACTCTCTTGATCTCCAAATGGGAGTTAGAGCCCTTCCAATCCAACCTAGAACAAAGTTCTAAACCCATCAATTAGGTCCCAAAGGCCCTAAATCGAAAATCCCCAAATTCTAACCCTAGAATCCCATTCTAGGGTTTCATCTCACAAAAACCCACAAACTTCGAAACTAGAGGAAAGAGAACAATCACATACCTCTAAGAAGCTCTAATCCAAGTTCAAAAAGCCCTAGGCTTGAAGCTTGATCCACCACAAAGCTCCAAACACCAAGCTCCAAGCTCCAACAATGGTGGTAGAGGCTCTAACAAGCAAAAGAGAGCAAGGAGAGGGTTTTAATCCTCCAAAAATCAACCAAAACCCTAGAAAACACAAGAGAGTAGAGAGAGAAGCTCCTCCTACCTTCTTGTCCGCAACGGGGGTGCTCAAATGGAGCCCTAGGGTGAAGGGTAACCTAATAGAAGCAACAAAATGCCAAAACACCCCCGCAGCTTTAAATCGTCGAAATCGCCAAAGTTATACCGGTACAAGCCATCCCATACCGGTATAGACCCTGCGAAACAGCCAAACCCGAGGCTCGGGTTGGCGTCCAACAGCTCTCCCATACCGGTACAGAATCCATCCTGTACCGGTATAGCAACAATGTCTGTACCGGTATAGCAACAATTCCCATACCGGTATGGACCCTCCAGACCTCAATCCGAGAGCAACCTAAAATCCAACTTTTTGGACTTTAGCGCTTGGGATTCATCCGCTAGCCTCGGTACACGTGCCCTAGGGCGGAACATAGTCAACGACCCTCCAGAAAATCTGGAAAAGCTCCGAACTCAAGTCGAATACTCGAACTCCGCAATTTGCGCAAGTCCAGTATGTTACACATTAACACGCAACCCAATCCGTTAAAGGAAGCATCGCTATAAATCACATACCCTGCTCCAGCCACTGGCAAGGTTAGGATTGGCGCGGTAGTCAATCGCAGCTTCAACTCTTGAAAGCTTTTCTCGCACGCATCATTCCAAATGAACTTGGTGCCTTTATGCGTGAGCCTCGTGAGGGGAGTAGATAACCTTGCAAATCCCTCAACAAACCTCCCGTAGTAGCCGGCCAAACCGATAAAGCCGCGTATCTCCGTGACACTCGTCGGTCTAGGCCACTCGACGGCCTCAATCTTCTTAGGATCCACGGCTATACCCGATCCCGAAACCACATGGCCCAAAAACGTCACCTCTCTGAGCCAAAACTCACACTTCCTCAACCTGGCAAAGAGTCTTTTTTCCCGAAGCACTTGAAGTACCAGCCTCAAATGTTCCTCGTGATCAACATCACTTCGGGAATAAACCAAAATGTCGTCTATAAACACCACGACGAATCTGTCCAAATATGGCTTAAAGACACGGTTCATCAAATCCATAAAAGCTGCCGGGGCATTAGTAATCCCAAACGGCATAACGGTGAACTCATAGTGTCCATACCGTGTCCTGAAAGCCGTCTTTGACACATCCTCGTGCTTGATCTTCACCGATGATAACCCGACCGCAAGTCGATCTTGGAGTACACGCTAGATCCCCGAAGCCGATCAAACAGATCATCGATCCTCAACGGATACTTATTCTTAATCGTGACTTTATTAAGTTCACGATAATCCATACATAAGCGAAGTGATCCGTCCTTTTTCCTCACAAAGAGAACCGGTGCTCCCCAAGGTGACACACTCGGCCTCACAAAACCTTTATCCAAAAGATCCTGCAACCGTGCCCTCGCCTCCTTAAGTTCTGTGGTGCCATCCTATAGGGCGCCTTTGAGATTGGAGTAGTCCCTGTGACGAGATCTACTACAAACTCAATCTCCCTATCAAAGCGGCATTCCCGGTAGCTCACGGAAACACATCCTGGAACTCCTCACCACAGGGATATCCTCAATCCTAGGAGAATCCTCAACATCTCGGGGTGCAATACTAGCCAAATAGGCTATGCACCCGCTACTAATCAACTGCCTAGCTCGAGAGGAGCTAATAGTCATCGCAAACAGCGAACTCTGGCAACCCTGAAACACCACCTCCTCGTGACCAGGCTCTCTAAAAGTCACAGTACGACTCACACAATCGATCGTAGCAAAGTATCGGGTCAACCAATCCATGCCCAAAACTATGTCAAACTCTCCAAGTTTGCGCACCACAAAAAGGTCCGCGGGCATGATCCAATCCCCAATCCGAACCGGCAACAAGCACAACACTCGAACGTCTATATGATGTCCGGCATAATCACTCGCCCGAATGCAACAAGGAAGTCATAGGAATGCTATGCAACTCGGCAAACACCGATCAATAAAAGAACAAGATGCGCCGTATCAAATAAAGCACGAACTCGAATGGAAATCAAAATGATACCCGCAACCACGTCCTCACCGCCGCCGCTTTGCCTCGCAGGCGGCATACAATCGTCCACTCGGGCCCCGTCGTGACCCTCGCTCTCGCCTCTCGTGCGTAAGATCTCCCGCCTCGTAAGATGCCGCAGTGTCCCCGGCCGGAACCTCGGTGAAGCCGGTGCTGACGGTGTCGACGGTGTGGGAGCAGATCCCCTCGGACACTCTGACTGGAAATGGCCCTCCTGACCGCAAGAGAAGCATCGGCCCCGCCCCTGCGGGCACTGTCGGGGGTGGTAGGGGCCGCTACAAATCACACACCGCGGCGCTGGTCGCCGCTCAGATCCTCGGCGCTGCTGTGGGGGTCCTCGTCCACGTGACTGGCTCCTGGGGTACTTTGGCGGCTTCCTAGAGTGCGCCTGGCTCGCACCCTCGCCTGAGGGCCTCTTGCCCTTGCCCCGATCCAAGCCTTCCTGCCTGTCCTTCAAGACCATCGCGCCCCGCTCCACAATGAGAGCGCGATTTACCACCTCTCTATAGGTCTGCAACCCAGACGACTGCACGAGTCTAAAGATAGATGGCCGAAGTCCATTCTCGAAGATCCTGGCCTTGTCCTCGTCGTCCCGCACGACGAAAGGTACACGTGTAGAAGCCTCGGTGAACTCCCGCTCATACTCGCCACCGTCCGCTCCCCGGCGCAGTTGCGCAACCGCCTCCATCTGCTGCCGAACACCGTTTGGGGAAGTAGTGCTCGAGTAGCAATCCCTTGAACCTCGTCCAAGTCATCTTCGCCAAGTCGGTGCTCGGGTTCTCCCGAATGTCCCGCCACCACCGATAGGCCTCGCCGTCCGGATGGTGAGTGGCGAGCCACACTCTGTCCCTCTCCTCGACAAAGGTATCCCGAAATAGCTTTTCCATGTGCATAAGCCATTTCTCTACAATCCAGTGATCCACGTTCTCGCCGTCGAATATACGTGGATTGCATCTCCTGAACTCATTGAGGCGGCTCATCAGTCGGTCTCGCTCAAGCCCCTCAACCATCGTAGGGAACACTGCTCCTCCCGGGGGCATCTGAACTGGCGGTGCCGTCGCTACCATCTCCTGGCGTGCCACAGACGGCACAGAGTGCAAAGATCCGGCGCCGGAGTCGGCGCTTCTGCTACCACTCTACTGGCCGGTGGTACATGTTGTCTCTCGCCTCCCCGGCGCCGCCGCCGAAGTAAGGTCCTCCGCCGCTTCATCCTCTCGTCTGCGCGCGCCGCCGCCTCGTTGTCGGGCCGCCGCCGTCCGCCGAGCCACAAGGTCGTTGAGGACCGCCACCGATCCTCACTCGCGGACCTCGCCGGACTCAAGTAGCGGAGGTCTCGACCTCCTCAAGATGTGCCATGTCCGTCGGCCTCCAATAGATCGGGAGCGAGTGATAGGCATCAACACTGCAACAACATAAAGCGCAAGTTAATAAAACCCACGCTATCGCAATCCCCACTCAGAAACCCAAATTGTGCGAAAGTAAGGAAGTGTGCTTTCTACTAACTCCCGATGTTACATTGTCGCCGCCAACGTAACCCTCCGCGGGCTAGAAGTTATACACTTCGATTAAACTCCAACTTTTTAGAGTTATCATAAAACCCAATCAAACACTTTCGCTTATAAGTCAAATAGATCACGTCTCTCACGAGTCTAATCCTTATAGTCCAACCAGCCTAAGGTTTACTAGGTCCTCTAAGACGTCACCCTAGGCTCTGATACCAAATTAATCTGTCACGCCCCGGGGTCGGCAGGACCTTCCCCAAAGCGTGCCTGCACTCCGCCATATGTCAACACATACAAGGCGTCTAACTAAAAACAGCGAAATTTAAAACAATAAAAGGCTACAACTATGAATATCAGAGCCACAACTAAACAAGAACCAAACCACAAGTAAAAGAAAGTAAAGCGTCTAAAACACTAACATAGGAATAGAGAGTAGTACATAGTTAACATCCAAAGCTCTCAAAAACACAAAAGTGGTGGTCTCTATACAAGGTAAAAACACTCCTTCTCTCCAAAATAAAACAAGAGAAAAAGGAAACCACCTATCCAAAACCCTCTCACAAGCCGCTATCCCGAGGCAACTCCTTTGCCGCGGTCCCGAGCCTCCCCCGATGCAGAAGGCACTGAAACGAGTCAGAAACAGAGGGCGTGAGAACTATAAACATATAGTTCCCAGTGGGCAATTACTGACCTGCACAAAATTGCTCCACTAGGCCCAAAAAGAGTAATAGACGAGTACTGAAGTAAATAACTGAAATAAAGGCATAACTGTAAAGCTGAATGAATAACCCAAGGTAAATGAATTACATGCTTTAAACTACCCGATAGCCAACTTTAAACAAGTATATTCAAATAAGTTCACGAGTGTACTATAATAGAATTGAAGACCTATCAAGTATACTACTATGTCCAATACTATATCACAACACATATATCCAACTACTAATCTAAGTTAAGTAGTGATTATCCTTTATTATAGAAAGACAATGGTCAATCTCAATGTGGGATCTACACAAGTGCAATCCCGCTTGCGCCCCTAAGTGTCGTGGTAGCCCCAACATCCCCGTAGGAATGAGTCTAACCAATTCGGCCCCATAGGTTTCTCAATACCGCACGTGCGAATACATCGCAAAGGCTAACTCCGGAGTGCCGGCTTGTAGGGAGCGACCCTCACAAGCATGTGCGAAGAGCACAAATGGCAACAAGCAAGTCCAAGTCCCAAGTCCCACACATGGCAAATGTCACTAGCAACCCTAAGGTCTAGTACAACAAGTTCTCATGACACTAGGATTTCTATGTCAAGTTCATTCACGAGCCTAATGCCGCTTGATGACATTAGCTCACTATTCTACACTTTTGATGCCGAGCCAATGCCGCTTAATGACAAGGGCTTTTCTCCTATATCATGTATAGTTCTATGTTCTCAAACACATGTCAAAGTCCTCTCAAACACTTAGTTTCAAGTTCCCAAAAAGAATGCTACAAGACTGCAGCTCTCACATGCATTCGTCTCTACTATATAGAGTAAAATTGCATTACACATAGCATATGTATCTTAAGCATTCTAAAATTCACAAATAAATCAAATAACATGAAAATGCACTAATTTTCATTTAACCATAAGCAAATAAGCACCAATGAGAATTTCTCATTGTGCTAGGTGAGGCCAAACCCACCGTCGCTCAAAGCGTCGCTCCGAACCGCTAACGAAGCTTCGATTCCTACTCCTAGTACCCTACAAAGGAGATCCTAGGAGTTACAACCTCAAGAGATAAGTCTTGAGTTCAAACTTTAAGCTTCTATGTAGAGAGTAAGGAAAAATTCACCTTAGAGTAAAAATCCTTCTCCAATCCTCAAATGGAGGTGAGATCCCTTCCAAGGCAACCTAAACAAAGGTTCTAAACCAATTAATCGGACCCTAAAAGCCCTAGGTTGCAAATCCCCAAAATAAACCCTATTCTACAAAAACTAGGGTTTCAACAAGTAGAAAGCTCCAAAATCCCAAACTAGAGGAAATAGAGGTGATGCCTACCTTCAAGAAGCTCACAAACAAGTTCCAAGTCCACCAAACTTGAAGATCTTTCCCTCAACTTGCTCCCAAACCAAGCACCAAGCTTCATCCATGGTGGAGGATGCACCAAGAAGCAAAAAGGAGAAGAAGAGAGAAAGGTTAGACCACCAAAGAGCACCCTAGACCCAAGAAATCAAAGGGGAAAGAAGGGTGAGAGCTCCCTATCTCTCTCTCGCAGTGAAGGGCTCAAAATGAGCCCTAGGGTGAAGGGCATATGTATAAAGCAACAAAATGCCAAATCCCCGCAGCGGATTTTCGAAATCGCAATTGCACGGTACAAACCCGTTTTGTACCGGTATAAACCCTGCGAGACAGCAAACCCGAGCCTCGGGTTTGCCCAGCCGCTCATCTATACCGGTATAAATCTTGTCTTGTACCGGTATAGCCATCATTTTGTACCGGTATAGCAACAATTTTGTACCGGTACAAAAGCATGAAATTCCAACCCGAGAGCAACCTAAAATCCAGCTTTTTGGACTTTAGTGCTTGGAAATCATCCACTAACCTCGGTACTCGTGCCATAGGTCGGAACACAGTCAACGACCCTCCAGAAAATCTGGAAAAGCTCAGATCTCACATTTAACACTCGAACCTGGCAATTTGCAAAGTCCAGTGCGTCACAGGCAGTTTTTGAAAATCCAAAATTGTAGGGACTGTTTGGCATTTTGTTGATTTATACATATGCCCCTTCACCCCTAGGGCTCATTTTGAGCCCTTCACTGCAGGAAATAGAGGTAGGAAGCTCTCCCCTTTCCTCCTTTGATTTCTTGTGTCTTGGGTGCTTTTTTGGAGGATTGATCCTTCTCTCTTTTTCTTCTTTTTGCTTCTTGGTGCATTCTCCACCATGGATGAAGCTTGGAGCTTGGTTTGGGAGCAAGTTGAAGGAAATATCTTCAAGTTTGGTGGACTTGGAACTTGTTTGTGAGCTTCTTGAAGGTAGGCATCACCTCTATTTCCTCTAGTTTGGGATTTTGAAGCTTTCTACTTGTTGAAACCCTAGTTTTAGTAGATTAGGGTTTATTTTGGGAATTTGCAACCTAGGGCTTTTAGAGTCCAATTAATTGGTTTAGAACCTTGATTTAGGTTGCCTTGGAAGAGATCTAACCTCCATTTGAGGATTTGAGAAGGATTTTTACTCTAAGGTGAATTTCTCCTTACTCTCTCTATAGAAGCTTAAAGTTTGAACTCAAGACTTATCTCTTGAGGTTGTAACTGCTAGGATCTACTTTGTAGGGTACTAGGAGTAGGAATCGAAGCTTCGTTAGTGGTTCAGAGCGACGCTTGGAGCGACGGTGGGTTTAGCCTCACCTGGCACAATGAGAAATTCTCATTGGTGCTTATTTGCTTATGGTTAAATGGAAATTAGTTCATTTTCATGCTATTTGATTTATTTGTGAATTTTAGAATGCTTAAGATACATATGTTATGTGTAACGCAATTTTACTCTATATAGTAGAGACGTATGCATGCGAGAGCTGAAGCTTTGTAGCATTCTATTTGGAAACTTGAAACTATGTGTTTAAGAGGAATTTGGCATGTGTTTGAGAACATAGAACTATGCATGACATAGGAGAAAAGCCCTTGTCATTAAGCGGCATTGGCTTGGCATCAAAAGTGTAGAATAGTGAGCTAATGTCATTAAGCGGCATTAGGCTCGTGAATAAACTTGACATGGATAATCTAGTGTCATGAGAACAATTGAACTAGACCGTAGGGTTGCTAGTTACTATTGCCATATTGAGACATGAAGTTTGGACTTGGGACTTGACTTTACTTGTTGCCATTTGTGCTCTTTCGCACATGCTTGTGAGGGTCGCTCCCTACAAGCCGGCACTCCGGAGTTGGCCTTTGCGATTCGTTCGCGCGTGCGGTGGTGAGAAACCTACGGGACCGTTGGGACAGACTCATTCCTTGCGGGGGATGTTGGGGCTACCACGGTACTTAGGTGGCACAAGTTGGATTACTGTAGGTATATCCTAGTGAAAGAGAATTGAACTTGGACATTCAACAATACTAAATGACAATCACTACTTGATAGGGCTTAGTAGTTGGATTATGTGGACTTTGCTCGAGTGTATAGTATACTTGATAATGCTTTAATTATATTTTAGCATACTTGTTGGTTAATGTAAAACATATCATGCTTATATGTTAGAACATGGACTTATGGTAACAGATTTGGAACATGAGTAATGTAGCATTTTCCTTATGCTTTATTTACAAGATTTATTATTTCGCTTACTTACCCTCTTTTCCTTGGGCCTAGTGGAGCATTGGTGCAGGTCAGAAATTGCCCACTGGGAACTATAAATTTATAGTTCTCACGCCCTCTGTTTCTGTTTCCTTTCAGTGCCTTCTGCATCGGGGGAGGCTCGGGACCGTGGCAAGGGTATCGCTTCGGGATAGGGACCTTTGAGCGAGGATACGTGCTAGGTGGTCTACCGCTTCTCTGGTTTTATTTTGTGAGAGGTGGAGAGTTGTACCTTGTATAGAGACCACCACTTTTGTGTATTTTGTGGGAGATACTTTTTAGCCTTGTATTATCTATGTTTCTTTTATACTCGGTGTAGTTTCTTTCTTTCTCTCTACTTACTGTTTAGCACTAGTTGTTGTGGCTCTGATATTCTAGTTATAGTTCTTTATCGGTTTATTTCCGCTGTTTTTTGTTAGACGCCTTGTATGTTGTTGACATATGGCGGGTCTGGGCACGCTTTGGGGAAGGTCCTGCCGACCCCGGGGCGTGACAGATTAATTTGGTATCAGAGCCTAAGGTGACGTCTTAGAGGACCTAGCAAACCTTAGGCTGGTTGGACTATAGGAAATAGGCTCGTGAGAGACGAGGTCTATTTGACTTGTGAGCGAAAGTACCTGATTGGGTTTTATTATAACTCTAAAAAGTTAGAGTTTGATCGAAGTGTATGACTTCTAACTTCGCGGAGGGTTATGTTGGCGGCCGACAACGTAACCTCGGGAGTTAGCTGTGAAGCACACTTCTTTACTTTCGCATGATTTGGGTTTCTGAGTGGGGTTGCGATGGCGCGGGTTTTACTAACTTGCGCTTTTATGTTGTTGCAGTGTTGATGCCTATTACTCGTTCCCAATCCGTCGGAACCGATAACATGGCACGCATCGAGGAGGTCGAGACCTCAGCTACTTCTGAGTCCAGCGAGGTCCGCGAGCTGAGGGATCAGGTGGCGGTCCTCACCGACCTTGTGGCTCAGCAGACGGCGGCGGCCCGAAGAAAGGCGAGAGGCGGCGCGCCGACAGACGAGCGAATGAAGCGCCCGGAGGACCTCCTTCCGCAGCGGCCGCCGAGAGGCCTGTGCTCCGACCACCAAAGACTAGCCGAGGTGGTAGCACCGAGGGCGATGACTCCAGCGCCCGGATCTTTACATTCTGCGCCGTCGATGGCACGGCAGGAGAGGGTGGCGACGGCACCACCAGTACAGATACCTCCAGGAGGAGCGGTTTTCCCGACGATGGTTGAGGGGCTAGAGCGAGACCGACTGATGAGCCGTCTCAACGAGTTCAGGAGGTGCAATCCACGTGTGTTTGATGGCGAGAACGTGGATCACTGGATAGTGGAGAAATGGCTCATGCATATGGAAAAGTCGTTTTCGAGACACCTTCGTCGAGGAGAGGGACAGTATGGCTCGCCACACACCATTTGGACGGCGAGGCCTATCAGTGGTGGCGGGACATTCAGGAGAACCCGAGCACCGACCTAGCGGCGATGACTTGGACGAGGTTCAAGGGACTTCTACCTGAGCACTATTTCCCCGATAGTGTTCGACGCCAGATGGAGACTAATTTGCGCAGCTTGCGTCAGGGGGAGCGGACAGTGGCTGAGTACGAGCGGGAGTTTACCAGACTGTTACACTGTGTACCTTTCGTCGTGCGGGACGACGAGGACAAGGCCAGGATCTTTGAGAGTGGACTGAGGCCCTCTATCTATAGGCTTGTGCAGTCCGCTAACCTGCGCACTTACCGTGAGGTGGTAAATCGCGCTCTCATTGTGGAGCGGGGCGCGATAGTTATGAAGGAGCGGCAAGAAGGCATGGATCGGGGCAAGGGCAAAAGGCTCGCTGGCGAGGGTGCGGGTCAGACGCACTCAAAGAAGCCGCCGAAGTACCCCAGGAGCCAGTCTCGAGGACGAGGTACCCCACAGCAGCGCCGAGGACCAGATCGACGACAGGCACAGCGCTGTGTGATTTGTAGCGGCCCCCATCACCCCCGACAGTGCCCGCAGGGTCGGGGCCGATGCTTCTCTTGTGGCCAGGAGGGCCACTTTCAGTCGGACTGCCCGAGGGGATCAGTTCCAGCGCCATCGACGGCATCAGCACCAGCATCGCCAGGTTCCAGCCCGGGGACACCTACTGCATCCTACCAGGCTGGGAGGACTTCTGCGCAGAGGCCGAGCGAGGGGTCTCGACAGGGCCCGAGTGGGCGTTTGTACGCCGCTCGATCGAGGCAATGGCAAAGACTCGAGGATGTCGTTGCAGTATCATTTTGATTTCCGATTCGAGTACGTGCTTTATTCGATACCGGTGCATCCTGTTCTTTTATTGATCGGCTGTTTGCCGAGTTGCATGACATCCCTAGGACACCTTTGTCACATTCGGGACGAGTGGTTATACCTGGACATTCTATAGATGTTTGAGAGTGTTGTATTAGTTGCCCGGTTCAGATTGGGGATTGGATCATGCCCGTGGACCTATTTGTGGTGCACAAACTCGGGGAGTTTGATATAGTTTTGGGCATGGATTGGTTGACCCGGTACTTTGCTACGATCGATTGTGTGAGTCGTACTGTGACTTTTAGAGAACCTGGTCACGAGGAGGTTGTGTTTCGGGGATGCCGAGTTCGGTTGCGATGACTATTAGCTCCTCCGAGCTAGGCGCTTGATTAGCAAGGCGGGTGCACAGCCTATTTGGCTAGTATTGCACTTCGAGATGTTGAGGACTCTCCTAGGATTGAGGATATTCCTGTGGTGAGGGAGTTCCAGGATGTGTTTCCAGCTGAGCAACCAGGAATGCCGCCTGATAGGGAGATTGAATTTGTAGTAGATCTCATCCCTGGGACTACTCCAATCTCAAAGGCACCCTATAGGATGGCACCAGCTGAGTTGAAAGAGCTGAAGGCACAGTTGCAGGACCTTTTGGATGAAGGTTATGTGAGACCGAGCGTGTCACCCTGGGGAGCGCCGGTCCTTTTTTTGTGAAGAAGAAGGACGGATCCCTTCGCTTGTGTATGGACTATCGTGAACTCAATAAAGTCACGATTAAGAATAAGTATCCGTTGCCGAGGATAGACGATCTATTTGATTAGCTTCAGGGATCGAGCGTGTACTCTAAGATCGACTTGTAGTCGGGTTACCATCAGCTGAAGATCAAGCCTGAGGATGTATCAAAGACGTCTTTCAGGACACGGTATGGACACTATGAGTTCACCGTTATGCCGTTTGGGCTTACAAATGCCCCGGCAGCTTTTATCGATTTGATGAACCGTGTCTTCAAGCCATACTTGGACAGATTCGTCGTGGTATTCATCGACGACATTTTGATTTATTCCCGAAGTGATGCGGATCACGAGGAACACTTGAGACTTGTACTTCAAGTGCTTCGGGAAAAGAAACTCTTCGCCAAGCTGAAGAAGTGCGAGTTTTGGCTCAGAGAGGTGGCGTTTTTGGGCCATTTGATTTCTGGATCGGGTATAGCCGTGGATCCCAAGAAGATTGAAGCCATCAAGGATTGGCCAAGACCGACGAGTGTGACCGAGATTCGGAGTTTTATCGGTTTGGCCGGCTACTACAGGAGGTTTGTTGAGGGGTTTGCCAAGTTATCTACTCCCCTCACGAGGATTTGGAATGATGCGTGTGAGAGAAGCTTTCAAGAGTTGAAGCTGCGACTGACTACCGCGCCAATCCTAACCCTGCCAGTTGCTGGAGCAGGGTATGTGATCTATAGTGATGCCTCCTTAAATGGATTGGGCTGCGTGTTGATGCAGGATGAAAAGGTGATCGCGTATGCTTCCCGCCAGCTAAAGGATTATGAGAGGAATTATCCTACCGAATTGGCGGCTGTAGTCTTTGCTTTGAAGCTATGGCGCCATTATCTTTATGGCGAGCGGTGTGAAGTATACACGGATCACAAGAGTTTAAAGTATCTGTTTACTCAGAAGGAGTTGAACTTGAGGCAGCGCAGATGGTTAGAGCTCCTCAAGGATTATGATCTGACAATACTTTACCACCCGGGCAAGGCTAACGTGGTGGCTGATGCGCTAAGTAGGAAATCGACGGAAAACTTAGCGATGATGATTGCCACTCAACCGTCGTTGATCGAGCAGATGAAGCGGTTAGAGCCGAAGGTGGTGGCTCCTGACACACCTATGAGATTGATGACTTTGGTGGTGCAACCCACTTTATTGGAAAGAATAAAGGAGAAGCAAGCTCTTGACGTGGAGTTGCAAAAGATTCGAGCGAAAATGGTGGATGGTTGCACCGGTGATTTTACCGTGGACGGTGGTGACTTGATGCGTTTCCGTGGGCGGGTTTGTGTACCGGCGGAATCGGCGCTTAAAGAGGAGATTCTTCTAGAAGCACACCGTGCACCTTATGCTATACATCCGGGAGGCACCAAAATGTATAAGGATTTGAAGTTACATTATTGGTGGCCCGGGATGAAAAAGGATGTTGGCGAGTTTGTAGCTCGTTGTCTAACTTGCCAATAAGTGAAAGCTGAGCATAGAGTTCCCGCGGGAAAGTTGCAGAGCTTACCGATTCCAGTGTGGAAGTGGAGAAGATCACCATGGACTTTGTGATGGGATTGCCCCGCTCTCAGGCCGGGCATGATGCTATATGGGTGATCGTGGATAGGTTGACGAAATCGGCACATTTCATACCTATCCATACTACTTGGACTGGAGAGAGACTCGCACAGATATATTTGGATGAGATTGTGCGATTACACGGAGTACCTACATCGATCGTATCGGACAGGGACACCCGTTTTGTGTCACACTTTTGGAGGAGTCTGCAGGACGCCTTGGGTACTCGACTGGACTTCAAAGATCGCTTTCCACCCTCGAGAGCGTACTATACGGACACTCGAGGATATGTTTCGAGCTGCGTGATCGACTTCCGTGGGGATGGTCGCAGCATCTACCGATGGCAGAGTTTGCTTACAACAACAGTTATCAAGCAAGCATCAAGATGGCGCCATTTGAGGCACTCTATGGACGGAAATGTAGATCACCACTTCATTGGAGTGAAGTTGGTGAGAGTTTGGCTTTAGGCCCAGATGTGCTCCAGGAAGCAGAGGACAAGGTTCGCATTGCTAGGGCGCAGTAGACAGAGGAGCTACGCGACAGCGCCGACGAGACTTGGAGTTTCAGATTGGAGATCATGTCTTCTTGAAAGTCTCGCCGTCAAAGGGAATTCGGAGATTTGGAATTCGAGGTAAGTTAAGTCCTCGATTCATTGGACCATATGAGATCTTGAGCGTGTGGGCCCGGTAGCCTGTAGACTTGCTCTACCGCCGAACCTATCGGGTGTACACAACGTGTTCCATGTATCGGTCCTTCGGAAGTATATACAAAAGTTTTAAATATTTTTAAATATATTTGGAACACTTACACTAAAGTGTCACAAGAAAGTGTCGCTAAAACCTAGATTTGTTGTAGTGCGGGTTGGAAATTCTGTGCCTTATACCGGTACAAAACGGTGTCTATACCGGTACAAAATGATTGCTATACCGGTACAGACCAAGATTTATACCGGTATAAAGAGGGCAGACTTGGCAAACCCGAGGCTCGGGTTTGGCTGTTTCGCAGGGTTTATACCGGTACAAAATGGATTTGTACCGGTACAAACTGGCAGAATGTGAGCAGACCGAACTGCAGGGGTGTTTTAGCATCTTGTTGCTTCTATTAGGTTCCCATACACCCCTAGGGCTTCATTTGAGCCCTCCATCACAGCAAGCAAGGTAGGAGACCTTCTCTCTCTAAACCCTTGTGCTCTTTTGGATTTTTTGGTGGATTGTTAGGAGATTGATCTCTCCTTCTCCTTTGGCCACCTAGAGCCATTATCTTCTTGTTGGAGCTTGGAGCTTGCTTTTTGGAGCTTTGTGGAGGATCAAGCTTCAAGCCTAGGGCTTTTTGAGCTTGGATTAGAGCTTCTTAGAGGTATGTGAGTGATCTCTTTCCTCTAGTTTCAAATTTTGTGGGTTTTTGTGAGATGAAACCCTAGAATGGGATTCTAGGGTTAGGATTTGGGGATTTTCGATTGAGGGCCTTTGGGACCTAATTGATGAGTTTAGAACTTTGATTTAGGTTGGATTAGAAGGACTCTAACTCCCATTTGGAGATCAAGAGCACTTTCTTCGCATTCGGTGAGTATTCTTCACCCTTTAGTAGAGTTTCTTATTGTTTGAACTCAAGACTCATCTTTTGAGTTTGTGATTCCTATGGCATGCCTTGTAGGGTGCTAGGAGTAGGAATCGAAGCTTAGTTAGCGATTCGGATCGGCGATTTTCGCACTCGGTGGGTTTGGCTTCATGAGCATAGGAGCAAATGGCTCCTAAGTGCTTAGTTGGTTTGATTTAATTATTTTGAATGCATATTCATACTAAATAGATTTATTATGAATTTTGAATCACTTAAAATGCATGCCTTATGTATGATAAAATTTCCACTCTATATAGTAGAGCTATTTGGGTTAAGCTGCATGCATGTGGGGGTGGTTCTTGGGGGGCGCCTGGGAGTGTGCCATTTATGGTGATTTTAGCTTTGCTAATGTTAATTGTGAACATTAAATACATGTTGGGACTTAGAAACCTTAAGTGTCATAAAGCGGCACTTAACATAGAAAACTATGAAACTGCAACATAGAGACTTGACATAGGCCACTTAACATATACTATATTCCATGTTAGAGACATGATGACATAGAGATAGGCCTTGTGGACAATTGTACATTCCATGTTAGAGACATGATGATTTGGGACTTGTGACGAGTTTTGTGACTTTTGCCATTGTGCTCATTCGCACATGCTTGTGAGGGTAGCTCCCTACAAGCCGGCACTCCGGAGTTGGCCAACGCGTTTCTTGTATTCGCCGTGCGGGTGGGCGCCGAAGTGGATTGCCGTGGGACGATCGCATTCCTAGGGTGGGAATGTTGACTACTACGGGGCCATTAGGCTCGGCATTTGGGCTAGGCGACCTTCGGGTGGGCATCGGCCATATCGCCTTCGGGTTGATCTTATTGTGCTTAAACTTAATGTAGTTTAAAGAAAAGCTGGACTTTGACTAGAATAGTAAACTTTAACACCTTACTATCACTTGAGGAATTATTGGGCTATGGTTAGAATAGTAAACTTTAACTCTTTACTATTGCTATGGATATTGGACTTGTTGGTTATATTTACTATTCATGCTTAGAATAGTCGTTTACTTATGCTTAATTACGCTAAGTAGAGATATCATGCTTTAGTAGCTTACTCGTTATTTATTTCGCTTACACTTACTTGCTTAGTTTTGGGGCCTAGTGGAGAATGCAACTGAGGTCAGTAATTGCCCACTGGGAACTATTTTTAATAGTTCTCACGCCCTCTTTTTCTAATGTGTTTCAGAGCCTTCGGCACCGGCGGAGGCAAGGGATCGTGGAAAGGGGACCGCTAGCTAGTTTCGCAGCTTTCCTCCTTGTAGGGGTTTTTTTTTCTCTCTTTTTGTACCTTGGTGAGATTGAGAGAGTTTTGTATCCCTATGTAGAGACTACCCTGTACTTAGTTATTGTGGTGTTCGGATCTCTTTTTATTGTACTCTCTTTATGGTTTATTTTAAGATTGGTGCTTTACTTTTAGTCTCTTCTTTATGCTTCTTTGTATAGATTTCTAGTTGTTATACTGCTCTGATACTTCTAGATTCTTTTTATTTTGTTGGTTATTTATCGTTTTTGTTAGACGCCTTGTATGTTGTAGACATACGGCGGGTCTGAGCACGCGCCGGCGGGCTTCCGGCGGGTCCGGGCGTGACGGATTAAATTGGTATCAGAGACTAGGGTTGAGTCTTCTTGTGGACCTAGCAAACCTTAGGCAGGTTGGACTATAGGATATAGGCTCGTGAGAGACGAGGTCTATTTAACTTGTGAGCGAAAGTATTAAGATTGTGTATCTTGAATAACTCTAGTAAGTAGAGTTTGATCGAAGTGTATAACTGCTAACCTCGCGGAGGGTTACGTTGGCGCCCGACATCGTATCATCGGGAGTTAGTATTAAATGACACTTCATTACTTTCGCATGATTTGGGTAGTTATAGCATGAGCGGGGATGCGATTGCGTGAGCTTACTAACTTGCGCTTTTATGATGTTGTAGTGGTGATGCGATAACTCGCTCGAAATCGTTGGAGCGGACAATGCGGCAACTTTTGAGAGAGGTCGAGGCCTCCGCTACCTCCGGATCCGGCGAGGTCCGTGAGTTGAGGCCGGATTGGCGGCCCTCACGGCTTTGGTGACGCGACGAGCGGCCGCGGCCCAGCGACAGGAAGCGCGCATGAAGCGCATGGAGGATCTCCTATTGCAGCAGGCGGCTGCGAGGGAGGCTCAGACCCCTTCACCGCCGGCACCAGCCGAGGTTGACTTACCGCGGGCGCGATCCCCGCGGCCGCTCACACCAGACGACAGCGGTTGAGCGCGGGAGGAGGACCGGGACACCCGCCGATTCGAGCATCACCGGTGGCGGCGGCATTTCCGATTATGGCTCGGGGAGCCGAGAGGGATCGACTCATGGCTCGCCTCAAGGAGTTCGGGAGGTGCGGCAGGGACCTTTGACGGAGAGAAGGTCGACCCTGGATCGTGGAAAAGTGGTTGATGCACATGGAGAAATTGTTCGTGACACGTTCGTGGAGGAGCGGGACGAGTGTGGCTCGCCACCCACCACTTGGACGGCGAGGCCTACGGTGGTGGATGGATTTCGAGAGAACCCCGGCCTGAGACTTAGCTTCCATTACTTGGACGAGGTTCAAGGAGCTACGTTGGCACACTACTTCCCGACGGCGTCAAGAGGCGAGATGGAGCGAGTTTGCGCGGCGACACGAGGGGACGGATACGTAGCCGAGTACGAGAGAGAGTTTTCTCGGCTTACGCATTGCGTGCCTTTCGTCGTGCGGGACGACGAGGATAAGGCCCGCATTTTCGAGCGTGGGTGCGGCCGTCGATTTTCCGGTTCGTGCGATCCTGCGAGCTTCAGACTTACGGCGGGTGGTGAACCGCGCGCTCACGTAGAGAGCGGCGCGGCCATGGTGCGGAGAGACGCGAGGGTTTGGACAAGGGGAAAGGCAAGAGGACCGCGACCGAGGGTGCGAGCCAGACGCACTCTAGGAGGCCACCGAAGCATCCGAGACACCAGCAGCGCAGTCGTGGCGCACCGCCCCAGCGAGGAGGACCGGACCGACGCCGGCCTCCCCGGTGTGTGATCTGCGGTGGTCCTCACCACCCGCCGCAGTGTCCACAGCGGGGCGGCGAGTGCTTCCGGTGTGGCCGGGAGGGCCACATCCGTCTCGAGTGCCCGAGAGGTTCGCAGCACCGTCTTCGCATCGGCACCGGCTCTCTACCGGCCGCCGAGGACCCCGTCGACACGATCGCAGGCGGCCGACCGTCCGGCGCGAGTGAGGGTCACGACGACGGGCGCAGTGGCGCATGTACGCCGCGCGACGACCCGCGGCGCGCAACGAGGGGATGTGGTGGTACTTGATGGCATTAGAGTACGTGCATTATTTGATACCGGTGCATCACATTCATTTATAGATCGGCTGTTTGCCGAGTTGCATGACATCCAGTTTGTTCCTTTCCTACACCCTGGACGTATTGTTGTACCCGACCACATTGTGGGCGTGCGAGAGTATTGCCCCAGTTGCCCTATTCGGGTAGGAGATTGGACTATGCCCGCAGATTTGCGAGTAGTGCGCAAGTTGGGGGATTTTGACGTGATTTTGGGTATGGATTGGTTGACTAGATACTACGCCACTATCGATTGTGTTAATCGAACGGTTACTTTTAGAGAACCGGGTTAGGATGAGGTGGTGTTTAGAGGCTGTCAGAGTTCGCTTTTTGCGATGTCGATCGATTCGTCTCGAGCTAGGCAGCTGATCAGCAGAGGATGCGTAGCCTATTTGGCTAGTATCGCATTGAGGGGTGAGGATGATACCCCTAGGATCGAGGATATCCCGGTGGTACGGGAGTTTCAGGACGTGTTTCCAGCGGAGCTACCAGGCATGCCACCTGATAGGGAGATCGAGTTTGTGGTAGATCTCGTTCCGGGACTACCCCGATCTCGAAGGCACCCTATAGGATGGCAGCGAGTTAAAGGAGGAGGGCACAATTACGGGATATGTTGGACAAGGGCTTCATTCGGCCGAGTGTGTCACCTTGGGGAGCACCGGTTCTTTTTGTGAAGAAGAAGAACGGATCACTTCGCCTTTGCGTGGACTATCGTGAACTTAATAAAGTCACGATCAAGAATAAGTATCCGTTGGGGATTGATGATCTTTTTGATCAACTTCAAGGATCGAATGTGTACTCCAAGATAGACTTGAAGTCGGGATACCATCGATTGAAAATTGCGGGGATGTGGCGAAGACGGCTTTTAGATCACGGTATGGACATTATGAGTTCAACTTTGTTATGCCGTTTGGGCTTACTAATGCCCCTACGGCTTTTATGGATCTAATGAACCGTGTTTTCAAGTCTTACCTAGACAGGTTCGTCGTGGTCTTCATCGACGACATCTTGGTTTATTCCCGAAGTGATGTGGAGCACGAGGAACACTTGAGATTGGTACTTCAAGTGCTTCGGGAAAAGAAGTTATTTGCACTAGAAGAAGTGCGAATTTTGGCTTCGAGAAGTGGCTTTTCTGGGCCATGTGATTTCAGGATCAGGCATAGCCGTGGACCCTAGGAAGATAGAAGCCATTCAGGATTGGCCAAGACCGACGAGCGTCACCGAGATCAGGAGTTTCCTTGGTTTGGCCGGCTACTACCGCAGATTCGTGGAGAGCTTTGCGAAGTTATCTACTCCCCTCACGAGGCTCACGCACAAAGGAACTAAGTTCATTTGGAATGATGCGTGTGAAAAGAGCTTTCAAGAGTTGAAGCTGAGATTGACGACCGCTTCAATCCTCACATTACCTATTGCTGGAGCAGGGTATGTGGTTTATAGTGATGCATCTCTTAACGGATTGGGCTGTGTCTTGATGCAGGGTGACAAAGTGATCGCGTATGCTTCTCGCCAATTGAAGGAATACGAGAGGAACTATCCTACACACGACTTGGAGTTGGCGGCCGTAGTCTTTGCATTGAAGCTATGGCGCCACTATTTGTATGGCGAGCGGTGTGAGGTCTATACGGATCACAAGAGCTTGAAGTATCTTTTCACTCAGAAGGAGCTGAACTTGAGACAGCGTAGATGGTTGGAGCTGCTCAAGGATTATGATTTGACTATTCTCTACCACCCGGGCAAGGCTAACGTGGTGGCGGATGCGCTAAGTCGGAAATCGGCGAAAACTTAGCGATGCATGTTGTTACTCAACCGCATGATTGATCGAGCGAGATGAAGCGGTTGGAGTTGGAGGTAGTGACTCGATACGCCTATGCGGTGATGACTATGGTGGTGCAACCTACTCTTATGGATAGAATTAAAGAGAAGCAAGCTCTTGACTTAGAGTTGCAAAAGATTCGAGACAAAATGGTGGATGGTTGCACCGGCGACTTCCTAGTGGATGATCAGGGAGTGATGCGCTTTGGTGGACGGATTTGTGTGCCAGCGGATTTGGGACTTAGAGAGGACATCCTTCAGGAGGCACACAGGGCACCTTACGCTATTCATCCAGGAGGCACCAAAATGTACAAGGACTTGAGGTTACTCTATTGGTGGCACAGGATGAAGGAGGATGTTGGCGAGTTTGTTGCTAGATGTTTAACTTGCCAACAAGTGAAAGCTGAGCATCGAGTTCCAGCGGGAAAACTTCAGAGTTTGCCTATTCCCGTGTGGAAGTGGGAGAAGATCACCATGGACTTCGTGACTGGATTGCCTCGCTCTCAAGCTGGGCATGATGCGATTTGGGTGATCGTGGATAGGTTGACGAAGTCGGCGCACTTTATACCTATCCATACTACTTGGGCTGGAGAGAAGCTCGCACAAGTGTACCTTGATGAGATTGTGCGACTTCATGGAGTACCTACATCGATCGTATCGCGACGGGGACACTCGCTTTGTGTCACACTTACGGAGGAGTCTACGGGACGCTTTGGGTACTAGATTGGATTTCAGCACTGCATTCCACCCCCAGAGTGACGGGCAGTCGGAGCGCACTATACAGCCTCTAGCGGACATGCTTCGAGCATGTGTGATTGACCTCCAGGGAGGAAGGTCGCAGCATCTACCTATGGCGGAGTTTGCTTATAACAATAGTTATCAAGCAAGTATCAAGATGGCACCGTTCGAGGCATTGTATGGACGGAAGTGCAGATCGCCACTTCATTGGAGTGAAGTGGGCGAAAGATTGGCTTTAGGCCCTGAAGTGCTCCAGGAAGCAGAAGATAAAGTTCGAACTGCTCGGGAGCGACTACGACGACCAGTAGGCGGAGGAGCTATGCGGATAAACGCCGACGAGACTTGGAGTTTCAGATTGGAGATCATGTCTTCTTGAAAGTCTCGCCGGCAAAGGGGATTCGGAGATTTGGAATTCGAGGTAAGTTGAGTCCTCGATTTATTGGACCCTATGAGATCTTGGAACGTATAGGTCCGGTAGCATATCGACTTGCTCTACCGCCGAACCTATCGGGCGTGCACAACGTCTTTCATGTATCGGTCCTTCGAAAGTACATCCATGATCCGGCTCATGTTTTGGAGGCTGTACCCATAGAGCTGCGGGAGGATTTGAGCTTCGAGGAGCAACCCGTGAAGATCTTGGCTCGCGAGGTGAAGAAATTGCGGAATCGGGACATTCCGTACGTGAAGGTTCTTTGGAGCAACCACGAGGAGCGAGAGGCCACGTGGGAGCCTGAGAGCGCCCTGCAGGAGCGCTATCCCCATCTCTTTCAGATGGAATCTTGAGGTATGAGTTCGCTTTTGAGTTTCGCGGACGAAACTCCTTTTAGGAGGGTGAATGTAACATCGGACTTGCGCAAATTGCGGAGTTCGAGTATTTGACTTGTGTTGGAGCTTTTCCAGATTTTCTGGAAGGTCGTTGACTGTGTTCCGACCTATGGCGCGTGTACCGAGGTTTGGGGATGAGTCCTAAGCCATAAAGTCCAAAAAGTTGGATTTTAGGTGACTCTCGGGTTGGAAATTCTGTGCCTTATACCGGTACAAAACGGTGTCGATACCGGTACAAAATGATTGCTATACCGGTACAGACCAAGATTTATACCGGTATAACGAGGGCAGGCTTGGCAAACCCGAGGCTCGGGTTTGGTCATTTGTTTCGCAAGGTTTATCGGTACAAAATGGTTGTCTTGGTACAAGCTAGCGAGAATGTGAGCAGACAGAGGCGAAGGGGTGTTTTAGCATCTTGTTGCTTCTATTAGGTTCCCATACACCCCTAGGGCTTCATTTGAGCCCTCCATCACAGCAAGCAAGGTAGGAGACCTTCTCTCTCTAAACCCTTGTGCTCTTTTGGATTTTTTGGTGGATTGTTAGGAGATTGATCTCTCTCCTTCTCCTTTGGCCACCTAGAGCCATTATCTTCTTGTTGGAGCTTGGAGCTTGCTTTTTGGAGCTTTGTGGAGGATCAAGCTTCAAGCCTAGGGCTTTTTGAGCTTGGATTAGAGCTTCTTAGAGGTATGTGAGTGATCTCTTTCCTCTAGTTTCGAATTTTGTGGGTTTACGAGAGATGAAACCCTAGAATGGGATTCTAGGGTTAGGATTTGGGGATTTTCGATTGAGGGCCTTTGGGACCTAATTGATGAGTTTAGAACTTTGATTTAGGTTGGATTAGAAGGACTCTAACTCCCATTTGGAGATCAAGAGCACTTTCTTCGCATTCGGTGAGTATTCTTCACCCTTTAGTAGAGTTTCTTATTGTTTGAACTCAAGACTCATCTTTTGAGTTTGTGATTCCTATGGCATGCCTTGTAGGGTGCTAGGAGTAGGAATCGAAGCTTAGTTAGCGATTCGGATCGGCGATTTTCGCACTCGGTGGGTTTGGCTTCATGAGCATAGGAGCAAATGGCTCCTAAGTGCTTAGTTGGTTTGATTTAATTATTTTGAATGCATATTCATGCTAAATAGATTTATTATGAATTTTGAATCACTTAAAATGCATGCCTTATGTATGATAAAATTTCCACTCTATATAGTAGAGCTATTTGGGTTAAACTGCATGCATGTGGGGGTGGTTCTTGGGGGCGCCTGGGAGTGTGCCATTTATGGTGATTTTAGCTTTGCTAATGTTAATTGTGAACATTAAATACATGTTGGGACTTAGAAACCTTAAGTGTCATAAAGCGGCACTTAACATAGAAAACTATGAAGCAACATAGAGACTTGACATAGGCCACTTAACATATACTATATTCCATGTTAGAGACATGATGACATAGAGATAGGCCTTGTGGACAATTGTACATTCCATGTTAGAGACATGATGATTTGGGACTTGTGACGAGTTTTGTGACTTTTGCCATTGTGCTCATTCGCACATGCTTGTGAGGGTAGCTACGCGTTTCTTGTATTCGCCGTGCGAGATTGGGCGCCGAAGTGGATTGCCGTGGGACAGTCGCATTCCTAGGGTGGGAATGTTGACTACTACGGGGCCATTAGGCTCGGCATTTGGGCTAGGCAGCCTTCGGGTGGGCATCGGCCATATCGCCTTCGGGTTGATCTTATTGTGCTTAAACTTAATGTAGTTTAAAGAAAACTGTGGACTTTGACTAGAATAGTAAACTTTAACACCTTACTATCACTTGAGGAATTATTGGGCTATGGTTAGAATAGTAAACTTTAACTCTTTACTATTGCTATGGATATTGGACTTGTTGGTTATATTTACTATTCATGCTTAGAATAGTCGTTTACTTATGCTTATTTATGCTAAGTAGAGATATCATGCTTTAGTAGCTTACTCGTTATTTATTTCGCTTACACTTACTTGCTTAGTTTTGGGGCCTAGTGGAGCATGCAACTGAAGTCAGTAATTGCTCACTGGGAACTATTTTTAATAGTTCTCACGCCCTCTTTTTCTAATGTGTTTCAGAGCCTTCGGCACCGGCGGAGGCAAGGGATCGTGGAAAGGGGACCGCTAGCTAGTTTCGCAGCTTCCCTCCTTGTAGGGGTTTTTTTTTCTCTCTTTTTGTACCTTGGTGAGATTGAGAGAGTTTTGTATCCCTATGTAGAGACTACCCTGTACTTAGTTATTGTGGTGTTCGGATCTCTTTTTATTGTACTCTCTTTATGGTTTATATTAAGATTGGTGCTTTACTTTTAGTCTCTTCTTTATGCTTCCTTGTATAGAATTCTAGTTGTTATACTGCTCTGATACTTCTAGATTCTTTTTATTTTGTTGGTTATTTATCGTTTTTGTTAGACGCCTTGTATGTTGTAGACATACGGCGGGTCTGGGCACGCGCCGGGCGGGCTTCCGCTGGGTCCCGGGGCGTGACAACCTAGCACAATGAGAAATTCTCATTGGTGCTTATTTGCTTATGGTTAAATGGAAATTAGTTCATTTTCATGCTATTTGATTTATTTGTAAATTTTAGAATGCTTAAGATACATATGTTATGTGTAATGCAATTTTACTCTATATAGTAGAGTCGTATGCATGTGAGAGCTGAAGCCTTGTAGCATTCTATTTGGAAACTTGAAACTCTGTGTTTAAGAGGAATTTGGCATGTGTTTGAGAACATAGAACTATGTATGACATAGGAGAAAAGCCCTTGTCATTAAGCGGCATTGGCTTGGCATCAAAAGTGTAGAATAGCGAGCTAATGTCATCAAGCGGCATTAGGCTCGTGAATGAACTTGACATAGAGAATCTAGTGTCATGAGAATATTTGAACTAGACCTTAGGGCTACTAGTTACTATTTCCATGTTAAGACATGAGGTTTGGACTTGAGACTTGACTTTACTTGTTGCCATTTGTGCTCTTTCGCACATGCTTGTGAGGGTCGCTCCCTGGCCGGCACTCGGAGTTGGCCTTCGCGATTCGTTCGCGCGTGCGGTGTTGAGAAACCTACGGGACCGTTGGGACAGACTCATTCCTTGCGGGGGATGTTGGGCTACCACGGTACTTAGGTGGCACAAGTCGGATTACTATGGTTAATACTAGTGAAAGAGAATTGAACTTGGACATTCATCTTTACTAAATGACAATCACTACTAGATAGGACTTAGTAGTTGGATTATGTGGATTTCACTTGGAGTTATAGTATACTTGTTAATGCTTTAATTACATTTTAGTATACTTGTTGGTTATAGTAAAACATCTCATTTTATATGTTGGAACGGGGAACTATGACATCTAATTTTGAAACATAGTTATGGTAGCATTTCTTTATGCTTTATTTGCAAGCTTATTTATATCGCGCTCTTACTCTCTTTTTCTTTTGGGCCTAGTGGTGCAATGGTGCAGGTCAGTAATTGCCCACTGGGAACTATAAATTATAGTTCTCACGCCCCTGTTTCTGTTTCCTTTTCAGTGCCTTCCACATCGGGGGAGGTTAGGGATCGCGGCAAGGGTGTTGCTTCGGGTTAGCGGCACTCAGCGAGGGAGTTCGATAGGTGGTTACTTCTCTATTTCATGTTGTTTAGAGAGGTTGTGAGTTGTTCCTGTATTTAGAGAGACCACCACATTTTGAGACAGTGTTGTATTAACCTTATGTTCTTTTGGTTATGTTGTTAGTCTCTTTATATTTTAGTCTATCTACTCTCTACTTGTTGATAGGGCTAGCTTTATGTTGCTCTGATATCTATAGTTTTAGCCTATTGTATGTTTTTATTTCCGCTGTTTTTAGTAGACGCCTTGTATGTGTTGACATATGGCGGAGTGCAGGCACGCGTTGGGGAAGGTCTGCCAGGCCGGGCGTGACAGTAAATACACATATAGATCGAGTGGCATCTAAGCTAGTGTAAAGAACATAAGTTATAGTAGACCTAGAGTCAAATGGACCTAGGAAATGACATCTAACCTAGTGTAATGAACATAGGTTCTAGCAACCTAGAGTCATGTGGATCTAGGTAAAGAACAGTGAACCTAGTGTCAAGGACAAAGGTTGGTTAAAGATGATAATGGACCTAGTGTGAGTAAACATAGGTCGAGTTGGAATGACATTGAACCTAGAGTTAAGTCAACCTAGGTTATGTGACAAAGAATGAACCCTAGTGTCAAGTTGTGACGCACTGGACTTTGCAAATGGCAAGGTTCGAGTGTTGGATGTGAGATCTGAGCTTTTCCAGATTTTCTGGAGGGTCGTTGACTGTGTTCCGACCTATGGCACGAGTACCGAGGTTAGTGGATGATTTCCAATCACTAAAGTCCAAAAAGCTGGATTTTAGGTTGCTCTCGGGTTGGAATTTTATGCTTTTGTACCGGTACAAAATTGTTGCTATACCGGTACAAAATGATGGCTATACCGGTACAAGCCAAGATTTATACCGGTATAGATGGGCGGCTGGGCAAACCCGAGGCTCGGGTTTCTTTGTTATGAGGTTTATCGGTACAAAGCGGATTTGTCTGATTTGAAAATACTGCGATTATGGGCATTTTGTTGCTTCTAATATAGCACCCCAGCCCTTAGGGCTTCTCTCTTGTGCTGAGAACAAAGGAGAGGAATGTAAGAGAGCTTCTCTCTCTATCCATTTACTTCTCCTTGGGTTTTTGGTTGTTTACTTGTGGATTGATCGCCCTCTTCTCTCTCTTTTGCTTGTTGGTGCATTTTCCACCATGAGGGAAGGTTGGAAGCTTGATTTGGGAGCTAGTTGAAGGAAGATCTTCAACTTTGGTGACTCTAGAGCCTTGATTAGAGCTTCTAAGAGGTAAGCAACTTCTCCATTTCCTTTAGATTCGAGTTTGGTTGCTTCTCTATAGATGAAACCCTAGATTTTGGGAATTAGGGTTTTTATTTGGGGCTTTTTGATTTGGGGCTTTTAGATTCCTTTTGAATGGTTTAGAACCTTTGTTTAGGATGCCTTGGGAGGGATCTAGCTTCCTTTTGGAATTTCTAAGAGGATTGTTGCACATTTAGGTGAGTATTACTTGACTTTGACTTAGATGTTTAAAGTTTGAACTCAAGACTTATCTCTTGAGGTTGTAACTCCTAGGATCTACTTTGTAGGGTCCTAGGAGTAGGAATCGAAAGCTTCGTTAGCGGTTCGGAGCGACGCTTGGAGCGACGGTGGGTTTGGCCTCACCTAGCACAATGAGAAATTCTCATTGGTGCTTATTTGCTTATGGTTAAATGGAAATTAGTTCATTTTCATGCTACTTGATTTATTTGTGAATTTTAGAATGCTTAAGATACATATGTTATGTGTAATGCAATTTTACTCTATATAGTAGAGACGTATGCACGTGAGAGCTGAAGCCTTGTACCATTCTATTTGGAAACTTGAAACTATGTGTTTAAGAGGAATTTGGCATGTGTTTGAGAACATAGAACTATGTATGACATAGGAGAAAAGCCCTTGTCATTAAGCGGCATTGGCTTGGCATCAAAAGTGTGGAATAGTGAGCTAATGTCATCAAGCGGCATTAGGCTCGTGAATGAACTTGACATAGAGAATCTAGTGTCATGAGAATATTTGAACTAGACCTTAGGGCTACTAGTTACTATTTCCATGTTAAGACATGAGGTTTGGACTTGAGACTTGACTTTACTTGTTGCCACTTGTGCTCTTTCGCACATGCTTGTGAGGGTCGCTCCCTACAAGCCGGCACTCCGGAGTTGGCCTTCGCGATTCGTTCGCGCGTGCGGTGTTGAGAAACCTACGGGACCGTTGGGACAGACTCATTCCTTGCGGGGTATGTTGGGCTACCACGGTACTTAGGTGGCACAAGTCGGATTACTATGGTAAATACTAGTGAAAGAGAATTGAACTTGGACATTCATCTTTACTAAATGACAATCACTACTAGATAGGACTTAGTAGTTGGATTATGTGGATTTCACTTGGAGTTATAGTATACTTGTTAATGCTTTAATTACATTTTAGTATACTTGTTGGTTATAGTAAAACATCTCATTTTATATGTTTGAACGGGGAACTATGACATCTAATTTTGAAACATAGTTATGGTAGCATTTCTTTATGCTTTATTTGCAAGCTTATTTATATCGCGCTCTTACTCTCTTTTTCTTTTGGGCCTAGTGGTGCAATGGTGCAGGTCAGTAATTGCCCACTGGGAACTATAAATTATAGTTCTCACGCCCCTGTTTCTGTTTCCTTTTCGATTGCCTTCCGTCGGGGAGGTTAGGGATCGCGGCAAAGGTGTTGCTTCGGGTTAGCGGCACTCAGCGAGGGAGTTCGATAGGTGGTTACTTCTCTATTTCATGTTGTTTAGAGAGGTTGTGAGTTGTTCCTTTATTTAGAGAGACCACCACATTTTGAGACAGTGTTGTATTAACCTTATGTTCTTTTGGTTATGTTGTTAGTCTCTTTATGTTTTAGTCTATCTACTCTCTACTTGTTGATAGGGCTAGCGGTATGTTGCTCTGATATCTATAGTTTTAGCCTATTGTATGTTTTTATTTCCTCTGTTTTTAGTAGACGCCTTGTATGTGTTGACATATGGCGGGTCTGGGCACGCGTTGGGGAAGGTCCTGCCGACCCCGGGGCGTGACAGATTAATTTGGTATCAGAGACTAGGGTAACGTCTTAGAGGACCTAGCAAACCTTAGGCTGGTTGGACTATAGGAAATAGGCTCGTGAGAGACGAGGTCTATTTGACTTGTGAGCGAAAGTACCTGATTGGGTTTTATTATAACTCTGAAAGGTTAGAGTTTGATCGAGGTGTGTAGCCTCTAACCCGCGGAGGGTTACGTTGGCGGCCGACAACGTAACATCGGGAGTTAGTTGTGAAGCACACTTCTTTACTTTCGCATGATTTGGGTTCTTGAGTGGGGTTGCGAAAGCGTGGGTTTTACTAACTTGCGCATTATGTTGTTGCAGGGTTGATGCCTATTACTCGCTCCCAATCCGTCGGGCGGATAACATGGCACGCCTTGAGGAGGTCGAGACCTCGGCTACTTCGAGTCCGGCGAGGTCCGTGAGCCGAGGACTGTGGCGGTCCTCGGCCCGACCTTGTGGCTCGATGAACGGCGGCGGCCGGCGAGCCGAGGCGGCGCGCCGACAGGACGAGAGGATGAAGGGACTGGAGGACCTTCTTCTGCAGCAGGCGGCTGCCAGGGAGGCCAGAGACACTGTACCACCAGCTCCTGCCGAGGTGGTAGCACCGAGGGCGCCGAGTCCAGCGCCCGGATCCTTGCATTCTGCGCCGTCGGTGGCACGGCAGGAGAGGGTGGCGACGGCACCACCAGTTCAGATACCTCCAGGAGGAGCGATTTTCCCGACGATGGTTGAGGGGCTCGAGCGAGACCGACTGATGAGCCGCCTCAACGAGTTCAGGAGGTGCAATCCACGAGTATTCGACGGCGAGAACGTGGATCACTGGATAGTGGAGAAATGGCTGATGCACATTGAGAAGCTGTTTCGAGACACTTTTGTCGAGGAGAGAGACCGAGTTTGGCTCGCCACACACCATTTGGATGGCGAGGCCTATCAGTGGTGGCGGGACATCCAGGAGAACCCGAGCACCGATCTAGCGGCGATGACTTGGACGAGGTTCAAGGGACTTCTACTTGAGCACTATTTCCCCGATAGTGTTCGACGCCAGATGGAGACTGATTTGCGCAGCTTGCGTCAGGGGGAGCGGACAGTGGCTGAGTACGAGCGGGAGTTTACCGATCGTTACACATGTACCTTTCGTCGTGCGGGACGACGAGGACAAGGCCGGGATTTTCGAGAGTGGTGAGGCCTTCTATCTATAGGCTTGTGCGATCGCTAACTGCGCACATACGTGAGGTGGTAAATCGCGCTCTTATTGTGGAGCGGGCGCGATAGTGATGAAGGAGCGGCAAGAAGGCTTGGATCGGGGCAAGGGCAAAAGGCCCTCGGGCGAGGTGCGAGTCGACGCACTCAAGGAAGCCGCCGAAATGCAGAGCCGATCTAGAGGACGAGGTGCTCCACCGCGGCCGAGGACCGGATCGGCAGACGAGCACCACGCGTGTGATTTGCGGCGGCCCCACCACCCCCCGGTGCCGCGGGGTCGGGGCCGATGTTACTCTTGTGGCCGGGAGGGCCACTTCCGATCAGTTGCCGCGGGCATCTGCGCCGACACCGTCGGCCGACACCGGACGTCGCCGGGTCCCGGCCGGGGACACCTACCGCACCCTACCGGGCGGGAGGTCTTACGCGCGAGGCGAGGGGGTCTCGACGGGGGCCCGAGTGGGCGTTTGTATGCCGCCCGAGCGAGCGGCGGCGATTGAGGATGTCGTTGCAGGTATCATTTTGATTTCCAGCATTCGAGTTCGTGCTTTATTTGATACCGGTGCATCTTGCTCTTTTATTGATCGGCTGTTTGCCGAGTTGCATGACATCCCTAGGACACCCTTGTCACATTCGGGACGAGTGGTTATACCGGGACATTCTATAGATGTTCGAGAGTGTTGTATTAGTTGCCCAGTTCAGATTGGGGATTGGATCATGCCCGTGGACCTATTTGTGGTGCACAAACTCGGGGAGTTTGATTTAGTTTTGGGCATGGATTGGTTGACCCGGTACTTTGCTACGATCGATTGTGTGAGTCGTCGTGACTTTTAGAGAGCCCGGTCACGAGGAGGTTGTGATTCGGGGTTGCCGAGTTCGTTGTTTGCGATGACTATTAGCTCCTCTCGAGCTGGCGGTTGATTAGTAGCGGGTGCATAGCCTATTTGGCTAGTATTGCACTCCGAGATGTTGAGGACTCTCCTAGGATTGAGGATATTCTTGTGGGGGGGGGGTTCCAGGATGTGTTTCCGGCTGAGCTACCAGGAATGCCACCTGATAGGGAGATTGAGTTTGTAGTAGATCTCGTCCCTGGAACTACTCCAATCTCAAAGGCACCCTATAGGATGGCACCACAGTTGAAAGAGTCAAGCCACAGTTGCAGGACCTTTTGGATAAAGGTTATGTGAGACCGAGCGTGTCACCTTGGGGAGCGCCGGTTCTTTTTGTGAAGAAGAAGGACGGATCACTTCGTTTGTGTATGGACTATCGTGAACTCAATAAAGTCACGATTAAGAATAAGTATCCGTTGCCGAGGATCGATGATCTATTTGATCAGCTTCAGGGATCGAGCGTGTATTCCAAGATCGACTTTCAGTCGGGATATCATCAGTTGAAGATCAAGCCTGAGGATGTATCGAAGACGGCTTTCAGGACACGATATGGACACTATGAGTTCACCGTTATGCCGTTTGGGCTTACTAATGCCCCGGCAGCTTTTATGGATTTGATGAACCGTGTCTTCAGGCCATACTTGGACAGATTCGTCGTGGTGTTCATCGACGATATTTTGGTTTATTCTCGGAGTGATGCGGATCACGAGGAACATTTGAGGCTTGTACTTCAAGTGCTTCGGGAAAAGAAACTCTTCGCCAAGCTGAAGAAGTGCGAGTTTTGGCTTAGGGAGGTGGCATTTTTGGGCCATGTGATTTCAGGATCAGGTATAGCCGTGGATCCCAAGAAAATTGAAGCCGTTAAAGATTGGCCAAGACCGACGAGTGTCACTGAGATACGGAGTTTTATTGGTTTGGTCGGCTACTACAGGAGGTTTGTTGAGGGATTTGCTAAGTTATCTACTCCCCTCACGAGGCTCACGCATAAAGGAACCAAGTTCATTTGGAATGATGCGTGTGAGAGAAGCTTTCAAGAGTTGAAGGCTGCGATTGACTACCGCACCAATCCTAACCTTGCCGATTCTTTGGAGCAGGGTATGTGATTTATAGTGATGCTTCCTTTAATGGATTGGGTTGCGTGTTGATGCAGGATGGACAGGTGATCGCGTATGCTTCACGCCAGCTGAAGGAGTATGAAAGGAATTATCCGACTCACGATTTGGAGTTGGCGGCTGTAGTGTTCGCACTGAAGCTATGGCGCCACTATCTTTATGGCGAGCGGTGTGAAGTGTATACGGATCACAAAAGTTTAAAGTATCTGTTCACCCAGAAGGAATTGAACTTGAGGCAGCGCAGATGGTTGGAGCTCCTCAAGGATTATGATTTGACGATACTTTACCACCCAGGCAAGGCTAACGTGGTGGCTGACACGCTAAGTAGGAAATCGACGGAAAACTTAGCGATGATGATAGTTACTCAACCGCCGTTGATCGAGCGGATGAAGCGGTTGGAGTTGGAGGTGGTGACTCACACACCTATAAGGTTGATGACTTTGGTGGTGCAACCCACTTTATTGGAAAGGATAAAGGAAAAGCAAGCTCTTGATGTGGAGTTGCAAAGGGTTCGAGCGAAAATGGTTGATGGTTGCACCGGCGATTTTAGTGTGGACGGTAGTGACTTGATGAGATTCCGTGGGCGGATTTGGGTACCGGCGGAACCGACACTTAAAGATGAGATACTTCTGGAGGCACACCGTGCACCTTATGCTTTACATCCGGGAGGCACCAAAATGTATAAGGATTTAAAGTTACACTATTGGTGGCCCGGGATGAAAAAGGACGTTGGCGAGTTTGTAGCTCGATGTTTAACTTGCCAACAAGTGAAGGCTGAGCATAGAGTCCCCGCGGGAAAATTACAGAGCTTACCAATTCCAGTGTGGAAGTGGGAGAAGATCACCATGGACTTTGTGATGGGACTGCCCCGCTCTCAGGCCGGGCATGATGCTATATGGGTGATCGTGGATAGGTTGACAAAATCGGCACATTTCATACCTATCCATACTACTTGGACCGGAGAGAGACTCGCACAGGTTTACTTGGATGAGATTGTGCGACTTCACGGAGTACCTACCTCGATCGTATCGGACAGGGACACCAGTTTTGTGTCACACTTTTGGAGGAGTCTGCAGGATGCCTTAGGTACTCGACTGGACTTCAGCACTGCTTTCCACCCTCAGAGTGACGGGCAGTCAGAGCGTACTATACAGACACTCGAGGACATGTTTCGAGCCTGCGTGATCGACTTCCAGGGAGGATGGTCGCAGCATCTACCGATGGCAGAGTTTGCTTATAACAATAGTTATCAAGCAAGCATCAAGATGGCGCCATTTGAGGCACTCTATGGACGGAAGTGTAGATCGCCACTTCATTGGAGTGAAGTTGGTGAGAGTTTGGCTTTAGGCCCCGATGTGCTCCGGGAGCGGAGGACGAGGTTCGCATTGCTAGGGAGCGGTTGTTGACGACCCGGAGCGAGCGGAAGAGCTATGCTGATAGGCGTCGACGAGACTTGGAGTTCCAGATTGGGGACCATGTCTTTTTGAAAGTCTCGCCGACCAGAGGAGTCAGGAGATTTGGGATTCGGGGTAAGTTGAGCCCCCGTTTCATTGGACCGTATGAGATTCTTGAGCGTGTGGGCCCCGTAGCGTATAGACTTGCTCTACCGCCGAACCTATCGGGTGTACACAATGTCTTCCATGTATCGGTCCTCCGGAAGTATATACATGATCCAGCTCATGTTTTGGATGCTACACCATTGGAGCTGAGGGACGATTTGAGCTTCGAGGAGCAGCCCGTGAAGATTTTGGCTCGCGAGGTGCGTGTTGAGGAACCCGGAGCTTTCTTATGCGAAAGTCCTTTGGAGCAACCACGAGGAGCGGAGGCCACGTGGGAGCTAGAGAGTGCGCTTCGAGAGCGCTATCCCCATCTCTTTCGATGGAGTCATGAGGTATGACTTTAATTTCGAGTTTCGCGGACGAAACCTCTTTTTAGGAGGGGTGAATGTGACGCACTGGACTTTGCAAATGGCAAGGTTCGAGTGTTGGATGTGAGATCTGAGCTTTTCCAGATTTTCTGGAGGGTCGTTGACTGTGTTCCGACCTATGGCACGAGTACCGAGGTTAGTGGATGATTTCCAAGCACTAAAGTCTAAAAAGTTGGATTTTAGGTTGCTCTCGGGTAGGAATTTTATGCTTTTGTACCGGTACAAAATTGTTGCTATACCGGTACAAAATGATGGCTATACCGGTACAAGCCAAGATTTATACCGGTATAGATGGGCCGCTGGGCAAACCCGAGGCTCGGGTTTGCTGTTTCGCAGGGTTTATACCGGTACAAACTGGATTTGTACCGGTACAAGCTGGCAGTTTTCGAAAATCCGAAACTGCAGGGGCTTATGGGCATTTTGTTGCTTCTAATATAGCACCCCAGCCCTTAGGGCTTCTCTCTTGTGCTGAGAACATGTCACGCCCCGGGGTCGGTAGGACCTTCCCCAAAGCGTGCCCAGACCCGCCATATGTCAACACATACAAGGCGTCTAACTAAAAACAGCGGAATTTAAAACAATATAAGGCTACAACTATGAATATCAGAGCCACAACTAAACAAGAACCAAACCACAAGTAAAAGAAAGTAAAGTGTCTAAATCACTAACATAGAAAAAGAGAGTAGTACACAGCTAACAACATAACATCTCAAAATAAACAAAAGTGGTGGTCTCTATACAAGGTAAAACACTCCTTCTCTCCAAAATAAAATAAGAGAAAGAGGAAGCCACCTATCCAACACCCTCTCACAAGCCGCTATCCCGAGGCAACTCCGCGGTCCCGAGCCTCCCGATGCAGAAGGCACTGAAACGAGTCAGAAACAAAGGGCGTGAGAACTATAAACATATAGTTCCCAGTGGGCAATTACTGACCTGCACAAAATTGCTCCACTAGGCCCAAAAAGGAGTAATATACAAGTACTGAAGTAAATAACTGAAATAAAGGCATAACTGTAAAGCTGAACGAATAACCCAAGGTAAATAAATTAGATGCTTTATTCTACCCGATAGCTAACTTTAAACGAGTACTTCCAATTAAATTCACAAGTATACTACTTATGTCCAATACTAAGTCACAATATATATACCCAAGTATCCAACTACTAATCTATGTTAAGTAGTGATTATCCAATATAATAGAATGACGATGTTCCATCTCAATTTGGGGATCTACACAGTTGTGATCCCGCTTGCCCCCTATGTGTCGTGATAGCCCCAACATCCCCGTAGGAATGAGTCTAACCAATTCGGCCCCATAGGTTTCTCAATACCGCACGCGCGAATACATCGCAAGGCTAACTCCGGAGTGCCGGCTTGTAGGGAGCGACCCTCACAAGCATGTGCGAAGAGCACAAATGGCAACAAGCAAGTCCAAGTCCCAAGTCCCAAGTCCCACACATGGCCAATGTTCGCTAGCAACCCTAAGGTCTAGTACAACAATTCTCATGACACTAGCATTTCTATGTCAAGTTCAATCACGAGCCTAATGCCGCTTGATGACATTAGCTCACTATTCTACACTTTTGATGCCAAGCCAATGCCGCTTAATGACAAGGGCTTTTCTCCTATGTCATGTATAGTTATATGTTCTCAAACACATGTCAAAGGCCTCTCAAACACTTTGCTTCAAGTTCCCAAAAAGAAAGCTACAAGGCTTCATCTCGCACATGCATTCGTCTCTACTATATAGAGTAAAATTGCCTTACACATAACATATGTATCTTAAGCATTCTAAAATTCACAAATAAATCAAATAGCATGAAAATGAACTAATTTCCATTTAACCATAAGCAAATAAGCACCAATGAGAATTTCTCATTGTGCTAGGTGAGGCCAAACCCACCGTCGCTCCAAGCGTCGATCTGAACCGCTAACGAAGCTTCGATTCCTACTCCTAGTACCCTACAAAGGAGATCCTAGGAGTTACAACCTCAAGAGAGAAGTCTTGAGTTCAAACTTTAAGCTTCTATGTAGAGAGTAAGGAGAAATTCACCTTAGAGTAAAAATCCTTCTCCAATCCTCAAATGGAGGTGAGATCTCTTCCAAGGCAACCTAAACAAAGGTTCTAAACCAATTAATTGGACTCAAAAAGCCCTAGGTTGCAAATCCCCAAAATAAACCCTAATCTACAAAAACTAGGGTTTCAACTCATAGAAGGCAATCAAAGACTAAACTAGAGGATATGAAGGAGTTGCTTACCTCTTAGAAGCTCTAAACAAGACTCAAATCCCTCCAAAGTTGAAGATCTTCCCTCAACTAGCTCCCAAGTCCAAGCTCCAAGCCTCTACTACGGTGACAAGGGCACTAGGAGGCAAAAGGAGAGAGGTAGAGAGATCAATCTCCCAAAATCCACCAAGAAATCCAAGAGAGGTAGTGAGAGAAACTCCTACCTCTAATCCCTGATGTGAAGAGCTCAAAGGAAGCCCTAGGGGGCTGGGGTGAAACATATAGAAGCAACAAAATGCTAACTAGCCCCTGCAGTTTCGGACTTTCGAAAACTGCCAGTCTGTACCGGTACAAATCTAGTTTGTACCGGTATAAACCCTGCGAAACCGCCAACCCGAGCCTCGGGTTGGCCCAGCCGCTCATCTATACCGGTATAAATCTTGGCTTGTACCGGTATAGCCATCATTTTGTACCGGTATAGCAACAATTTTGTACCGGTACAAGGGCTCTGAAGCTCAACCCGAGAGCAGCCTAAAATCCAACTTTTTGGACTTTAGTGCTTGGAATTCATCCACCAACCTCGGTACTCGTGCCATAGGTCGGAACACAGTCGACGACCCTCCAGAAAATCTGGAAAAGCTCAAATCTCACATATAACACTCGAACCTTGCTATTTGCAAAAGTTCAGTGCGTCACAGAACAAAGGAGAGGAAGGTAAGAGAGCTTCTCTCTCTATCCATTTACTTCTCCTTGGGTTTTTGGTTGTTTACTTGTGGATTGATCGCCCTCTTCTCTCTCTTTTGCTTGTTGGTGCATTTTCCACCATGAGGGAAGGTTGGAAGCTTGATTTGGGAGCTAGTTGAAGGAAGATCTTCAACTTTGGTGACTCTAGAGCCTTGATTAGAGCTTCTAAGAGGTAAGCAACTTCTCCATTTCCTTTAGATTCGAGTTTGGTTGCTTCTCTATAGATGAAACCCTAGATTTTGGGAATTAGGGTTTTATTTGGGGCTTTTTAATTTGGGGCTTTTAGATTCCTTTTGAATGGTTTAGAACCTTTGTTTAGGTTGCCTTGGGATGAACCTTTGTTTAGATTCCTTTTGAATGGTTTAGAACCTAAGTCATAGAGTTTGTAATAGGACTTCAAGTTGTAAATCTTTTTACCTTTTGTTGGATCGATCATGCTGGGGGTTATCGTTTGGTGATTGCGATAATTCTCGTCCTTTTGTTTTTGAGTAATGTACGGGCTTAATTTGTGTTTTGTCACGAAATCGCCAAAGGGGGAGATTGTTAAGGATTTTATAGGTTGGCGGATTTCGTGAAGTTATTGGAGTCTTGAAGAAGTCAAGAGCACAAAGAAGGAAATTGAAGATTCAAGACTTTGCAAAGAAGCTCGTCACCTCAGGTATGAATTTAAGATAATTTCTGGTGATTTGATAAAGAAAAACTTAGTAGTTAGAAGACTTAAATTAATCTCAATTTAACTTTTTGAAAATCTGGAATTATACGGTCTAAGTCCGGACCATTGATGATGATCCGGATCCCGAGAGCAGGTTCATTGCGTAGTCTTGATGAAGGACCGGACCATTGGTGATGATCCGGATCCCGAGAGCAGGTTCCTTGCGCAGTCTTGATGAAGATCCGGACCTATGTGAAGATCCGGATCATATGTGAAAATTTATTTAACGTATGAACCGGTTGAATGGATTAAGTCCGGACTTATAGGACCGGACCTTCCTTGCAAGGTCCGGACCTTGGTGACGGATTTGTTTTCAAAATTGGATGATTTCAATCCTAATCAACTTCTATGTCTTCTAACATTATAAATAGACCATGGGGTTTCAAAACATACATCGCTGAATATTCATCTTCATCTAAAACCCTAAAACTCGTTTTAGAGCTTTATGATTCGATTCTTAAAGCGAGTTTTGTCTTGTTGATCGTCGAGTTGATTCTAGGTTTTCTCTTTGAATACTCCTTCATGAATCGACTTGATGATTGACTAAAAAGGGTTCCCTTGGTCTATGGTTCGTAAATTGTAAGATCACCAAAAGTTCTCTTCAACAACTCCGGACGGAGGGTGACGCGGAGATCGCGTGAGAGGCCGAGGATTCGGTGGAAGCTTTGAGGAGTCGAAGCGTGGACGCGGCAAGGATTTGCGGCGTGGTGGACCAGCGAAGGAGATCCATATTGAAGATTCGGTAGATTGGGTAAAGTCGTGGGTAAATCGCCTTGTACTCAATTGTTTCTTAGTGGATTTTTCGTGTGATCGGTCCCGTGGGTTTTTTACTCCTTGTGGAGTTTTCCCACGTAAAATCTCGGTGTGTTGATTTTATTTTTCCGCATTTACTTAAAATCGCATCGAGAATTTTTATTAGGCCATTGTGCACCTATTCACCCCCCTCTAGGTGTTAATTACCATTTAGATCCTTGAGACCTAAAACCTATAAAATGATACCTGCCACCACATCCTCAGCTGTCGCTGCCGCCTCGGTCTGCGCGGCGTACATGCGCCCACTCGGCGCCTGTCGTGACCCCTCGCTCTCGGCGCCGGACGGTCGGCCGCCCGTCTGCATCGTGTCGACGGGGTCCCCGGCCGCGGCCGGTAGAGCCGGTGCCGATGCGAGAAGACGGTGCCGATGAAGAACCTCTCGGCACTCGCACGGATGTGGCCCTCCCCGGCCACACCGGAAGCACTCGCCGCCCGCCGTGGACATCGCGGCGGGTGGTGAGGACCACCGCATCACACACCGGGGAGGTCGGCGTCGGTCAGGTCCTCCTCGCTGAGTCGGTGCGCCTCGACTGCGCTGCTGGTGCCTCGGATGCTTCGGGGGCCTCCTAGAGTGCGTCTGGCTCGCACCCTCGGCCGCGGGCCTCTTGCCCTTTCCTTTATCCAAGCCCTCGCGTCTCTCCTGTACCATGGCCGCGCCGCTCTCCACAGTGAGCGCGCGGTTCACCACCTGTCGGTAAGTGTGAAGCTCCGATGACTGCACGAACCGAAGATCGACGGCCGCAGCCCACGCTCGAAGATGCGGGCCTTAGCCGCGTCGTCCCGCACGACGAAGGGCACGCAATGCAGAAGCCGAGAAAACTCCCTCTCGTGCTCGGCTACAGATCGATCCCCCTGAGTAAGGCCGCGGTGCTCGCTCCATCCGCCTCTTGACACCGTTTCGGGAAGTAGTGTGACAATAGAAGTTCCTTGAACTTCAACCAAGTAATAGCCGCCAAGTCCGTGGCCGGGGTTCTCCCGAATGTCCATCCACCACGGTAGGCCTCGCCGTCGAGGTGGTGGGTGGCGAGCCACACCCTATCCCGCTCCTCCACAAATGTGTCGCGGAATAGCTTCTCCATGTGCATCAACCACTTTTTCACAATCCGGTGGTCGACGTTCTCACCGTCAAAGATCCCTGACCGCACTTCCTAAACTCCTTGAGGCGACCCATGAGTCGATCCCTCTCGCTCCCCGAGCCATAACCGGAAATGCCGCCGCCACCGGCGATGCTCGTACAGCGGGTGTCCCGGTCTTCCTCCCGCGCTCGATCGCCGAGTCGTTCGGTGTGAGCGGCCGCGGGGATCGCGCCGCGGTAAGTCAACCTCGGCCGGTGCCGGCGGTGAAGGAGTCCGAGTCTCCCTCGCGGCCGCCCGTCGGCAGAGAAGGTCCTCCATGCGCTTCATGCGCGCCTCCTAACGCTGTGCCGCTGTCGTCTGCTGTGTCACCAAAGCTGTCAGGGCCGCCAACTGGCCCCTCAACTCACGGACCTCGTCGGATCCGGAGGTAGCGGAGGCCTCGACCTCCTCAAAAGTTGCCGCATTGTCCGCTCCAACAGATTTCGAGCGAGTTATCGGCATCGTCACTACAACATCATAAAAGCGCAAGTTAGTAAGCTCACGCAATCGCATCCCCGCTCATGCTATAAATACCCAAATCATGCGAAAGTAATGAAGTGTCATTTACTACTAACTCCCGATGTTACGTTGTCGGCCGCCAACGTAACCCTCCGCGGGTTAGAAGTTATACACTTCGATCCAACTCTACTTACTAGAGTTATTCAAGATACCCAATCTTAATACTTTCGCTCACAAGTTAAATAGACCTCGTCTCTCACGAGCCTATATCATATAGTCAAACCTGCCTAAGGTTTGCTAGGTCCACAAGAAGACTCAACCCTAGGCTCTGATACAAATTTAATCCACACGCCCGGACCCACGAAGCCCGCCCGGCCACGTGCCTGCACTCCGCCGTATGTCTAGAACATACAAGGCGTCTAACAAAAACGATAATTAATCACAAAAATAAGAAGAATCTAGAAGTATCAGAGCAGTATAACAACTAGAATTCTATACAAGGAAGCATAAAAAAAGTGACTAAAATAAAGTACCAATCTCTAATATAAACTATAAAGAGAGTACAACAAAAAGAGATCCAAACACCACTATAACTAAGTACATGGTAGTCTCTACATAGGGATACAAAACTCTCTCAATCTCACCAAAGTACAAAAAGAGAGAAAAACCCCTACAAGGTGGAAAGCTGCGATAACTAGCTAGCGATTCCCTTTCCACGATCCCTTGCCTCCGCCGGTGCCGAAGGCTCTGAAACACATAAGAAAAAGGAGGCATGAGAACTATTAAATAATAGTTCCCAGTGGGCAATTACTGACTTCAGTTGCATGCTCCACTAGGCCCAAAACGAAATAAGTAAGTATAAACGATAATATAAGCGATAATAAGCGACATGTAAATAACATGTAAACTACTAAACACAATATCTCTACTTAGCATGAATTTGCATAAGCTATTCTAAGCATGAATAGAAAGCGTTATAATAAACATGAAGTTCCCAACTTGATAGTAAAAGATTTAAGTTTACTATTCTAATCAAAATCCATAATGTCCGCAAGTGATAGTAAAGTGTTAAAGTTTACTATTCTAGCCAAGTCCACAGTTTTCATTAAACTACATTAAGTTTAAATACCATTAAATCCAACCCGAAGGCGATATGGCCGATGCCCACCCGAAGGCTGCCTAGCCCAAATGCCGAGCCTAATGGCCCCGTAGTAGCCAACATCCCCACCCTAGGAATGAGACTGTCCCACGGCAATCCACTTCGGCGCCCAATCCCGCACGGCGAATACAAGAAACGCGTTGGCCAACTCCGGAGTGCCGGCTTGTAGGGAGCGACCCTCACAAGCAGGACCTTCCCCAAAGTGTGCCCAGACCCGCCATATGTCAACACATACAAGGCGTCTAACTAAAAACAGCGGAATTAAAACATCATAAGGCTACAACTATGAACATCAGAGCCACAACTAAACAAGAACCAAACCACAAGTAAAAGAAAGTGAAGCGTCTAAATCACTAACATAGAAATAGAGAGTAGTACAAAGTTAACAACATAACCTCTCAAATACACAAAAGTGGTGGTCTCTATACAAGGTAAAAACACTCCATCTCTCACAAAATAAAACAAGAGAAATGGTGGACCACCTATCGCGCAACTCGTCGAATGTCGCTACCCCGAGGCGACACCCTTGCCGCGGTCCCTGGCCTCCCCCGATGCAAGGCGAAGTAAACGAAACGAGAGGGCGTGAGAACTATAATTTATAGTTCCCAGTGGGCAATTACTGACCTGAACCATTGCACCACTAGGCCCAAAGAGAAGAGCGTAAATAGGCGATATAAATGAACGGTAATTAAAGCATAAAGAAGTGCTACCATAACACATGATTCAACTCTGCTATCATAAGTCCATGATCTAACGTATAAGCATGATATGTTTTACTTTAACCAACAAGTATACTAAAATGTAATTAAAGCATTATTAAGTATACTATACCATCGAGCAATGTCCACATAATCCAACTACTAAGCCCTATCTAGTAGTGATTGTCATTTAGTAAAGTTGAATGTCCAAGTTCAATTCTCTTTCACTAGGATTTACCATAGTAATCCAACTTGTTCCACCTAAGTACCGTGGTAGCCCAACATCCCCCGCAAGGAATGAGTCTGTCCCAACGGTCCCGTAGGTTTCTCAACACCGCACGCGCGAACGAATCGCGAAGGCCAACTCCGGAGTGCCGGCTTGTAGGGAGCGACCCTCACAAGCATGTGCGAAAGAGCACAAATGGCAACAAGTAAAGTCAAGTCCCAAGTCCAAACCTCATGTCTTAACATGGAAATAGTAACTAGTATCCCTAAGGTCTAGTTCAATTGTTCTCATGACACTAAATTTTCTATGTCAAGTTCATTCACGAGCCTAATGCCGCTTGATGACATTAGCTCACTATTCTACACTTTTGATGCCAAGCCAATGCCGCTTAATGACAAGGGCTTTTCTCCTATGTCATACATAGTTCTATGTTCTCAAACACATGCCAAATTCCTCTCAAACACATGCCAAATTCCTCTTAAACACATAGTTTCAAGTTTACAAATAGAATGCTACCAAGCTTCAGCTCTCACATGCATACGTCGCTACTATATAGAGCAAAATTGCGTTACACATAACGTATGTATCTTAAGCATTCTAAAATTCACAAATAAATCAAATAGCATGAAAATGAACTAATTTTCATTTAACCATAAGCAAATAAGCACCAATGAGAATTTCTCATTGTGCTAGGTGAGGCCAAACCCACCGTCGCTCCAAGCGTCGCTCCGAACCGCTAACGAAGCTTCGATTCCTACTCCTAGTACCCTACAAAGTAGATCCTAGGAGTTACAACCTCAAGAGATAAGTCTTGAGTTCAAACTTTAAACATCTAGGTTAAAGTCAAGAAATACTCACCTAAAAGTGCAACAATCCTCTTAGAAATTCCAAAAGGAAGCTAGATCCCTCCCAAGGCAACCTAAACAAAAGTTCTAAACCATTCAAAAGGAATCTAAAAGCCCCAAATCAAAAAGCCCCAAATAAAAGCCTAATTCCCAAAATCTAGGGTTTCATCTATAGAGAAGCAACCAAACTCGAATCTAAAGGAAATGGAGAAGTTGCTTACCTCTTAGAAGCTCTAATCAAGGCTCTAGAGTCACCAAAGTTGAAGATCTTCCTTCAACTAGCTCCCAATTCAAGCTTCCAACCTTCCCTCATGGTGGAAAATGCACCAACAAGCAAAAGAGAGATAAGAGGGAGATCAATCCACAAGTAAACAACCAAAAACCCAAGGAGAAGTAAATGGATAGAGAGAGAAGCTCTCTTACCTTCCTCTCCTTTGTTCTCAGCACAAGAGAGAAGCCCTAAGGGCTGGGGTGCTATATTAGAAGCAACAAAATGCCCATAAGCCCCCTGCAGATTTTCGAAACCGCCAGTCGTACTCGTACAAGCCAAGTCTCAGTGCAGGACCTGTACACCAAACCCGAGGCTCGGGTTTGCTGCCTCCAGCCGTCCCATACCGGTACGGATCCCCTGTACGTATAGCAACGAAGAACTTTTCCCGTACCGGGTATAGCAACCGAGAGCAACCTAAAATCCAACTTTTTGGACTTTAGTGCTTGGGATTCATCCACTAACCTCGGTACACGTGCCATAGGTCGGAACACAGTCAACGACCCTCCAGAAAATCTGGAAAAGCTCAGTTCTCACATTTAACACTCGAACATTGCAATTTGCAAAGTCCAGTGCGTCACATTCACCCCTCCTAAAAAGAGGTTTCGTCCGCGAAACTCGAAATTAAAGTCATACCTCATGACTCCATCTGAAAGAGATGGGGATAGCGCTCTCGAAGCGCACTCTCTAGCTCCCACGTGGCCTCCCGCTCCTCGTGGTTGCTCCAAAGGACTTTCGCATAAGAAAGCTCCCGGTTCCTCAACTTCTTCACCTCGCGAGCCAAAATCTTCACGCTCCTCGAAGCTCAAATCGTCCCTCGGCTCAATGGTGTAGCATCCAAAACATGAGCCGGATCATGTATATACTTCCTGAGGACCGATACATAGAAGACATTGTGTACACCCGATAGGTTCGGCGGTAGAGCAAGTCTATACGCTACGGCCCACACGCTCAAGAATCTCATACGGTCCAATGAAACGGGGCTCAACTTACCCCGGATCCCAAATCTCTCGACTCCTCGGGTCGGCGAGACTTTCGAAAGACATGGTCTCCAATCGAAACTCCAAGTCTCGTCGACGCCTATCGGCATAGCTCTTCCGCCTACTGCGGGTCAACAACCGCTCCCTACCAACGCGAACCTTGTCCTCTGTTTCCTGGAGCACATCTGGGCCTAAAGCCAAACTCTCACCAACTTCACTCCAGTGAAGTGGCGATCTACACTTCCGTCCATAGAGTGCTTCAAATGGCGCCATCTTGATGCTTGCTTGATAACTGTTGTTATAAGCAAACTCTGCCATCGGTAGATGCTGCGACCATCCTCCCTGGAAGTCGATCACGCAGGCTCGAAGCATATCCTCGAGTGTTTGTATAGTACGCTCTGACTGCCCGTCACTCTGAGGGTGGAAAGCAGTGCTGAAGTCCAGTCGAGTACCCAAGGCGTCCTGCAGACTCCTCCAAAAGTGTGACACAAAACGTGTGTCCCTGTCCGATACAATCGAGGTAGGTACTCCGTGAAGTCGCACAATCTCGTCCAAGTAAACCTGTGCGAGTCTCTCTCTAGTCCAAGTAGTATGGATAGGTATGAAATGTGCCGATTTTGTCAACCTATCCACGATCACCCAAATAGCATCATGCCGGCGAGAGCGGGCGGTCCATCGTCACAAAGTCCATGGTGATCTTCTCCCACTTCCACACTGGAATCGGTAAGCTCTGCAATTTCCCGGCGAGGACTCTATGCTCAGCCTTCACTTGTTGGCAAGTTAAACATCGAGCTACAAACTCGCCAACGTCCTTTTTCATCCCGGGCCACCAATAGTGTAACTTCAAATCCTTATACATCTTGGTGCCTCCCGGATGTATAGCATACGGTGCACGGTGTGCCTCTAGGAGAATCTCCTCTTTAAGCGTCGGTGCCGCCGGTACACAAATCCGCCCACGGAATCTCATCAAGTCACCATCGTCCACACTAAAATCACCGGTGCAACCATCAACCATTTTCGCTCGAACCCTTTGCAACTCCACATCAAGAGCTTGCTTTTCCTTTATCCTTTCAAATAAAGTGGGTTGCACCACCAAAGTCATCAACCTCATAGGTGTGTCAGGAGTCACTACCTCCAACTCTAACCGCTTCATCTGCTCGATCAACGGCGGTTGAGTAACTATCATCATCGCTAAGTTTTCCGTCGATTTCCTACTTAGCGCATCAGCCACCACGTTAGCCTTGCCCGGGTAGTAAAGTATCGTCAAATCATAATCCTAGAGGAGCTCCAACCATCTGCGCTGCCTCAAGTTCAATTCCTTCTGGGTGAACAGATACTTTAAGCTCTTGTGATCCGTATACACTTCACACCGCTCACCATAAAGATAGTGGCGCCATAGCTTCAGTGCGAACACTACAGCCGCCAACTCCAAATCGTGAGTAGGATAATTCCTTTCATATTCCTTCAGCTGGCGTGAAGCATACGCGATCACCTTTCCATCCTGCATCAACACGCAACCCAATCCATTAAAGGAAGCATCACTATAAATCACATACCCTACTCCAGCAACTGGCAGGGTTAGGATTGGCGCGGTAGTCAGTCGCAGCTTCAACTCTTGAAAGCTTCTCTCACACGCATCATTCCAAATGAACTTGGTTCCTTTATGCGTGAGCCTCGTGAGGGGAGTAGATAACTTAGCAAATCCCTCAACAAACCTCCCGTAGTAGCCGGCCAAACCAATAAAACTCCGTATCTCTGTGACACTCGTCGGTCTTGGCCAATCCTTGACGGCTTCAATCTTCTTGGGATCCACGGCTATACCTGATCCTGAAATCACATGGCCCCAAAACGCCACCTCTCTAAGCCAGAACTCGCATTTCTTCAACTTGGCATAGAGTCTCTTTTCCCGAAGCACTTGAAGTACAAGTCTCAAGTGTTCCTCGTGATCCGCATCACTTCGGGAATAAACCAAAATGTCGTCGATAAACACTACGACAAATCTATCCAGATATGGCCTGAAGACACGGTTCATCAAATCCATAAAAGCTGCCGGGGCATTAGTAAGCCCAAACGGCATCACAGTGAACTCATAGTGTCCATACCGTGTCCTGAAAGCCGTCTTCGATTGTAACATACTGGACTTGCGCAAATTGCGGAGTTCGAGTATTCGACGTGAGTTCGGAGCTTTTCCAGATTTTCTGGAGGGTCGTTGACTATGTTCCGACCTAGAGCACGTGTACCGAGGCTAGCGGATGAATCCTAAGCACTAAAGGCCAAAAAGGTGGATTTTAGGTTGGTCGCGGATTGAGGTCTGGAGGGTCTGTACCGGTACAGAAATTGTTGCTATACCGGTACAGGATGGATTCTGTACCGGTATGGGAGAGCTGATGGACGCCAATCCGAGCCTCGGGTTTGGCTGTTTCGCAGGGTCTATACCGGTATGGGATGGCTTGTACTGCGTGGCGATTTCGACGATTTGAAGCTGCGGGGGTTTTTAGCTATTGTTGCACTTCTATTAGTGCAAGCCTTGCCCCTAGGGTTTCCCTTTGTGTTCTTCACAGCAAGAGGAGAGGTAAGAGCTCCCTCCACTCCATCTCCTTCTTCTCTCCTTGGTTTGGATGGGTTTTTGAGGATTAAAAACCTCTCTTTGCTCTCTTTTGCTTGGTAGAGCCTTTTTCCTCCATTGTTGGAGCTTAGAGCTTGGTGAGTGGAGCTTTGTGGTGGATCAAACTTCAACCCTTGGGCCTTTTGGACTTGGTTTGAAGCTTCTTAGAGGTAAGCAACAAGCTCTCTTCACTTAGATTCGGTTTTTGGAGGTTTCTTTGAGATGAAACCCTAGTTTTGGATTCTAGGGTTAGAATTTGGGGATTTTCGATTTAGGGCCTTTGGGACCTAATTGATGGGTTTAGAACTTTGGTTTAGGTTGGATTAGAAGGACTCTAACTCCCATTTGGAGATCGAGAGAGTTTCCTTCGCACTCGGTGAGTTTTCTCCAACCTTTTGTGGAATTTCTTAAAGTGTGAACTCATGGTTCAACTTCTTAGCTTGTAACTCCTAGGGTGTGCTTCTTAGGACTCAAGGAGTGATTATCGAAGCTTCGTTAGCGGTTCGAAGCAACGCTACACGCACTTGGTGGGTTTGGCTTCATGAGCATAGGGGCAAATGGCTCCTAAGTGCTTATTCGGTTTGATTTAATTATTTTGAATGCATATTCATGCTAAATAGATTTATTATGAATTTTGAATCACTTAAAATGCATGCCTTATGTATGATAAAATTTTCTCTCTATATAGTAGAGCTATCTGGGTTAAATTGCATGCATGTGGGGGTGGTTCTTGTGGGCGCCTGGGAGTGTGCCATTTATGGTGATTATAGCTTAAATAATGTTAATTGTGAACATTAAACTTGTGTTGGAACTTAGAAAAGCTTAAGTGTCATCAAGCGGCACTTAACTTAGAAAACTATGAAACTGCAACATAGAGACTTGACATAGGCCACTTGACATCTACTATATTCCATGTTAGAGACATGATGACATAGAGATAGGCCTTTTGGACATTTGTACATTCCATGTTAAAGACATGACGATTTGGGACATATGACGAGTTTTGAGACTATATGCCATTGTGCTCATTCGCACAAGCTTGTGAGGGTCGCTCCCTACAAGCCGGCACTCCGGAGTTGGCCAACGCGTTTCATGTATTCGCCGTGCGGGATTGGGCGCCGAAGTGGATTGCCGTAGGACAGTCTCATTCCTAGGGTGGGAATGTTGACTACTACGGGGCCATTAGGCTCGGCATTTGGGCTAGGCAGCCTTCGGGTGGGCATCGGCCATATCGCCTTCGGGTTGATCTTATTGTACTTAAACTTAAAGCAGTTTAAAGAAAATTGTGGATTTGATTAGAATAGTAAACTTCAACACTTTACTATCATTTGTGGACATTGTGGACTTTGACTAGAATAGTAAACTTTAACACTTTACTATCATTTGTGGACATTGTGGACTTTGACTAGAATAGTAAACTTTAACACTTTACTATCATTTGTGGACATTGTGGACTTTGACTAGAATAGTAAACTTCAACACTTTACTATCATTTGTGGACATTGTGGATTGACTAGAATAGTAAACTTCAATTCTTTACTATTAAATTTTGGGAACATTATACTAGTAGTTGTACTTACTAATCATGCTTAGATTAGTCGTTTGCTTATGCTTATTTATGCTAAGTAGAAAGCATGTTTAGTAGCTCACATGTTTATTTTACATGTCGTTTGCTTTACTTATGCATAGTTTATCGTTTACCTGTTTAGTTTTGGGCCTAGTGGAGCATGCAACTGAAGTCAGTAATTGCCCACTGGGAACTATTAATTAATAGTTCTCACGCCCTCTTTTTCTAATGTGTTTCAGAGCCTTCGGCACCGGCGGAGGCAAGGGATCGCGGCAAGGGAGTCGCGTCTAGTTAGCTCCTAGTAGCTTTACTCTCTTTTAGATGGTTCTACTTTTCTCTCTTTTGGTATTTGTGAGAGAGAGATTTTTGTCTCCCGGTATAGAGACTACCATGTACCTTTTATAGCTTTTGGTTGTGGAGTTTTGGTTGTATTTATTTTTATACTTCATAGTGGCTGTTAGTGCTTTATTTCCTATGTAGAGATCTAGTTGTTTTATTTCGCTCTGATACTACTAGCTGCCTCTTTCTTGTTGATTATTTTTCGTTTTTGTTAGACGCCTTGTCTGTTGTAGACATACGGCGGGTCTGGGCCCGCGCCTGGCGGGCTTCCGCCAGGTCCCGGGCGTGATGCCAGTTAAATTGGTATCAGAGCCTAGGGTTGAGTCTTCTTGTGGACCTAGCAAACCTTAGGCCGGTTGGACTATAGGATATAGGCTCGTGAGAGACGAGGTCTATTTAACTTGTGGGCGAAAGTATTAAGATTGGGTATCTTGAATAACTCTAGTAAGTAGAGTTGGATCGAGGTGTATAGCTTCTAACTCCGCGGACGGTTACGTTGGCGGCCTACAACGTAACATCGGGAGTTAGTTGTGAAACACACTTCATTACTTTCGCATGATTTGGGTATTGTTGAGTGGGGCTGCGATAGCGTGGGTTTTATTAACTTGCGCTTTAGTGATGTTGTGGCGTCTTGTTGACGACCCGCTCTAAGTTTGTTGGAGCGGATGACGCGACAACGTTTGGGGAAGTGGAGATGTCCACTACCCCCGGATCCAGTGAGGTCCGTGAGTGAGGTGCCTACTTGCGGCTCTCACTAGTTTGGCGACTCGGCGAGCGACACCGGCTCAACGACGGCGAGAATGCGCACATGAAACACACAGGAGAGATCCTTACTGCAACAGGTGGTTTTCCCGTGATGGCTGAGGAAGCAGAGCGAGAGTGACTCATGGATTGCCCAACGAGTTCGAGAGGTGTAATCCCAGAATCCTCGATGGAGAGAAGGACGACCACTGGATCGTAAGGAAGTGGTCGATGCAGATGGAGAAACTATTTTCGCGACACATTCGTGGAAGAGAGAGGCGGTTTGGCTCGCCGATCACCACCGGAAGATGAAGTCTATAGCCGGTGGTTGGATATTCGGGATAACACCAATGCGATATGGTGACGACTACTTGAGGGAGGTTCAAGGAACTCCCGTTGAGGCTTTACTTCAATGTCAGTGTCAAGGAAAAAGTCGGAACAGTATCTGTGGATATGCCCCAAGGGAAGCGGACTGTGGCCGAGTACGAATGGGAGTTCCCTCGACTCCCCGATGGTGTGCCGTTGTAGTGCGGGACTGTGAGGACTTCGGCCGTTGATCTTTCGGTTGGCGCAACATCCCAATCTTCAGACTTGCCAAGATGTGGTAAACTGCGCGCTCGTCGAGAAGGCTTAGATTAAGGATTTGGGCTAGAGGCCCATGACCGAGGGTGCGAGTCAGACGCACTCTGGGAGGCAACCTGTTTAGAGACAGACGGAGGAGCCACAACAGGCCCCGAACGGCCGCATGTATACGGTTCAGACTGAGGAGGCGATGGCAGCCGAGGTGGTGACTACTTGTTTTGGTTCGCACTATGATTTTCAAGTGTGTGTTGGTTGATGCCGGTGCTTTGCACCTATCCTTTGATCGGCTATTTGCCGAGATGCATTGCATCACGTTTGATCGCTGTTTGTGATGAGGATTAGCCTTGACTGAGACGGTTAGTCTGCGGGTTGTGGGTAGCTTTCTGCTATGCTATTTGGATCTCACGACTATTGCATTAGTTGCATCCCTGGATCGGCTGTTTGCCGGAGGGTGCTCGGGACGACCCGTGCTGGACCGATTGTAGGCTGCGGAGCTCTGGGCCCTTTGGGCGAGCGCGATTAGCTGTGAGTGACGACCGCCGGTGCCGGGTAGGGCAAAGTTTTGGTCAGGACGGTAGTCCGAGTTTTGACCCAAGAGCGTGGAATGCCACGTGTGGGATCGTGAGATCGAGGATACACCGAGTGTGTAGTGAACCGACCCGAGAATTTCTAGCATTGATCATTCTTCGATGTTAATAGGATGATCAGATGATCGGGTGTGTCGTTTCGAACACCCTACCTTGCGAGAAGGTCTTGCGTGCCAACAAATAGATTGGCTTTCGTGGTGTGGAGTTGTGAGGTACCTTGTATCTTGGGACTTGCGAGCTGATTTAACTCGCCTTGGGATTTTGAGCACGAAATAGTGCATGTTGAGGATTTGTCCCACTGGTTGTGGTGACTATCTCCCTTACCTAAAACTAGGTAAGTATTGGAGAGGATTTGGGGCCTAACTGGCCATTACCTTTGGTTGTTCGAGGATCCTCAGATTGAAGGATACCTTTGGAGTTGTTGATGCTCTCCTGACGGAGTCACGAATTGTGAGCTCAAGTGGCAGGGAGATCTTTGCATTTCGTGTTTCGCTTCGTGAGAAACACCCTACGGTTGAGGTAGGACACCGTAGGGTCGTTTCGACTATACTTCGCCATCGTGATCTAAAGTGAATCACGATTGGGCCTTAGCTCGGCTGTAGAGGCTCGTTGATCGTTTCGATTAGTCTTGTGATATTGGCGTACTCGATCGAATCGTATTGCAATCGGGAGTAATACCTTTTTGTGTTGGTGTTTGAGGCTGCACCTCAAGCGAATGTTGGCACCTGTTTGGGACATCACGGGGATTAGCGTGACGTTGCTGAAGCCTGTAGTACTTCACCAACGTTAGGGTCTTGCGGAATGATAATTCCAAGCCCTCTAGATGGATTGGTGGAACCGGTCGTAGACGGCCATGGGTATTCAGGAAGATCTACAAGGATCAAGCGTGGAAGCGTCGAGGTGAGCGAAGTGTAAACTCTCCTTTGTAGGATCAAGTGGTCGGGAAGAATTCGTGAGGAAAGTACCAGTGCGATTTTTCCCTTGTTCGGATGTTGCATGTGGAATCAAGCTCCTTGCAATGGAGACTTCGTGGAAGAGTGGTCGAGATCGACGTTACGGTCGATGGTCACTTTTACGGTGACATTGATAGAGAGCTACTACTAATTGTAAATGGAACCCTCTCTATCACTTGAGTTGAGCTCGTGACTATGGATACAGGGTATCGATGCTAAGGAAGCATTGTGGAGAAGAAATTTTGAATGATTCGTTTCGAGCGCTTGAGCAGTTAGTGTTATGAGATTCCCTACCGAAGATAAGCTCTCGGCGTAGGCTTATGAAGAGTTTACTTGAGACATCAAGTTGAGACTAAGGGAATGACCTTAGTAGATCGAGGATGTGTGTGGGATATGGTTCTTGACCATATGTATAGAAGAGGAACAGTGAGTACCACCCCAGTGGTGGAGTTGAGATTACTGTGGAGGCATTGAGGTGCAATGCCGATTGGTGAATCGGGTAACCATCTCTGGAGAACAAATTGGACGACTTGTCGAATGTCGCGACAATTAGAAGAGACGATCATTATGGATTGGATTTACACTCAGTAGTGCAATCTCTTAACAAGATCTGACTTTGAGCTGAGCAAGCGTTGTTGGGATTAGAGCCAACGATTAGATATTGTATCACATCTCTTTAGTAAGCATTCCGATGGAGTGTTGATGGATAAGGTAACGGGTTTGAACCCCTGGTTCTTGCTACGAGCGGTATTGTTGGATCCGACTCGGAGAGCTTTATAACGGAATTTCCAATTGTATGAGTAAAATTGAGGCAGAGCTAGGCTTCGCCCTCGACTAAGACGAGGAAGGTGAGGACTAGAATTCAGCTTTTGGGAGCACTTGGTTTTGATGATGACCAACTGAATAGCTTGTCGAACAAGCGCAAGTGAGAGAAGGAACTTCTCGGAGAAGACTTGAAGTTGTTTTACTGATGGCTCGGGATGTAAAAAGGATGTTGGCGAGTTAGTAGCTCGTTGTCTAACTTGCCAACAAGTGAAGGCTGAGCATAGAATTTTCGCGGGGAAATTGTTGAGCCTACCGATTCCAGTGTGGAAGTGAGAGAAGAACGCCATGATTTTCGTGATGGGATTGCCTCGCTCACAGGGCGGGCGTGACGCTATATGGGTGATCGTGGATAGGTTGACGAAATCGGCGTATTTCATACCTATCCATACTACTTGGACTAGAGAGAGACTCGCACGGATATATTTGGATAAGAATGTGCGACCACACGGAGCACCTACATCAATTGTATCGGACCGGGACACGTTTTGTGTCACACTTTTGGAGGAGTCTGCTGGACGCCTTAGGTGCTCGGCGGACTTCGCTTTTCACCCTCGAGTGACGAGCGGTCGGAGCGTACTATCGACTCTAGAGGACATGCTTCGAGCATGTGTGATTGACTTCCGGGGAGGATGGTCGCATCTACCTATGGCGGAGTTTGCTTATAACAATAGTTATCAAGCAAGTATCAAGATGGCACCGTTCGAGGCATTATATGGACGAAAGTGCGATCGCCACTTCATTGGAGTGAAGTGGGCGAAAGATTGGCTTTAGGCCCTGAAGTGCTCCAGGAAGCAAAGGATAAAGTTCGAATCGCTCGGGAGCGACTACTGACGGCCCAGAGTAGGCAGAGGAGCTATGCAGATAGACGCCGACGAGACTTGGAGTTTCAGATTGGAGATCATGTTTTCATGAAAGTTTCGCCGTCAAGGGAATTCGGAGATTTGGAATTCGAGGCTAGTTGAGCCCTCGGTTCATTGGACTATATGAGATCTTGGAACGTATAAGTCCGGTAGCGTATCGACTTGCTCTACCACCGAACCTATCGGGCGTGCACAACGTCTTTCATGTATCGGTCCTTCGAAAATTTGTTCACGATCCGGCTCGTGTATTGGAGGCTGTACCCTTAGAGCTGCGGGAGGATTTGACCTTCGAGGAGCAACCCGTAAAGATCTTGGCTCGTGAGGTGAAGAAATTGCGGAATCGGGACATTCCGTACGTGAAGGTTCTTTGGAGCAACCACGAGGTGCGAGAGGCCACGTGGGAGCCTGAGAGCGCACTGCAGGAGCGCTATCCCCATCTCTTTCAGATGGAATCTTGAGGTATGAGTTCGCTTTAGAGTTTCGCGGACGAAACTCCTTTTAGGAGGGTGAATGTAACATCTTGGACTTGCGCAAATTGCGGAGTTCGAGTATTCGACGTGAGTTCGGAGCTTTTCCGCATTTTACGGAGGGTCGTTGACTATGTTCCGACCTAGAGCACGTGTACCGAGGCTAGCGGATGAATCCTAAGCACTAAAGTCCAAAAAGTTGGATTTTAGGTTGCTCTCGGATTGAGGTACGGAGGGTGCATGCAGTACAGAAATTGTTGCTATACCGGTACAGAAATTGTTGCTATACCGGTACAGGATGGATTCTGTACCGGTATGGGAGAGCTGATGGACGCCAATCCGAGCCTCGGGTTTGGCTGTTTCGCAGGGTCTATACCGGTATGGGATGGCTTGTACCGGTACAGCCTGGCAGATTTCGAGCAGTTTGAACTGCAGGGGGTTTTTAGCTATTGTTGCACTTCTATTAGTGCAAGCCTTGCCCCTAGGGTTTCCCTTTGTGTTCTTCACAGCAAGAGGAGAGGTAAGAGCTCCCTCCACTCCATCTCCTTCTTCTCTCCTTGGTTTGGATGGGTTTTTGAGGATTAAAAACCTCTCTTTGCTCTCTTTTGCTTGGTAGAGCCTTTTTCCTCCATTGTTGGAGCTTAGAGCTTGGTGAGTGGAGCTTTGTGGTGGATCAAACTTCAACCCTTGGGCCTTTTGGACTTGGTTTGAAGCTTCTTAGAGGTAAGCAACAAGCTCTCTTCACTTAGATTCGGTTTTTGGAGGTTTCTTTGAGATGAAACCCTAGTTTTGGATTCTAGGGTTAGAATTTGGGGATTTTCGATTTAGGGCCTTTGGGACCTAATTGATGGGTTTAGAACTTTGGTTTAGGTTGGATTAGAAGGACTCTAACTCCCATTTGGAGATCGAGAGAGTTTCCTTCGCACTCGGTGAGTTTTCTCCAACCTTTTGTGGAATTTCTTAAAGTGTGAACTCATGGTTCAACTTCTTAGCTTGTAACTCCTAGGGTGTGCTTCTTAGGACTCAAGGAGTGATTATCGAAGCTTCGTTAGCGGTTCGGAGCAACGCTACACGCACTTGGTGGGTTTGGCTTCATGAGCATAGGGGCAAATGGCTCCTAAGTGCTTATTCGGTTTGATTTAATTATTTTGAATGCATATTCATGCTAAATAGATTTATTATGAATTTTGAATCACTTAAAATGCATGCCTTATGTATGATAAAATTTTCTCTCTATATAGTAGAGCTATCTGGGTTAAATTGCATGCATGTGGGGGTGGTTCTTGTGGGCGCCTGGGAGTGTGCCATTTATGGTGATTATAGCTTAAATAATGTTAATTGTGAACATTAAACTTGTGTTGGAACTTAGAAAAGCTTAAGTGTCATCAAGCGGCACTTAACTTAGAAAACTATAAAACTGCAACATAGAGACTTGACATAGGCCACTTGACATCTACTATATTCCATGTTAGAGACATGATGACATAGAGATAGGCCTTTTGGACATTTGTACATTCCATGTTAAAGACATGACGATTTGGGACATATGACGAGTTTTGAGACTATATGCCATTGTGCTCATTCGCACAAGCTTGTGAGGGTCGCTCCCTACAAGCCGGCACTCCGGAGTTGGCCAACGCGTTTCATGTATTCGCCGTGCGGATTGGGCGCCGAAGTGGATTGCCGTAGACGCCTCATTCCTAGGGTGGGAATGTTGACTACTACGGGGCCATTAGGCTCGGCATTTGGGCTAGGCAGCCTTCGGGTGGGCATCGGCCATATCGCCTTCGGGTTGATCTTATTGTTCTTAAACTTAAAGCAGTTTAAAGGAAATTGTGGATTTGATTAGAATAGTAAACTTCAACACTTTACTATCATTTGTGGACATTGTGGACTTTGACTAGAATAGTAAACTTTAACACTTTACTATCATTTGTGGACATTGTGGACTTTGACTAGAATAGTAAACTTTAACACTTTACTATCATTTGTGGACATTGTGGACTTTGACTAGAATAGTAAACTTCAACACTTTACTATCATTTGTGGACATTGTGGATTGACTAGAATAGTAAACTTCAATTCTTTACTATTAAATTTTGGGAACATTATACTAGTAGTTGTACTTACTAATCATGCTTAGATTAGTCGTTTGCTTATGCTTATTTATGCTAAGTAGAGACAGCATGTTTAGTAGCTCACATGTTTATTTTACATGTCGTTTGCTTTACTTATGCATAGTTTATCGTTTACCTGTTTAGTTTTGGGCCTAGTGGAGCATGCAACTGAAGTCAGTAATTGCCCACTGGGAACTATTAATTAATAGTTCTCACGCCCTCTTTTTCTAATGTGTTTCAGAGCCTTCGGCACCGGCGGAGGCAAGGGATCGCGGCAAGGGAGTCGCGTCTAGTTAGCTCCTAGTAGCTTTACTCTCTTTTAGATGGTTCTACTTTTCTCTCTTTTGGTATTTGTGAGAGAGAGATTTTTGTATCCCGGTATAGAGACTACCATGTACCTTTTATAGCTTTTGGTCGTGGAGTTTTGGTTGTATTTATTTTTATACTTCATAGTGGATGTTAGTGCTTTATTTCCTATGTAGAGATCTAGTTGTTTTATTTCGCTCTGATACTACTAGATGCCTCTTTCTGTTGATTATTTATCGTTTTTGTTAGACGCCTTGTATGTTGTAGACATACGGCGGGTCTGGGCACGCGCCGGGCGTGACATCGATACATCCTCAGGCTTGATCTTCAGCTGATGATATCCCGACTGCAAGTCGATCTTGGAGTACACGCTTGATCCCTGAAGCTGATCAAACAGATCATCGATCCTCGGCAACGGATACTTATTCTTAATCGTGACTTTATTGAGTTCACGATAGTCCATACACAAACGAAGTGATCCGTCCTTCTTCTTCACAAAAAGAACCGGCGCTCCCCAAGGTGACACGCTCGGTCTCACATAACCTTTATCCAAAAGGTCCTGCAACTGTGCCTTCAGCTCTTTCAACTCTGCTGGTGCCATCCTATAGGGTGCCTTTGAGATTGGAGTAGTCCCAGGGACGAGATCTACTACAAACTCAATCTCCCTATCCGGCGGCATTCCGGGTAGCTCACCGGAAACACATCCCGGAACTCCCTCACCACAGAATATCCTCAATCCTAGGAGAGCCCTCAACAGCTCGGAGTGCAATACTAGCCAACTAGGCTAGGCGCCCACTGCTACTCAACTGCCTAGCTCGCGAGGAGCTAATAGTCATCGCAAACAGCGAACCACAGCAACCCCGAAACACAACCTCCTCGTGACCGGGCTCTCTAAAAGTCACGATCGACTCACACAATCGATCGTAGCAAAGTACGGGTCAACCAATCCATGCCCAAAACTATGTCAAACTCTCCAAGTTTGCGCACCACAAATAGGTCCGCGGGCATAATCCAATCCCCAATCTGAACTGGGCAACTAATACAACACTCTCGAACATCTATAGAATGTCCCGGTATAACCACTCGTCCCGACTGTGACAAAGGTGTCCTAGGGATGTGATGCAACTCGGCAAACAGCCGATCAATAAAAGAGCAAGATGCACCGGTATCAAATAAAGCACGAACTCGAATCTTTGGAAATCAAAATGATACTGCAACGACATCCTCACCGCCGCCCGCCTCGATCACGGGCGGCATACAAACGCCCACTCGGGCCCTGTCGAGACCCCTCGCGCTGCCTCTGTGCAGAAGATCTCCCGGCTTTGGTAGGATCTGCAGTGTCCCGGTGGAACACAGTGAAGCCGGTGCTGAAGCTGTCGACGGTGTGGGGGCAGATCCCCTCGGACACTCTGACTGGAAGTGGCCCTCCTGACCACAAGAGTAGCATCGGCCCCGACCCTGCGGGCACTGTCGGGGGTGATGGGGGCCGCTGCAAATCACACAACGTGGTGCCTGCCGTCGATCTGGTCCTCGGCGCTGCTGGGGGGTACCCCGTCCTCGTGACTGCCTCCTGGGGTACTTTGGCGGTTTCCTCGAGTGCGTCTGACTCGCACCCTCGCCGGCGGGCCTCTTGCCCTTACCCCGATCCAAGCCTTCCTGCCGCTCCTTCATCACTATCGCGCCCCGCTCCACAATGAGAGCGCGATTTACCACCTCACGGTAAGTGCGCAGGTTAGCGGACTGCACCAGCCTATAGATAGAAGGCCTCAGCCCACTCTCGAAGATCCCTGGCCTTGTCCTCGTCGTCCCGCACAACGAAAGGTACACAAAGGTGTAGAAGCTCGGTAAACTCCCGCTCGTACTCGCCATCCGTCTCCACGACGCAAGGCGCAAGTGCATCTCCATCCGTCGCCGAACACTATCGGGAAGTAGTGCTCGAGTAGCGATCCCTTGAACCTCGTCCAAGTCATCGATGCCAAGTCGGTGCTCGGGTTCTCTGGATGTCCCGCCACCACCGATAGGCCTCGCCGTCCGGATGGTGAGTGGCGAGCCAAACTCGTCCCTCTCTCAACAAAAGTACCGCGAAAACGACTTCTCCATGTGCATAAGCCACTTCTCGACAATCCAATGATCCACGTTCTCGCCGTCGAACACACGTGGACTGCACCTCCTGAACTCATTGAGGCGGCTCATCAGTCGGTCTCGCTCTAGCCCCTCAACCATCGTCGGGAAAACCGCTCCTCCTGGAGGTATCTGAACTGGTGGTGCCGTCGCCACCCTCTCCTGCCGTGCCACAGACGGCGCACGGCAAGGATCCGGCGCCGGAGTCGCCGCCTTGCACTACCACCTCGCCGGAGCCGGTGGTACAGTGCCTCTCTGGCCCCCGGGCACCGCGGCAAGAAGGTCCTCAAGTCGCTTCATCCTCTCGTCCCGTCGGCGCGCCGCCTCGGCTCGCCGGGCCGCCGCCGTTCTTGAGCCACAAGGTCGGTGAGGACCGCCACCGATCCCTCGGCTCGCGGACCTCGCCGGACTCGAAGTAGGCGAGGTCTCGACCTCCTCAAGGCGTGCCATGTTATCCCCGACGGATTGGGAGCGAGTAATAGGCATCAACCCTGCAACAACATAAAAGCGCAAGTTAATAAAACCCACGCTATCGCAATCCCCACTCAGAAACCCAAATCATGCGAAAGTAAAGAAGCGTGCTTTCTACTAACTCCCGATGTTACGTTGTCGGCCGCCAACGTAACCCTCCGCGAAGCTAGACGTTATACACTTCGATTCAACTTCAACTATTTAGAGTTATAATAAAACCCAAACAAGTACTTTCGCTCACAAGTTAAATAGACCTCGTCTCTCGCGACCCCATTTTCTATTGTTCAAACCTAAGGTTTACTAGGTCCTCTACGACGTCACCCTAGGCTCGATACCAAATTAATCTGTCACGCCCCGGGGTCGGCAGGACCTTCCCCAAAGTGTGCCCAGACCCGCCATATGTCAACACATACAAGGCGTCTAACTAAAAACAGCGGAATTAAAACATCATAAGGCTACAACTATGAACATCAGAGCCACAACTAAACAAGAACCAAACCACAAGTAAAAGAAAGTGAAGCGTCTAAATCACTAACATAGAAATAGAGAGTAGTACAAAGTTAACAACATAACCTCTCAAATACACAAAAGTGGTGGTCTCTATACAAGGTAAAAACACTCCATCTCTCACAAAATAAAACAAGAGAAATGGTGGACCACCTATCGCGCAACTCGTCGAATGTCGCTACCCCGAGGCGACACCCTTGCCGCGGACCCCCGGCCTCCCCGATGCGTATGCGCGAAGTAAACGAAACAAAGGCGTGAGAACTATAACTTATAGTTCCCAGTGGGTAATTACTGACCTGAACCATTGCACCACTAGGCCCAAAGAGAAGAGCGTAAATAGGCGATATAAATGAACGGTAATTAAAGCATAAAGAAGTGCTACCATAACACATGATTCAACTCTGCTATCATAAGTCCATGATCTAACGTATAAGCATGATATGTTTTACTTTAACCAACAAGTATACTAAAATGTAATTAAAGCATTATTAAGTATACTATACCATCGAGCAATGTCCACATAATCCAACTACTAAGCCCTATCTAGTAGTGATTGTCATTTAGTAAAGTTGAATGTCCAAGTTCAATTCTCTTTCACTAGGATTTACCATAGTAATCCAACTTGTTCCACCTAAGTACCGTGGTAGCCCAACATCCCCCGCAAGGAATGAGTCTGTCCCAACGGTCCCGTAGGTTTCTCAACACCGCACGCGCGAACGAATCGCGAAGGCCAACTCCGGAGTGCCGGCTTGTAGGGAGCGACCCTCACAAGCATGTGCGAAAGAGCACAAATGGCAACAAGTAAAGTCAAGTCCCAAGTCCAAACCTCATGTCTTAACATGGAAATAGTAACTAGTATCCCTAAGGTCTAGTTCAATTGTTCTCATGACACTAAATTTTCTATGTCAAGTTCATTCACGAGCCTAATGCCGCTTGATGACATTAGCTCACTATTCTACACTTTTGATGCCAAGCCAATGCCGCTTAATGACAAGGGCTTTTCTCCTATGTCATACATAGTTCTATGTTCTCAAACACATGCCAAATTCCTCTTAAACACATAGTTTCAAGTTTACAAATAGAATGCTACCAAGCTTCTCTCACATGCATACGTCGCTACTATATAGAGCAAAATTGCGTTACACATAACGTATGTATCTTAAGCATTCTAAAATTCACAAATAAATCAAATAGCATGAAAATGAACTAATTTTCATTTAACCATAAGCAAATAAGCACCAATGAGAATTTCTCATTGTGCTAGGTGAGGCCAAACCCACCGTCGCTCCAAGCGTCGCTCCGAACCGCTAACGAAGCTTCGATTCCTACTCCTAGTACCCTACAAAGTAGATCCTAGGAGTTACAACCTCAAGAGATAAGTCTTGAGTTCAAACTTTAAACATCTAGGTTAAAGTCAAGAAATACTCACCTAAAAGTGCAACAATCCTCTTAGAAATTCCAAAAGGAAGCTAGATCCCTCCCAAGGCAACCTAAACAAAAGTTCTAAACCATTCAAAAGGAATCTAAAAGCCCCAAATCAAAAAGCCCCAAATAAAACCCTAATTCCCAAAATCTAGGGTTTCATCTATAGAGAAGCAACCAAACTCGAATCTAAAGGAAATGGAGAAGTTGCTTACCTCTTAGAAGCTCTAATCAAGGCTCTAGAGTCACCAAAGTTGAAGATCTTCCTTCAACTAGCTCCCAATTCAAGCTTCCAACCTTCCCTCATGGTGGAAAATGCACCAACAAGCAAAAGAGAGAGAAGAGGGAGATCAATCCACAAGTAAACAACCAAAAACCCAAAGAGAAGTAAATGGATAGAGAGAGAAGCTCTCTTACCTTCCTTCCCTTTGTTCTCAGCACAAGAGAGAAGCCCTAAGGGCTGTGGTGCTATATTAGAAGCAACAAAATGCCCATAAGCCCCTGCAGTTTCGGATTTTCGAAATCGCGTCAGACCGTGGCACCTGCTGCAATGCCCAAACCCGAGGCTCGGGTTTGTCGCTTCCAGTCCCATACCGGTACAGATCCTCTCGTATAGCAACCAAGCATAGCACCATTGGCCTTTCTGCTTCCCGCACTCTAACTCCCCCGCCCCGATAACTACTAAAATCCAGCTTTTTGGATTTTAGTGCTTGGGATTCATCCACTAACCTCGGTACACGTGCCATAGGTCGGAACACAGTCAACGACCCTCCAGAAAATCTGGAAAAGCTCAGTTCTCACATTTAACACTCGAACATTGCAATTTGAAAAGTCCAGTGCGTCACAGGAAACTTTCTCGATCTCCAAATGGGAGCCAGAGTACTTCCAATCCAACCTAAATCAAAGTTCTAAACCCATCAATTAGGTCCCAAAGGCCCTAAATCGAAAATCCCCAAATCCTAACCCTAGAATCCCATTCTAGGGTTTCATCTCACAAAAACCCACAAATACCAAAACTAGAGGAAGTAGATCATTCACATACCTCTAAGAAGCTCAAAACCAAGCTCAAAAAGCCCTAGGCTTGAAGCTTGATCCACCACAAAGCTCCAACCACCAAGCTCCGAGCTCCAACAATGGTGGCAGAGGCTCTATCAAGCAAAAAGAGCAAAGGAGAGGGTTTTAATCCTCTAAAAATCCAACCTAAACCCTAGAAAACACAAGGGAGTAGAGAGAGGCTCCTCCTACCTCTTGCTGCAATAGGGGTGCTCAAATGGAGCCCTAGGGTGTGTGGTACACTAATAGGAATGCTACAATAGCTAAAAACCCCCTGCAGTTCAAACTGCTCGAAACTGCCAGTTTGTACCGGTACAAATTCATTTTGTACCGGTATAAACCCTACGAAGCAGCCAAACCCGAGCCTCGGGTTCGCCAAGTCTGCCCATTTTATACCGGTATAAATCTTGGTCTGTACCGGTATAGCCATCATTTTGTACCGGTATAGACACCATTTTGTACCGGTACAAGGCATAGAATTTCCAACCCGAGAGCCACCTAAAATCTAACTTTTTGGACTTTAGGGCTTAGGACTCATCCCCAAACCTCGGTACACACGCCATAGGTCGGAACACAGTCAACGACCCTCCAAAAAATCTGGAAAAGCTCCAACACAAGTCAAATACTCGAACTCCGCAATTTGCGCAAGTCTAGTATGTTACAGTTTATTACCCAATCCATGGCTAGCCTGTAGGCTCGCCCACGACTCACACTACTCAACCCAATGGGTTGTCTGCGGGACCCCACATAGGCTATCCCTCGGGACCCCACATAGGCTATCCCTATCGAATCACGTGCCAAGACCTCCGGAGACTCACACTACTCGTGTGGAGCGACCACCACGAGCGCTGAACAGACAGTGTGAGTATGATCTTCTCCTCCACTTTGGAGGGCATCCAACACAGGGGAATCAATAATCTTCTCCTCCACTTTGGAGGGCATCCACACGGGGTATCAATGCATAAGTGTTTTGTAGCACTACGTCTCGATGTCATTTATCATCAAGTTGTCTACTTGGTTCACATATCTCTAGTGTTCATTACACTATTTCATTGCACATGTCATTCATCAAGTTGTCTACTTGGTTCTCATATTTCTAGTGTTCTTTACACTATGTCATTGCACATGTCATTCATCAAGTTATCTACTTGGTACTCATGTCACTAGTGTTTCCCTACACTATGTTACGTGGTCATTCATCAAGTTCCATACTTGGTTCACATGCCTCTAGTTGTCATTCATGCAAGATTAAGTCATCTCTAGGGTTCAGTGTCACAATATTCATCCTGATGCTTCCTATGTCCAAATGCAAGGCTATGGTGCCGCACGATAAGGAAGCGTGCAAGCAGACTTCCTATGTCCTAATGCGACGCCCATAGTTCCGCACGATAAGAAAGCATGCAAGGAAAGTCATCTAACCATACCAACCCTATCATGCATGAAAACTATATATATATATATATATATATATATTCACAGGCAATATGATCAACACTTATTCTTAGACATAAAAGGGAGTCCAACGGCTTCGGATAGCACCCCCCACCTTTTGGGATGTCCCACGTAGCAACAACGTCACTTTCGTTGCCTCGCACCTCAACTTTGACTTCTCGGCCAATTTCCGAAGCTGGAAGCCTCTATTCGGCTCGGATCGCCCAAACCGTTCGTCGGATCGACGAACCGTCGCTTCCCACGCGTTCGTGGACCTAACAATATGTTAAAAATGAGGTTAAAAGAGATCAAAACCTCTTCCTAAGAAAAGCCCCAATTTGAGCCCTAGATTTTGCCCCGAGCAAAATCCCACATTAGAGCCCTAATTGCTTGTGCAAACCATCCCTTAAGGATGCTAGAGTTCCAAGAAAATTAGTTCTAGGAGGTACAAAACACCCTAAGAGAAGCTACCATGAGAGCTCTCAAGAGCTTACCTCAAGTAGAAGCTCCAATGGTGGAGAGGAAGAAGATGAAGCCAAGGATCTCCCTCTTAGGTTGCTTCTCCACCAAATCCTCCACTCTTTCTCCTCTTTCTCCTTCTCCTTCTTCTTCTTCTTCTTTCTAGAGAGAGAGAGGGAGAGAGTTGTGTGTGAATGAGAGGGAAATGAGGGAATAAGAGAGGGGAAATCACCTCTATACCCTCATTTGTAACAATATACCAAAAGCGCCCTCAACAATTCAAACTGCACCAAACTGGGCATTTTCGGGCTGCAGGGTCCGGACATCCCCATAATGTCCGGACATTGGCCTGCGAAATCCATTTTTGCCCATTTGACAGCTTACTGGGTCCGGACATCATCCATTGTCCGGACATTGGATGTCCGGACATTGATCAATGTCCCGACCCGATCAGGTCCCCTCAGCCCAACATATAAGGACTTAGCCAAATTTCAGCATTTTTTCGTTTCTTCTCCGTTTTCGCTCGTTTTCGCTCGTCTTGCCTCCGATTCTTTTCAAATTGCACTGAGACTTTCCAAACATGTTTTCGAACAGGTTTTCATCATCTTTTCACCCACGCTAATGTCGGATTTAGCTCGCGACTCGACATAGCTTTTCGGGCTCCATTTTCGCGCCTATGCTCACAAAAACGCCCGAAGGCTTCCGAACTTCACCGGGAGCAACTCCGGTGCACTTTTCGCCTTCGGATCAACTTCGAACTTTTCGAAGTCCATCCAATCGACAATCAGTCGATTCTAAACGTGGTGCAATTCTCGGATTTCGAGAATTCACTTCCTTACATCCTCCCCGCCTTAAAAGAGTTTCGTCCTCGAAACGAACCCTTATATTAAACTTAACTCAAACTTAAACCCATACCTCATTTTTCGAATAGATGAGGATGATGCACCTTCATCTCGCTCTCGAGCTCCCAAGTGGCTTCACGATTGTCGTGATTACTCCACCGGACTTTAACATAGGGAATCTCGCGATTCCGCAATTGACGCACCTCCCGAGCAATAATTGCCACCGGAAACTCTTCGTAGCTCAAGTCCTCTTGAAGCTCCGGCGGTTCAAACATCATAGTGTGTTCGGGATTGTGAACATATTTTCGAAGGTTGGAAACGTGAAACACGTTGTGAACGTCCGCTAATTGCGGCGGCAATGCAATCCGATATGCTACCGCTCCAACACGTTCCAACACTTCGAACGCCCCAATGTATCGAGGTCTTAATTTTCCTCGAACTCCAAAACGCCTCACGCCTCTCATTGGCGAAACTTTCAAGAACACGCGGTCTCCTACCGCAAATTCCAACTCTCTTCGGCGCTTGTTCGCATAACTCCGTTGTCTCGACTGTGCTGTAAGCATCCGTTGGCGGGCGAGGCGAACCTTTTCTTCTGCCTACCGCCAAACTTTGGGACCTATAACAACCCGTTCACCTACATCACCCCACTGCACTGGAGATCGGCACTTCCGCCCATAGAGGACTTCAAACGGTGCCATCTCCACGCTAGCTTGGTAGCTATTGTTATAGGCGAACTCGGCCATCGGCAAGTATTTGGCCCAACATAACGGGGACTTAGCTTCCCCCGCACCCCGAGTCGCTTCACGCCTCAACTCAGCCTATCAAGTAATCTAGAGTTTCGATACAACTCTTCCCTGCATTCACCCTCCGTTCAGGGAATACACCCCGATTCGATCACCGGTATTGCTTAGAAGCAATACCATTTGTGACTCGACCAATCGCGGGTGCTCCAATCCCAACCGGATCATTGCTCTCTCATGAGATGGCACACTCTGGCACATCCCATTTCCATTTCCCAATGCTCCAAGGAGCCTTACTCTATTGAGAGCACTATCCTCAAGCTCCAACTTACCCGAGAGCATCAACTCCAACTCTATCACGTGGCCTCCATTATCCAAGTGTCTCCTAGAGACCACTTTACTTTCTCCTTCTATTGCCACGGCGAATACCCAGTTGCTCTCACCACGAGCTCACACGAACGTGTTAAGGATTTTGTGTTGGCAAGTTTCGTGAATTGAGTCGGAGTCTTGAAGGATCGGAGCGGATCGAAGAACGGTGAAGAATCAAAGACTTCGAAGAAAGAGGAATTGGCTCACGATGAGAATCACGATGCCTAGGTAAGTTTTTAATTCATGTTATGGTGATTCATACTTAGTTATAGGCATTAGAATCATAAAATCATTGAATAACGGATTAGAAACTGTAACGGAACTTTGTAGTTTTCGAAAAATAGAAAATCAGCAAAAATACAAAGTTATACCGGTATGGAAAAAGATTAATGCGGTATGGGAAAAGTTGCTATCTGTATAACCATCAATCCCATTACCGGTTCCAAGGCTTCGAAAAATAATCTTCCGTCCTTATGGAACCGGTAACCGATTCAAGTTTGTACCTGATTTACGAGATAGGTAAAAATCTGATTTTTCTCTAATCCGAATCTAATTGATTCTAAAGTCTATAAATAGGTTCTTAGGGTTCTCTAACTTCGTGCACTTGATCATAATACATGTTTGAGAAACCCTAGAGGCTAGGAATTCCTTCAAAACCTATTTTCTACTAAATAGCCTCTTTTAGGTCAAATCGAGACATAGTAAATCCTTCTCTATATGTCGATTTGATCTACGCTTCGCTTGGAGTTTTCTTCTTCGGTTTTCATCGATACTCCAACGAAGGATCACCATATTCATGATTCTATTCATGGTGGCGTCGTGGATTCGGCGTGATTGAAGACTTCGTGGATTCGGAGCGTGGCGTCGTGGATTCGGCGTATTGAAGACTTCATGGATTCGAAGCAAGGCGTTTCGTGGATTCGGAACGTGGGCGTTCGTGGATTCGGACGTGATCGTGGACAACTCGGTGGAGTGCGCGGAGATCCATAAGAGAGTTAGAGAGGTTAAGTCCGTGGAGTCGGTAATCACCTTGTAATCTTTTCTTTTAGTGGATTGGTATTCGCTTGTTGGTCCCGTGGGGGTTTTACTCCGAGTTGGAGTTTTCCCACGTAAATCTCGGTGTGCTTTTTATTTTCTGCATTTACTTTTTAAAGCATCGAGAATTGTGGTTTTTGGCCTTTACACCTATTCACCCCCCTCTAGGTGATTAGATACGATCTAGATAGATCCTTGGGGCTTCCCCGTAACTTACAATTGGTATCAGAGCGGGATCTAGATATATTGATATCTAATGGCCGAAGGCGGTAACATTAATCGACCTCCGCTTTTCGACGGCACGAATTATGCCTATTGGAAAGTTCGCATGAGAGCTTTTCTAATTGCAATCGAAGAGCGGGTGTGGAAATCAATTGAGTTCGGATGGAAACCTCCAACCGAAAAGGTCGATAATGTTGAGAAGCCTAAACCACGAGACAAGTGGACGAAAGATGAAAACGAGGCATCTTCGTTTAACGGCAAGGGCATAAACGCTTTATTTAATGCCTTGTCGCAAACGGAGTTTATTCGCGTGTCGGCGTGAAACCGCGAAAGAGATTTGGGATACTCTACAAGTTACGCATGAAGGAACAAGCTTAGTAAAGGTCCAAAAATTACAAATGCTTACAAGCAAATTTGATTCGATTTTCATGGATGAAAACGAGACCTTTACCGAGTACTATACACGTCTACAAGACGTAGTAAATACATGCGCTAACTTGGGAGAGAAAATCCCGGAGTCAAAAGTTGTTAGAAAAATTCTTCGTACTCTGCCGGACCGTTTCCGGGCAAAGGTTGCCGCGATCGAAACGGTTAAGCATCCGGATGAGATGAAAGTCGAAGAATTAGTAGGCGCTTTACAAACGTACGAGATGACTTTTCCTACTAATCAATCTTCTTCCAAGTCTTTTTCTAAAAGCACGGGGATTGCACTCAAATCAACAAAAGAAGAAGACGATGACACGGATTCCGACAAAAATATTACGCTTGTGGATTTTGAACATCAATTGGCGCTCCTCACGAAGAAATTCCGACGGAACTTCCGAAAGAACAATGCTTCATCTTCGAAGCGGAAATCTTTTTCTAAACCTTTTTCTAATTCTAAGGATAAGGATAAAAAACTTGCAAAGTCTTCAAAAGAGCAAGATGAATTTGAAGGGGAAATCCAATGCTTCAAGTGCAAAGGCTACGGTCATATAGCAACGGATTGTCCTTCAAAGAAGACATATAAACAAAAAGCTTTGCAAGCAAAAACTTGGGATGATTCTTCTTCGAGTGAATCATCGCCAAGTGATGAAGAAAAGGATCATATTGCTTTAATTTCTAAGTCTTCTTTGCCTTCCTCTAATGCTATTTGTTTATCCTCTATTGCTACTAATTCTAATGTTTCTATTTCTTCGCATGAATCTTCGAGCGAGAATGGCGAAAGCGAGGAGGAAGCAAACGACGAGGATATAGCGGAAGCATATAATCAACTTCTTATTGAATCGCGAAAAATGGCGAAGTTCAATAAGAAGTTGGAGAGTCGTTTGTTGGAGATTGAAGAAGATAACAACAATATGAGGATCATGAATGAAGCTCTTGAGGAGGAACGGGAATCAATTTTGAATAACAATTCGGACCTCCAAAAGAAGGTAGAAGAGTCGGAATTAACAATGAAATCTTATAGGGATAAGATTGGATTTTTGGAGCAACAATTTAAGGAAACCTACACATCCAATCAAGTGTTAACCAAGCAAGTTCATCAACTCAAATCGGATCTTCAACAATTTTCCTCGGGTTCGAAAAAGTTGGATAACATGCTCGGGTTAGGTCAAACGAACAAGTTGGGCCTCGGATACGAAAGGACATATGTTGAGAAGGATCAAAAGACGACATCGAAAGTCTCAACAAATTTAAAAGCAAAGGTATGTCACCGATGCGGAGTCAAGGGACATATCAAAAAGAGTTGCCCGAACAAGACAACGAAATCTCAATCGGCACCTTCTTCTATTCGGTATCTCCCACGGAATCAAATAGGAAATCAATTGGGTCGAGTACCTCGTGCAAACCGGGAGACTAAGCCTCAACGTAAATATCAACCGAAGAACCAAGCATCGAGACAATCATCGGTTGAACAAAGGTTGAAAGAAGTCAAGCCTCACGTCGACAAGTCAAAGCAAGGAAAAATTCGACAAGTTTGGATTCGGAAAGGTGATATCTTTCCTTGTTATTCTTCTTAGCTTGTTTTTCGGTTATGTAATGCTTTGATAGGTGTATATTTCCTACTTTTATTCATTGCATTACATGCTTAGGCGATTTTTGGTACTTAGTGAATATCTTTGATGCTTGAGTTTCTTGTGTTTGAAAATCGTCTTTGAGGAAAGGTAAAGGGGAGTTTTTAAAATTTTTGAGAGTGACAATGATTGAAAATCTTTAATCTAGAGAGATTAATGGTTTTTCAAAGAGAATTAACCGATTTTTAAAGTCAATTCAAATTGAATTAAATTCATATTAATTATCGATTTTACTTCACTTTTCATTATTTTGACGATAATTTATTATGTGATTTCTTCTTACACACCTTCATCAAAATTTTTGAAATTAATTTTAATCATTTTGTATTTAATCCATCTTGGTAGTGAATGTTGAATATAATTGATGGATATTTTCTAATTGACTAAGATTCGTCAAAATTATTTTCAATTGTGAGATTGTCTAATTGAGGGGGAGTTTGTTTTATTTAAAAAAAAAAAGAAACTCCTTAGTTTAAAAGATGTGGAAAGAGTTACATCCGAAAGGAGTGTGAAAACTACCACCACATGTAGGAAAGAGCTACCACCCCGGTCGTCCGGTACGTGTGTGAAGCTACCACGTGAGAAATTATGAGAAAAACCGAAAAAGGTTGAAAAAAATTGAATATTTTAGAATTTTTCGGTGATATAAGGTGATAGTTTTGAAAAAGATGCTCAAAGAGCCACCCCCGGTGCTATATTAGTTAAATCTCTATTTTGAACGAGTTGCGACGAATTGGTGTCAATTTGGACAAATTTCTAGAAAATTATTATTTATCAATTCGCATCTTGATGATTTAAATAATTTTGATTGTTCTTAATATCAAATTTTGATGATATGATGTCTTTTGAAATCATAGAATATTTTACTGTCATCATAATAATTTTTGACGTCAAATCATTAATTTTTGTGAAATTAATTTTATTTTGGAGAATTTTTTTTTAAAAAAAAACTATTTTTCGAATTACTGTTGATCTGTACCGGTACAGATTCATCCCATACCGGTACAAATTACTGTAGCCCGCGATATAACACCGGTAACGATTCCTTTTTCCACTCTCTACACTCATTCAAAACGCGCTCTCTCTCTCTCTAAAAACCCCAGAGCCTCTTCTCTTTCAGATCTGCACGTTTTCCCCTCAAACAACAGGTATTTTAGCTTGGATCTAAGATCAAACCCGATTTTTGCATATTTTTTGAATATTCCGGGACAAGTGTTCGATCTCTGTTATTACTCGTTTTTTATGTAATTTTTTGCAGTAATTCACTATCTGAACTTATTATCTTGCATTTAGATCACTTAGAACTAGTTTAAATTCGATATTTTTCGCAGATCTATGTTCTAGGTTTCTATATTAATGGAATTTCGGGAAATTTGTTTGATCTCTGTTTTCGTTCCTTTTTGATGCGCTTTTTTGCTGAAAATCGGCTTTTGGACACAAGATCTTGCATCTAAAACACCTAGATCACATTAAAATCCGTTATTTTTTACAGATATACGTTCTAGGGTTCAATATTGGTAGAATTTCGGGATTTTTGAAAATGTGCCAAATTTGATGAAATTTCCTGCATGATTCAGGTTCGTTATTGCTTTATTATTTATTCTTGAATTATTTGTGAATTTTTCACAATTTTTAGAGAATTTTTTCAAAAATGTGTTCATGTGAGGTTTTTCATGTGCAGGACAATGGCTTTTCACCTTGGTTCTTGTACTTGGTGCTCATGGCTGCTGGAGGTCGTCGAGGACGTAGTAGAGGAAGTAGAGAGACTTCCAAACGGACTCGCCAAGCTGAGGAGTCCGAAGGATCTGATCCCGACTATCAGGTCGAGGGAGCTGAGGAGGTTGAAGAAGAAGAAGAAGATGCTGAGGAGCCTGTTTCCCGTCCCGACAAGGGAAAAGGCATTGCTGGTGAGTCATCGCGAGGAGGTGGTGCTACCAGGGAGCGGCGAGCCAAGAGGATAGCTGAGGTTCCTCCTGAGAGGGCTCGTGCTTACTCGGTGCGATCATGCCTAGCGGAGCGGCATGTAGTCTTCAAGGACTGGCGAGCAGTTCTGAGTTTAGGCGGCGATGCGAGAGAGCACCTATTGAGCCCTGTTGGACGGGTAGCGGCTCGCACACCTTTCTCGCGTGGAACTCATTCGGGAGTTCTACTGCGTGGTGTAGTTCTTGCAGAGGATGAAGAGACGGGGACTTATGTATTTGAGACGTCGGTGCGTGGACGAGAGGCGCGGTCACTCCTCACGAGATTGGAGAGATTCTAGGGATGTATGTTGACACGGGACTACATTATCTTGGGACATTCCGATCCTCGACACATTGGGAGAGCGTGGTTGAAACGATCTGCAAGCGGGCGTTCGCACGGATCGGGCGATTGTGGAATCAAAGGATTTGCGCCCTGAGTATCACTTGCTTTCTTTGATTCTGTGCTACAACGTCCAGCCAACTATTGGGACCAAGAGGCTTCGCTGGGATCGTTTGCTATTATTGTTTCTTCTTGGTCACCCTGAGCAGAGCCTTGGATTAAACATTAACATACCATTCCTTATCTGGCAGCGAATGGTTCATGTTATCCAGTCATCAGTACGGCGGGAGCTACTACCGTTTCCTTTGCTTATCAGTCAGATTTTACGGGGACACGGCGTAGACACAAGGTGCGATAAGTATGACTACGGACTTGGGCCGATTGATGCGGTGACTTGGGCAAAGTCTGAGCACCTTGAAGACTTTTCGGCGGACCAAGGGAGCTCCACGCTGCGGCATCGAGTAGTGCTGTACCTTCTCCACCTCCACCGTCACGACGAGCAGAGCGTGCACCGCCTGCAGGGTCCTCTAGGTCAGGAGGCGCGGTCACTTTGGACACACTTCATCGTGACATGGGTGAACTCACGAAGGAAGTGAGTTTTCTAAAGAAGGGATTCAAGAGTCTCGAGAAAGGAATGAAGAGGATCTTGGAGAAGATGGGTTGCACACATGATGATATCTTTCCATCGACCTCATCCTATCAGCGTTGTGTATCTACTTGGTAGTTCTGCCAGTGTCGGACCGTTTCTGCTTGGGTTACGGATCTCTGCTAGAGGAGATGACGATGATGACGAGGCTACTGGGTGATTTTTGCCTCGACTTCTTTCTCTGATTTTCTTGCTTTTCTTAGGATTATGTTTAGTTTATCTTTGCCTAGTACTTGATGTTTTCTCTTTTATTATGCATCTTGGTACGTAATTATGATGTGCTTACTCTCTTTTTCTTAGTCTTTTTCTCTACTTCTTGTTTCTTTTTGGCAATTTTTGACAAAAAGGGGAGAAGAATAAATGAATGCTAAACGAGGTAAGAAGGAGGAGATATTCATGATGCATACACGAAGGGGAGACATACACGAGGGGTAGGACATGATGATTTTAAGGAGGGAGAAGGAGATAGTTGTGTACGAAAGAAAAGTTGAAAGGGGTCGAAGATGAGAACAAAGACATTAATTGGTGATTGACTAATGTTCTGATCTTCTATTTTATGTTGGAATTGTTTTGCAGGAAATCAAGACTTCAAGACTCCTAGTTGCGTCTAAGTCATAGAGTTTGTTTTAGGAGTTTTTGATGTACTTTTGGATTTCATATTGTATTTGGATTACACGCGAGAAGTTTAATGTTTTGGTGATGACATTGAACTTCGTTTCTCTTTATGATGTAATTTTAGTGAGCTTTTGTGTTTTGTCACGAAATTGCCAAAGGGGGAGATTGTTAAGGATTTTGTGTTGGCAAGTTTCGTGAATTGAGTCGGAGTCTTGAAGGATCGGAGCGGATCGAAGAACGGTGAAGAATCAAAGACTTCGAAGAAAGAGGAATTGGCTCACGATGAGAATCACGATGCCTAGGTAAGTTTTTAATTCATGTTATGGTGATTCATACTTAGTTATAGGCATTAGAATCATAAAATCATTGAATAACGGATTAGAAACTGTAACGGAACTTTGTAGTTTTCGAAAAATAGAAAATCAGCAAAAATACAAAGTTATACCGGTATGGAAAAAGATTAAATGTAGGTATGGGAAAAGTTGCTATCGTATAACCATCAATCCCATTACCGGTTCCAAGGCTTCGAAAAATAATCTTCCGTCCTTATGGAACCGGTAACCGATTCAAGTTTGTGCAGTACGAGATAGGTAAAAACACTGATTTTTCTCTAATCCGAATCTAATTGATTCTAAAGTCTATAAATAGGTTCTTAGGGTTCTCTAACTTCGTGCACTTGATCATAATATATGTTTGAGAAACCCTAGAGGCTAGGAATTCCTTCAAAACCTATTTTCTACTAAATAGCCTCTTTTAGGTCAAATCGAGACATAGTAAATCATTCTCTATATGTCGATTTGATCTACGCTTCGCTTGGAGTTTTCTTCTTCGGTTTTCATCGATACTCCAACGAAGGATCACCATATTCATGATTCTATTCATGGTGGCGTCGTGGATTCGGCGTGATTGAAGACTTCGTGGATTCGGAGCGTGGCGTCGTGGATTCGGCGTATTGAAGACTTCGTGGATTCGAAGCAAGGCGTTTCGTGGATTCGGAACGTGGGCGTTCGTGGATTCGGACGTGATCGTGGACAACTCGGTGGAGTGCGCGGAGATCCATAAGAGAGTTAGAGAGGTTGAGTCCGTGGAGTCGGTAATCACCTTGTAATCTTTTCTTTTAGTGGATTGGTATTCGCGTGTTGGTCCCGTGGGTTTTTTACTCCGAGTTGGAGTTTTCCCACGTAAATCTCGGTGTGCTTTTTATTTTCCGCATTTACTTTTTAAAGCATCGAGAATTGTGTTTTTTGGCCTTTACACCTATTCACCCCCCTCTAGGTGATTAGATACGATCTAGATAGATCCTTGGGGCCACCCCGTAACTTACAGAACGCTCCGTTCATAATAGAAGCCAAACTCATTAATAGAGTTATCGGCCGAACCGATCTTCGGTTTCCATAGGTGAGCCAAAGGTCACCAGCTCTACGTAGGTCTTCCGCTTAAACTGGTCTCAACTACGCCTAGCGTCTCTCGCTCACCGGCGTAGACCCAATCATCATTTCCGGGCGAAATTTCCATTTAGAAATTCGCACACACTCCAACCCGGAGTAAACAAGACCCCAAACCACTATAAATCCTCGGGTTGGGTCAGTACACACTTGGTGTATTCTCGATCTCACGATCCAACCCGTGACTTTCCACGTTCCCAGGTCTAAGCTCGGACTGCCGTCCTGACAAAAACTCTGCCCTACCCGTAGGTCATTGTCTCTCTCACAATGATCGCGCCGCCAAAAAAGGCGGTCCGAGCACGAGTCGTCACCAAGCGCTACCCGCCAACGTCGTCCTACACGACATGCTCTACAGAGCTACACACTCTACTGGCTCCTAAGCACCTAGTGGGAGCCACCAGCCCTACGAGTGATCCATGGCCCGCTTCACACTTAGCAATGCTAAAGTGCTACTGTCAACTCACACTTCCGGCTGAGTCAAAATCGCACTCCACGAGTACCTATACTCGGGCGTTCTACGCCAAATCTTGGCTCTGGGCACCACTGCCCCCGCGCACCATCTACTAAGTACCTTTTCTGACCCCACATTGAGGTACCGCTAGGCCTACAGGCCAAACTCGGCGCTAACCAACTATTTTCATATTAGTGGTTCAAACTATGTCAAGCATTAGGCCATTCTGCATATGCACGCTGACTACACGAACACTACCCACCTACCTCAATTCGAGGTATCACTAGGCCTCACCTGCCCGTACTCGACGACCAACCGATTACACTCTCAACAGTGGTTCTACTTCCACCGTTCGGTCCATCAAAACTGCATCTGAAACATCCTGATTGCTCGGGTATCCTCAAGCATCTCGGCTCAACTCTCGCAATCCACTACTCATTGCCTTGAGAGTCACCGCACCACTTCGTCTCTACCACGAGTCTTATCTCTCGTCCAAGAGTCACTACTAGCCATTTGCTAGTGTCACTTGGCTCTCTACCTGCTCCAGCAGGCACCACACTTTCTCAATGCAAGCATGCCCGGGTGTCTCCACTTACCCGTCACTGGGTCCCTACTATAATGATGTATCAATAGTAGCGACTGACCACTTAATGAATGCATGCAATGCTTCGACTTATAATTATGCAAAAGCATACGCTTGCCCTAGCAAAACCATACTTGCTTGGTCCTCGCCAGTAGCCGCAGGTTCCTCAGCCTGGGTCGCATATCCAACGCCACCTGGCGCTCACCGCGAACCCTTCGGTTACTTGGTCATCTAATCTCGCTCTCTAGACCGTGCCAAAGGCTGCACGTCCACAAGTTGTCTCGGAGAGGAGAAGGTCGTCGCCGACGCCAAGGTCTGGTCATCTCAAACCATTCTGGAGTCTAATAGCAAAACTCTAGATGTATGCCATTAGCAAGCTCAAGAGCTTAACTCCATAAGCTTCTCTCCACTCGAGGAAGAAGATGAAGACCTTAGTCCTCCAAGCCTCTCCTTCCACTTCCTCCTAGCTTCCTTCTCCAACCTTCACCTTAGAGAGAGAAGGAGAGAGAGAGCTTTTCTTTTTCCTTCGCTTAGGCTGCAAGAATGAGGGGAAAGAGAGAGTGGTCAAATACAATTAACTCGCATAGTGTCCATATTATCAAAATACCCCTCAACTTAAACCCCAATGAACAGCCCAATTCTGGGCAGTTTCGGGTACTGGGTCCGGACAGGGTCCGGTCCTCCAATGTCCGGACATCCCTCAATGTCCCGAACCCGAGAGCTCAATTTTCTGCGCAAAGTCCATGCGCTCCGGACCTGGCCCTCAAGACTGGTCTCCAAGGTCCATGCACCATAATTCCGGCTTACGGGATCCGGACATACCCACATGTCCGGTCTCTGGGTCTGTGGGATCCGGTCTCCACATGTGGGGACCGGTCCCCATGTGCATAATCTGCACCTTTGCAGATTATTCACCAGATCAACTTCGAGGGTCCACGTCGACGCTCTTTCGACTTATTTAATGCTTTGGACCTCTTTAAAGCATCCCAAACTCGACTTTGGCCAATTTGGATCATAGTCCAGTTCCACGACCCGCAGTTTCGAGTCCTCACAACGAGGTTCCAACTCGTATTCCCTCAAGGTGTGGCCTCCTTGCCGCAGCTTTCAGAACTTCTCCTGAAGCTTTCTTTCTACTCTATCGGGGAGTTGGGTAGAAAATATCGATCCCCGAATCTCGTCTCAAGTCATAGGAGGGATACTAGGCGATCAAATCCGCTTGACGCCTATCCACCACACCCTCACCAATTATTTCAGACAACGTACGGCTAGGTGTACCTTGTCCCGCTACACCGCGCATAGACCCTCAAAGAGAGCCTCCATGGAGTCAATCCAACACTCCACGATACACGGATCCATATACTTTTGGCGCATGACAGCCTCTTGCTGTCGTTGCACCAAATCGGCTCGTTGCCTCGCCACTCCCACCAGAATGGCCAACTGCTCGCGAAGTTCCAAGTCTCCGCTCGCACGTCGAAACGCTCAGGGACATCACTTGTCCCTTCCCGCGCCGATCTAAACAAAGATCGCCTATGCAGTAACATCGTTCCTCGAACCGCGACCACACGACTAGTCTCGACCCTCTAGGTCAAGCACGTAACAACGGACATCGACTTGACTCAAATCAGGAGAAAGTCATGCAACAGTGTTTATTCCTGTCCCTTGGTTTCATGTTGTCGTACGCCCAACATGAACACACTCGGTCGAGAATAAACCACCTCTTGAGTCTACCTCTAACCTCCATCTTAGAGGTTTCAATACTTAACCCAATCGATTCAACTTCCGCCACCGAAATAGGTTCACGTTCCACTCACGCACCTATTAGCCTTAAGGTTCACCGTCCTAGGGTTTCCTATGTCAATCCTAGACTCTTTCTTTACTTGCTCTTAGCTTGCTATGATACCAACTTTAACCTGTCACGCCCCGAGACCGCTACCAATTTGGTTCGGTTCGGGGACGCCGATCAAGCGCCGAACGGACAGCACCTCCCCTGTCGGCCCAAGGCTCGACAACAAGTCATGTACAAAGAATTACCCAGGAACTAATTCTATAACATACATGACAATAGCGAAGCACCGCGGTCAAGTAAGAGCAAGATACAAGTAATCATACAAGTAACATAAAGAGAGAAGAGTCTATCTATTACAATCATTCACTATTTGTTTGATACATCCGTTTACACTCTTTTGCTCAAAGTAAATATACATGTTCTTTTCCAAAATATACATTAGTATTTCATTTCCCAAAATATACATTGATTTACATTCTTTGCTTTGTACATAAGAATATACCAAAAGTGATATCGGGGAAGGTTCTAATGCAAATGGCGGCTTCTATCAACTAGGGCGCGATGCCCTTACCGCGATCCTCACCAGCCGCCCGCGAACTAGCACCTGTAATAGAGTGGGGTGAGAACTAACTTCCTTAGTTCCCAGTGGGCTCGGCCACCGACCCCACCGATCCCCCCACTAGGTCTAAGCAGGCATAAGCAGATAGATATTTATTTTAAAGCTGTAAATGCTGTATGTAAAGCATAATAGAAGAAATGCAGTAACTACTTTGCCTGTAACAACAAGATCAGAGTAAATGCTCTAGCCATGTAACCACTAACATGTTAATCGAACTCTATCAAGTAAATTGCAATTCTATCATGCTCAATATGTACTTTTGTACCCAATCTGATAACTCCTTGGAGTTTATTACCCAATCCATGGCTAGCCCGTAGGCTCGCCCACGACTCACACTACTCAACCCAATGGGTTGTCTGCGGGACCCCACATAGGCTATCCCTCGGGACCCCACATAGGCTATCCCTATCGAATCACATGCCAAGACCTCCGGAGACTCGCACTACTCGTGTGGAGCGACCACCACGAGCGCTGAACAGACAGTGTGAGTATGATCTTCTCCTCCACTTTGGAGGGCATCCAACACAGGGGAATCAATGATCTTCTCCACTTTGGAGGGCATCCACACAGGGGTATCAATGCATAAGTGTTTTGTAGCACTATGTCTCTATGTCATTTATCATCAAGTTGTCTACTTGGTTCACATATCTCTAGTGTTCTTTATACTATTTCATTGCACATGTCATTCATCAAGTTGTCTACTTGGTTCTCATATTTCTAGTGTTCTTTACACTATGTCATTGCACATGTAATTCATCAAGTTATCTACTTGGTACTGTCACGCCCCGGGGTCGGTAGGACCTTCCCCAAAGCGTGCCCAGACCCGCCATATGTCAACACATACAAGGCGTCTAACTAAAAACAGCGGAATTTAAAACAATATAAGGCTACAACTATGAATATCAGAGCCACAACTAAACAAGAACCAAACCACAAGTAAAAGAAAGTAAAGTGTCTAAATCACTAACATAGAAAAAGAGAGTAGTACACAGCTAACAACATAACATCTCAAAATAAACAAAAGTGGTGGTCTCTATATAAGGTAAAACACTCCTTCTCTCCAAAATAAAATAAGAGAAAGAGGAAGCCACCTTTCCAACACCCTCTCACAAGCCGCTATCCCGAGGCAACTCCTTTGCCGCGGTCCCGAGCCTCCCCCGATGCAGAAGGCACTGAAACGAGTCAGAAACAAAGGCGTGAGAACTATAAACATATAGTTCCCGGGCCTGGAGGCAATTAATGACACACTGGCTCCACTAGGCCCAAAAAAAGAGTAATATACAAGTACTGAAGTAAATAACTGAAATAAAGGCATAACTGTAAAGCTGAAAGAATAACCCAAGGTAAATAAATTACATGCTTTATTCTACCCGATAGCTAACTTTAAACGAGTACTTCCAATTAAATTCACAAGTATACTACTTATGTCCAATACTACGTCACAATATATATACCCAAGTATCCAACTACTAATCTATGTTAAGTAGTGATTATCCAATATAATAGAATGACGATGTTCCATCTCAATTTGGGGATCTACACGGTTGTGATCCCGCTTGCGCCATGTGTCGTGGTAGCCCCAACATCCCCGTAGGAATGAGTCTAACCAATTCGGCCCCATAGGTTTCTCAATACCGCACGCGCGAATACATCGCAAGGCTAACTCCGAGTCTTGGCTTGTAGGGAGCGACCCTCACAAGCATGTGCGAAGAGCACAAATGGCAACAAGCAAGTCCAAGTCCCAAGTCCCAAGTCCCACACATGGCCAATGTTCACTAGCAACCCTAAGGTCTAGTACAACAATTCTCATGACACTAGCATTTCTATGTCAAGTTCAATCACGAGCCTAATGCCGCTTGATGACATTAGCTCACTATTCTACACTTTTGATGCCAAGCCAATGCCGCTTAATGACAAGGGCTTTTCTCCTATGTCATGTATAGTTCTATGTTCTCAAACACATGTCAAAGTCCTCTTAAACACATAGTTTCAAGTTTCCAAAAAGAATGCTACAAGGCTTCAGCTCTCACATGCATTCGTCTCTACTATATAGAGTAAAATTGCATTACACATAACATATGTATCTTAAGCATTCTAAAATTCACAAATAAATCAAATAGCATGAAAATGAACTAATTTCCATTTAACCATAAGCAAATAAGCACCAATGAGAATTTCTCATTGTGCTAGGTGAGGCCAAACCCACCGTCGCTCCAAGCGTCGATCTGAACCGCTAACGAAGCTTCGATTCCTACTCCTAGTACCCTACAAAGGAGATCCTAGGAGTTACAACCTCAAGAGATAAGTCTTGAGTTCAAACTTTAAGCTTCTATGTAGAGAGTAAGGAGAAATTCACCTTAGAGTAAAAATCCTTCTCCAATCCTCAAATGGAGGTGAGATCTCTTCCAAGGCAACCTAAACAAAGGTTCTAAACCAATTAATTGGACTCTAAAAGCCCTAGGTTGCAAATCCCCAAAATAAACCCTAATCTACAAAAACTAGGGTTTCAACTCATAGAAGGCAATCAAAGCCTAAACTAGAGGATAAGAATGAGTTGCTTACCTCTTAGAAGCTCTAAACAAGGCTCAAATCCCTCCAAAGTTGAAGATCTTCCCTCAACTAGCTCCCAAGTCCAAACTCCAAGCCTCTACTACAGTGACAAGGGCCCTAGGAGGCAAAAGGAGAGAGGTAGAGAGATCAATCTCCCAAAATCCACCAAGAAATCCAAGAGAGTGTGAGAAACTCTTACCTCTAATCCCTGATGTGAAGAGCTCAAAGGAAGCCCTAGGGGGCTGGGGTGAAACATATAGAAGCAACAAAATGCTAACTAGCCCCTGCAGTTTCGGACTTTCGAAAACTGCCAGTCTGTACCGGTACAAATCCAGTTTGTACCGGTATAAACCCTGCGAAACCACCAACCCGAGCCTCGGGTTGGTCCAGCCGCTCATCTATACCGGTATAAATCTCGGCTTGTACCGGTATAGCCATCATGGCTGTACCGGTATAGCAACAATTTTGTACCGGTACAAGAGCCCTGAAACTCAACCCGAGAGCAGCCTAAAATCCAACTTTTTGGACTTTAGTGCTTGGAATTCATCCACCAACCTCGGTACTCGTGCCATAGGTCGGAACACAGTCGACGACCCTCCAGAAAATCTGGAAAAGCTCAAATCTCACATATAACACTCGAACCTTGCTATTTGCAAAAGTTCAGTGCGTCACATTCACCCCTCCTAAAAGGAGGTTTCGTCCGCGAAACTCAAAATTAAAGTCATACCTCATGACTCCATCTGAAAGAGATGGGGGTAGCGCTCTCGAAGCGCACTCTCCAGCTCCCACGTGGCCTCCCGCTCCTCGTGGTTGCTCCAAAGGACCTTCACATAAGAAAGTTCCCGATTCCTCAGCTTCTTCACCTCGCGAGCCAAAATCTTCACGGGTTGCTCCTCGAAGCTCAAATCGTCCCTCAGCTCCAATGGTGTAGCATCCAAAACGTGAGCTGGATCATGTAGGTACTTCCTGAGAACCGACACATGAAAAACGTTGTGGACACCCGATAGGTTCGGCGGTAGAGCAAGTCTATACGCTACCGGGCCCACACGCTCCAAAATCTCGAACGGTCCAATGAAACGGGGACTCAACTTACCCCGAATTCCAAACCTCTTGACTCCTCTGGTCGGCGAGACTTTCAAAAAGACATGGTCTCCAATCTGAAACTCCAAGTCTCGTCGACGCCGGTCGGCGTAGCTCTTCTGCCTACTCTGGGCGGTCAACAGTCGCTCCCTAGCAATGCGAACCTTGTCCTCTGCTTCCTGGAGCACATCAGGGCCTAAAGCCAAACTCTCGCCAACTTCACTCCAGTGAAGTGGCGATCTACACTTCCGTCCATAGAGTGCTTCAAATGGTGCCATCTTGATGCTCGCTTGATAACTGTTGTTATAAGCAAACTCTGCCATCGGTAGATGCTACGACCATCCCCCCTGGAAGTCAATCACGCAGGCTCGAAGCATATCCTCGAGTGTCTGAATAGTACGCTCTGACTGCTCATCACTCTGAGGGTGGAAAGCAGTGCTGAAATCCAAGCGTGTGCCCAAGGCGTCCTGTAGGCTCCTCCAGTGCGACACGAAGCGGGTGTCCCCGTCCGATACTATAGAAGTGGGTACTCCATGTAGTCGCACAACCTCGTCAAGTTAAACCTGTGCGAGTCTCTCGCCAGTCCAAGTAGTGTGGATAGGTATGAAATGTGCCGATTTCGTCAACCTATCCACGATCACCCAAATAGCATCATGCCCGGCTTGAGAGCGGGGCAGTCCAGTCACAAAGTCCATGGTGATCCTCTCCCACTTCCATACAGGAATCGGTAAGCTCTGTAATTTCCCCGCGGGAACCCTATGCTCAGCCTTCACTCGTTGGCAAGTTAAACATCTAGCCACAAACTCGCCAACGTTCCTTTTCATTCCGGGCCACCAATAAAGCGACTTCAAATCCTTATACATCTTGGTGCCTCCCGGATGTATAGCATACGGCGCTCGGTGTGCTTCTAGGAGAATCTCCTCTTTAAGTGTCGGTTCCGCCGGTACACAAACCCGTCCACGGAATCGCATCAAGTCGCCACCGTCCAAAGTAAAGTCCCCGGTGCAACCATCTGTCATCTTTGCTCGGATCTTTAGCAACTCCGCATCAAGAGCTTGCTTTTCCTTGATTCTTTCCAATAAAGTAGGTTGCACCACAAGTGTCATCAACCTCATAGGTGTGTCAGGAGCCACCACCTCCAACTCTCACCGCTTCAGTTGCTCAATCAAAGGCGGTTGAGTAACTATCATCATCGCTAAGTTTTCCGTCGATTTCCTACTTAGCGCATCTGCCACCACGTTAGCCTTGCCTGGGTGGTACAAGATCGTCAGATCATAGTCCTTGAGGAGCTCCAACCATTTGCGCTGCCTCAAGTTCAACTCCTTCTGAGTAAACAGGTACTTTAAGCTTTTGTGATCCGTGTATACTTCACACCGCTCGCCATAAAGATAGTGACGCCATAGCTTCAAAGCAAAGACCACAGCCGCCAACTCCAAATCATGGGTAGGATAATTCCTTTCATACTCCTTCAACTGGCGAGAAGCATACGCGATCACCTTTCCGTCCTGCATCAACACGCAACCCAATCCGTTAAAGGAAGCATCGCTATAAATCACATACCCTGCTCCAGCAACTGGCAAGGTTAGGATTGGCGCGGTAGTCAATCGCAGCTTCAACTCTTGAAAGCTTTTCTCGCACGCATCATTCCAAATGAATTTGGTGCCTTTATGCGTGAGCCTCGTGAGGGGAGTAGATAACCTTGCAAATCCCTCAACAAACCTCCTGTAGTAGCCGGCCAAACCGATAAAACTGCGTATCTCCGTGACACTCGTCGGTCTAGGCCACTCCCTGATGGCCTCAATCTTCTTAGGATCCACGGCTATACGCGATCCTGAAACCACAGGGCCGAAAAAAGACACCTCTCTGAGCAAAAACTCACACTTCTTCAACCGGGCAAAGAGTCTCTTTTCCCGAAGCACTTGAAGTACCAGCCTCAAATGTTCCTCGTGATCAACATCACTTCGGGAATAAACCAAAATGTCGTCTATAAACACCACGCCGAATCTGTCCAAATATGGCCTAAAGACACGGTGCATCAAATCCATAAAAGCTGCCGGGGCATTAGTAAGCCCAAACGGCATAACGGTGAACTCATAGTGTCCATACCGTGTCCTAAAAGCCGTCTTTGACACATCCTCAGGCTTGATCTTCAGCTGATGATAACCCGACTGCAAGTCGATCTTGGAGTACACGCTAGATCCCTGAAGCTGATCAAACAGATCATCGATCCTCGGCAACGGATACTTATTCTTAATCGTGACTTTATTAAGTTCACGATAATCCATACATAAGCGAAGTGATCCGTCCTTTTTCCTCACAAAGAGAACCGGTGCTCCCCAGGGCGACACACTCGGTCTCACAAAACCTTTATCCAAAAGGTCTTGCAACTGTGCCCTCAGCTCCTTAAGTTCTGCTGGTGCCATCCTATAGGGCGCCTTTGAGATTAGAGTAGTCCCAGGGACGAGATCTACTACAAACTCAATCTCCCTATCAGGCGGCATTCCTGGTAGCTCTGCTGGAAACACATCCTGAAACTCCCTCACCACAGGGATATCCTCAATCCTAGGAGAGTCCTCAACATCTCGGGGTGCAATACTAGCCAAATAGGCTATGCACCCGCTACTAATCAACTGCCTAGCTCGAGAGGAGCTAATAGTCATCGAAAACAGCGAACTCTGGCAACCCTGAAACACAACCTCCTCGTGACCCGGCTCTCTAAAAGTCACAGTACGACTCACACAATCGATCGTAGCAAAGTATCGGGTTAACCAATCCATGCCCAAAACTATGTCAAACTCTCCCAGTTTGCGCACCACAAATAGGTCCGCGGGCATGATCCAATCCCCAATCTGAACCGGGCAACTAGCACAACACTCCTGAACGTCTATATAATGTCCGGGTATAACCACTCGCCCCGAATGCAACAAGGAAGTCATAGGAATGCTATGCAACGCGGCAAATAGCCGATCAATAAAAGAACAAGATGCACCGGTATCAAACAAAGCACGAACTCGAATGCAGGAAATCAAAATGATACCTGCAACCACGTCCTCAGCTGCTGCCGCTGCCTCGGTCTGGGCGGCATACAATCGTCCACTCGGGCCCTGTCGTGACCCCTCGCTCTGCCTCTGTGCAGAAGATCTCCCGGCCTGGTAAGATGCTGCAGGTGTCCCCGGGCTGGAACCTGGTGAAGCCGGTGCTGAAGCTGTCGACGGTGTGGGGGCGGATCCCCTCGGACACTACGGCGAAAATGGCCCTCCCGGCCGCAAGAGAAGCATCGGCCCGCCCTGCGGGCTTGTCGGGGGTGGTGGGGGCCGCTACAAATCACACATCGCGGCGCCGGTCGCCGCTCGATCCTCGCCGCTCGTGGGGTCCTCGTCCACGTGGATCGGCTCTGGGTACTTTGGCGGCTTCCTAGAGTGCGCCTGGCTCGCACCCTTGCCTGAGGGCCTCTTGCCCTTGCCCCGATCCAAGCCTTCCTGCCTGTCCTTCAAGACTATCGCGCCCCGCTCCACAATAAGAGCGCGATTTACCACCTCATGGTAAGTGCGCAGGTTAGCGGACTGCACAAGCCTATAGATAGAAGGCCTCAGTCCACTCTCAAAGATCCTTGCCTTATCCTCGTCGTCCCGCACGACGAAAGGTACACAGTGTAAAAGCCTGGTGAACTCCCGCTCATACTCTGCCACTGTCCGCTCCCCCGACCGACTGGGAGCGAGTGATAGGCATCAAAACTGCAGCACATAAAAGCACAAGTTAGAAAAACCCATGCTATCGAAACCCCACTCTAGAACCCAAATTATGCGAAAGTAAGGAAGTGCTTCACTACTAACTCCCGATGTTACGTTGTCGGCCGCCAACGTAACCCTCTGCGAAGCTAGGAGTTATTCACTCCGATCCAACTCTAACTTTTTAGAGTTATCATAAAGCCCAATCAAACACTTTCGCTCATAAGTCCAATAGATCACGTCTCTCACGAGTCTAATTCTTATAGTCCAACCAGCCTAAGGTTTGCTAGGTCCTCTAAGACGTCACCCTAGGCTCTGATACCAAATTAATCTGTCACGCCCCGGGGTCGGTAGGACCTTCCCCAAAGCGTGCCCAGACCCGCCATATGTCAACACATACAAGGCGTCTAACTAAAAACAGCGAAATTTAAAACAATATAAGGCTACAACTATGAATATCAGAGCCACAACTAAACAAGAACCAAACCACAAGTAAAAGAAAGTAAAGTGTCTAAATCACTAACATAGAAAAAGAGAGTAGTACACAGCTAACAACATAACCTCTCAAAATAAACAAAAGTGGTGGTCTCTATACAAGGTAAAACACTCCTTCTCTCCAAAATAAAATAAGAGAAAGAGGAAGCCACCTATCCAACACCCTCTCACAAGCCGCTATCCCGAGGCAACTCCTTTGCCGCGGTCCCGAGCCTCCCCCGATGCAGAAGGCACTGAAACGAGTCAGAAACAAAGGGCGTGAGAACTATAAACATATAGTTCCCAGTGGGCAATTACTGACCTGCACAAAATTGCTCCACTAGGCCCAAAAAAAAGAGTAATATACAAGTACTGAAGTAAATAACTGAAATAAAGGCATAACTGTAAAGCTGAAAGAATAACCCAAGGTAAATAAATTACATGCTTTATTCTACCCGATAGCTAACTTTAAACGAGTACTTCCAATTAAATTCACAAGTATACTACTTATGTCCAATACTACGTCACAATATATATACCCAAGTATCCAACTACTAATCTATGTTAAGTAGTGATTATCCAATATAATAGAATGACGATGTTCCATCTCAATTTGGGATCTACACAGCGCTTGCGCCCCCTATGTGTCGTGGTAGCCCCAACATCCCCGTAGGAATGAGTCTAACCAATTCGGCCCCATAGGTTTCTCAATACCGCACGCGCGAATACATCGCAAGGCTAACTCGAGTCTTAGGCTTGTAGGGAGCGACCCTCACAAGCATGTGCGAAGAGCACAAATGGCAACAAGCAAGTCCAAGTCCCAAGTCCCAAGTCCCACACATGGCCAATGTTCACTAGCAACCCTAAGGTCTAGTACAACAATTCTCATGACACTAGCATTTCTATGTCAAGTTCAATCACGAGCCTAATGCCGCTTGATGACATTAGCTCACTATTCTACACTTTTGATGCCAAGCCAATGCCGCTTAATGACAAGGGCTTTTCTCCTATGTCATGTATAGTTCTATGTTCTCAAACACATGTCAAAGTCCTCTTAAACACATAGTTTCAAGTTTCCAAAAAGAATGCTACAAGGCTTCAGCTCTCACATGCATTCGTCTCTACTATATAGAGTAAAATTGCATTACACATAACATATGTATCTTAAGAATTCTAAAATTCACAAATAAATTAAATAGCATGAAAATGAACTAATTTCCATTTAACCATAAGCAAATAAGCACCAATGAGAATTTCTCATTGTGCTAGGTGAGGCCAAACCCACCGTCGCTCCAAGCGTCGATCTGAACCGCTAACGAAGCTTCGATTCCTACTCCTAGTACCCTACAAAGGAGATCCTAGGAGTTACAACCTCAAGAGATAAGTCTTGAGTTCAAACTTTAAGCTTCTATGTAGAGAGTAAGGAGAAATTCACCTTAGAGTAAAAATCCTTCTCCAATCCTCAAATGGAGGTGAGATCTCTTCCAAGGCAACCTAAACAAAGGTTCTAAACCAATTAATTGGACTCTAAAAGCCCTAGGTTGCAAATCCCCAAAATAAACCCTAATCTACAAAAACTAGGGTTTCAACTCATAGAAGGCAATCAAAGCCTAAACTAGAGGATAAGAATGAGTTGCTTACCTCTTAGAAGCTCTAAACAAGGCTCAAATCCCTCCAAAGTTGAAGATCTTCCCTCAACTAGCTCCCAAGTCCAAACTCCAAGCCTCTACTACAGTGACAAGGGCACTAGGAGGCAAAAGGAGAGAGGTAGAGAGATCAATCTCCCAAAATCCACCAAGAAAGCCAAGAGAGGTAGTGTGAGAAACTCCTACCTCTAATCCCTGATGTGAAGAGCTCAAAGGAAGCCCTAGGGGGCTGGGGTGAAACATATAGAAGCAAAAAAATGCTAACTAGCCCTGGATTTCGGACTTTCGAAAGCGCGGCTGTCAGGTACAAATCCGGTTTGTACCGGTATAAACCTGCGAAACCACCAACCCGAGCCTCGGGTTGGCCGACCCGCTCATCTATCGTATAAATCTCGGCTTGTAGGTATAGCCATCATTTTGTAGGTATAGCAACAATTTTGTGCAGTACAAGGGCTCTGAGCTCAACCGAGAGCCACCTAAAATCCAACTTTTTGGACTTTAGTGCTGGGGATTCATCCCCTAACCTCGGTACACGCGCCATAGGTCGGAACACAGTCAACGACCCTCCAGAAAATCTGGAAAAGCTCAAATCTCACATATAACACTCGAACCTTGCTATTTGCAAAAGTTCAGTGCGTCACAGGTACTCATGTCACTAGTGTTTCCCTACACTATGTTACGTGGTCATTCATCAAGTTCCATACTTGGTTCACATGCCTCTAGTTGTCATTCATGCAAGATTAAGTCATCTCTAGGGTTCAGTGTCACAATATTCATCCTGATGCTTCCTATGTCCAAATGCAAGCCTATGGTGCCGCACGATACGGGAAGTGTGCAAGCAGACTTCCTATGTCCTAATGCGACGCCCATAGTTCCGCACGATAAGAAAGCATGCAAGGAAAGTCATCTAACCATACCAACCCTATCATGCATGAAAACTATACATATATATATATATATATATACACAGGCAATATGATCAACACTTATTCTTAGACATAAAAGGGAGCCCAACGGCTTCGGATAGCACCCCGCACCTTTTGGGATGTCCCACGTAGCAACAACGTCACTTTCGTTGCCTCGCACCTCAACTTTGACTCCTCGGCCAATTTCCGAAGCTGGAAGCCTCTGTTCGGCTCGGATCGCCCAAACCGTTCGTCGGATCGACGAACCGTCGCTTCCCACGCGTTCGTGGACCTAACAATATGTTAGAAATGAGGTTAAAAGAGATCAAAACCTCATCCTAAGAAAAGCCCCAATTTGAGCCCTAGATTTTGCCCCGAGCAAAATCCCACATTAGAGCCCTAATTGCTTATGCAAACCATCCCTTAAGGATGCTAGGGTTCCAAGAAAATTAGTTCTAGGAGGTACAAAACACCCTAAGAGAAGCTACCATGAGAGCTCTCAAGAGCTTACCTCAAGTAGAAGCTCCAATGGTGGATAGGAAGAAGATGAAGCCAAGGATCTCCCTCTTAGCTTGCTTCTCCACCAAATCCTCCACTCTTTCTCCTTCTTCTCCTTCTTCTTCTTCTTCTTTCTAGAGAGAGAGAGGGAGAGAGTTGTGTGTGAATGAGAGGGAAATGAGGGGATAAGAGAGGGGAAATCACCTCTATACCCTCATTTGTAATAATATGCCAAAAGCGCCCTCAATAATTCAAACTGCACCAAACTGGGCATTTTCGGGCTGCAGGGTCCGGACATCCCCACAATGTCCGGACATTGGCCTGCGAAATCCATTTTTGCCCATTTGACAGCTTACTGGGTCCGGACATCATCCATTGTCCGAACATTGGATGTCCGGACATTGATCAATGTCCCGACCCAGTAGGTCCCCTCAGCCCAACATTTAAGGACTTAGCCAAATTTCAGCATTTCTTCGTTTCTTCTCCGTTTTCACTCGTTTTCGCTCGTCTTGCCTCCGATTCTTTTCAAATCGCACCGAGACTTTCCAAACATGTTTTCGAACACGTTTTCATCATCTTTTCACCCACGCTAATGTCGGATTTAGCTCGTGACCCGACATAGCTTTTCGGGCTCCGTTTTCGCGCCTATGCGCACAAAAACGCCCGAAGGCTTCCGAACTTCACCGGGAGCAACTCCGGTGCACTTTTCGCCTTCGGATCAACTTCGAACTTTCCGAAGTCCATCCAATCGACAATCAGTCGATTCTAAACATGGTGCAACTCTCGAATTTCGAGAATTCACTTCCTTACACCCGGGGCGTGACATTCTTGCTCCACAAAGCTCCAACCACGAGCTCCTAGCCTCCAATGGTGAGAAATGAGGGAGAGGAAGATGCTCCAAAACCTTCCAAGCTTGCTCTCCTCCTTCTCCTTCTCCTCATTCCTTCACCTTCTTCTTCTCTTTCTAGAATGTAGGAGAGAGTGTGAGGGAGAGAAATGAGTGAGAGAGAAGGTAAAATGGCTATATAGGCCCTCTATTGTAACAATATCCAGATAAGCCCCTCAACTTTCGTCACGGTGCACAGCCCTGCTTGGGCAGTTTTCGGGTGCAGAGACCGGTCTCTGCTAGTCGGGACCGGTCCCTCAGGACCTTCCCGCAAAAACCATGTACGGGAACCGGTCTCCAGGGCCAGAGACCGGTCGCCACACCAAGATGCTAGGCTCAGTCAAGGGAGATCGGTCTCTCCCATCAGGGACCGATCCCCGAGAGGGAAACCTCCAGGACTTAGCTAAAATATCCAGATTTTCGATCCACGGGTCGAAACTCCGTCTACGACCCTCCACAAAGTATGGAAAAGCTCGAAACCCAACTCAAACACTCGAACCTCGCAATTTGCACAGGTCCAGTGTGTTACAGTGCTTCCGCCTAATTTTTAATGTTGAGTCATATAGACTAACGATCACGAGTAAGCTGATGGGTTAAGTTGATTGACCCGGTTATTGCGTTTCAGGAACTAATGTTTCCAAGATGCTACACGCGTAGGATGGGTCCGGCATCGTCTTCGGGGGAACCAGATCTAGCTGAACCTCCTTTGATGCCAGAGTCATCCAGTCCTAGCGAGGTGCAGGAGTTACGGATGCAGGTGACTGCGTTGAGTGGTCGATTCGATCGGCTCCAGGAGCTTATGGAGCAGCAAATAGCGCCGACGGCTGCGGCAGCGGTCGCGAATCGTCACCCACCCGCGTCCCCGGCGCACGTGCCGGCGGGCGAGGCGAGGTGTAGCGGTAGTACCGGTGGCGGCATGTCCTCCGCCGGCGAGTGCACTTCCGGCAGCGTTGGGTTTGGCGACTCCCGATGCAGCGGCCGAGGAGATGGAACAAGAGCGGGTGTTGTCAGCTCTTATTAAGTTTGTGAAGTTCCACCCGCCGATCTTCGAGGGAGAGAAAGTGGAGCCAGCGACTATTGAGTCGTGGATTGACTCAATGGAAACGATGTTCGAGGACTTCCACACCTCGGAGAAAGACAAGGTCTACTTCGCCACGCATTGTCTCGGGACGACGGCGAAGGTGTGGTGGAAGCGGCTGAAGCGAGATCGGCCCTATGATCTTCCACTGGTGACTTGGGAGGAGTTCAAGAGGGCGATGTATGCCAACTACTTCCCTGATATAGTGAAGCGAAAGCTGCAGGAGAAGTTCAGGACATTGAGGCAGGGAGACCGCTCTGTAGCGGAGTACGAGCAGGAATTCTCCCACATTATAGACTATGTTATGGAGGTTGTTCGAGATGACCGGGACAGAGCGGATTGGTTCTTGCGAGGACTCAGGCCGACTATCTATCGAGCCATGCAGATATTGAAGCTCAGGACTTATGCGGAGATATTCGATCATGCACTATGGACAAAACATGGTGATGCACATGTGCGCGAGGAGCGTGGGCTTATAGCGGCATCCAAGGACAAGGGAAAGAAGCGACCAGGTGGTCCTTCGGGGGGGCAATCAAGTTCCAAGAAGCCCCGGAAGAACCCGCGGACGCAGTCGTGGTGTATGGTGCCGAACTTCTGAATTTATGAAGTTACGGTGGGAGGTAGTATACCGAAATTTAATATAAAATTAAGTGTAGATAAAAATAGTGTGAGATACTATTTTTATTAGACTTAAGGGTGTAAGGTATAGGCTGGAAATGACCTGTACTGAAATCGGAGTGAAAACAGAAGATTTAGAATTTCTGTGAGAAACGGGACAGATAAATTAGCAGAAAATACACAGTACCAGAAAATTAGGAAAACTGGAGGGTATGACAGGATTATTTTCATGAGGCTAGATTTAAAGTTTCGTGCCATTCTGACACCCGGAAGATGAGAAATAAAATTCGAATGCTATCTGATAAAGATTACAGTTCGGTAAAGCTTTCGGTGACCAAATGTGACGCACTGAACTTCTGCAAATAGCAAGGTTCGAGTGATAGATGTGAGATATGAGCTTTTCCAGATTTTCTGGAGGGTCGTTGACTGCGTTCCGACCTATGGCACGTGTACCGAGGTTAGCGGATGAATCCCTAGCACTAAAGTCCAAAAAGTTGGATTTTAGGTTGCTCTCGGATTGCAAGTTTGAGTCATGCCGGTACGGAAGGGTTCTTTTATCAGTACGATATGCTATCTGGTACGGGGGTCTGTATCTTAGGTATGGGACAGTGGAGCGAAACCGAGCCTCGGGTTTTGGGCATTTCGCGGGGTCTATCTGGTATGGGGATACTGTCTGGGTCTGACTGCGATTTAAAAATCCAAAACTGCAGGGGCTTGTTGGCATTTTGTTGCTTCTAATTTAGGACCCCAGCCCTTAGGGCTTCTCCTTTGTGCTGAGAACAAGAGGGAATGGAGGTAAGGAGCCTCTCTCTCTACAACTCATGGATTTCTTGGGTTTGTGGTGGATTTCAAGAGATTAAACCTCTCTTTTCTTCTCCTTTTGCCTCCTAGTGCCATTGTCATCTTGGTAGAGGCTTGGGGCTTGGACTTGGAGCTCATATAGAGGAGGATCTTCAAGCTTGGAGGGATTTGAGCCTTGTTTGGAGCTCCTAGAAGGTAAGCATCAAGTTCTTTTCCTCTAATATAGGTTTTGGTTGCCTCTTTTGAGATGAAACCCTAAATGTTGATATTAAGGTTTATTTTTGGAGCTTTTTGATTTGGTGCATCTAGAGCTTAATTGATGATGTTAGAACCTTCCTTTAGGTTGGTTTGAGGAGACTCTAGCTTGCTTTTGGGATCTCTAGAGGGATTGCTACCTTAGAGGTGAGTTTTACCCTTTCTATGTGATTTTGGAGTTGGATGTTTTCTAAGGCTTTTTTTAACCTAATTAGTTGGTTTAGAATCTTTGCTTATGGTGCCTTAGAAGGGATCTAGCTTTCATTCGAAGCTTCGTGAGGGATTTCACTCATAGGTGAATTTTTCCCTGTTCACTAGTTTTGATCTTCGCAGTTTGAGTCGTGGGCATGCCAGTTGACTTTGAAACTTCTTGTGTGACCTTTCTAGGGTACAAGGAGTCTGAAAAGTGTCGGGGTTGGCGACCCGGAGCGTGCGAGGATCATCGGTGGGTTTGACCTCCAAATTCAATAAAAATTCTCATTGGAATTATTTGAGTACTGTAAAATAGAAAATCATGTATTTTCGTGTTAGTTACATGATGATTGAATTTTTAGAATGCTTAAACATGTGCGTCCTGTATAATAAAAATATTGACCTCTATGTAGTAGAGAGCGACTTGTGCATGATGTAGCATTCTTCTAGTGGCTTGAGGGCCGGTTGAACTTAGTGGAAAATGACATGAGAACAAGTGAACTTGAACCTAGAACTATGTATAACATAGGAGAAAAGCTAATGTCATTAAGCGGCATTAGACTTGGCATCGGTTTGTGAACTAGTGAGCTAATGTCATCAAGCGGCATTAGGCTCGGATTCGAACTTTGACATAGAAATTCTAGTGTCATGTGAACTATTGTACTAGACCTTAGGGTTACTAGTGACATTTGCCATGAGAGTGACATGAGGTTTTGGACACTTGAGACTTGGACAGTGCTTGTTGCCATTTGTGCTCTTCGCACATGCTTGTGAGGGTCGCTCCCTACAAGCCGGCACTCCGGAGTTGGCCTTCGCGATTCGTTCGCGTGTGCGGTGTTGAGAAGCCTACGGGACCGTTTGGGACAGACTCATTCCTTGCGGGGGATGTTGGGGCTACCACGGTACTTAGGCGGCACAAGCTGGATTACACTTGTGTAGATCCTTGAAAGAGAATTGAACAGTAACATGTAATAGAATATTGACATCACTACTAGATAGGACTTAGTAGCTGGATACTCGAAAATGTTGTGGCATAGTATTGGACATATATAGTATACTTGAGAGCTTAATAGAAGGTACGGGTTTAAAGTTGACATTTCGGGTATAATAAAGCATGTAACATATTTACTTTGGGTTAATTGTTCAGCTTTACAGTTATGCCTTATTTACAGTTATTTACTTCAGTACTTGGACTATTACTTCTTTTGGGCCTAGTGGAGCAATCTGTGCAGGTCAGTAATTGCCCACTGGGAACTATATTTTTATAGTTCTCACGCTCTCTGTTTCTGACGTGTTTCAGCGCCTTCAGCGGGGAGGCCAGGGATCGCGGCAAGGGTGTCGCCTCGGACTAGCGTCGAGGAGTCTCGCTAGGTGGTTCATCTCTCCTTTTGTTTTAGTGGGAGAGGATGAGAGTTTTGTACCCTTTTTGTAGAGACTACCAGATGTACTCTATGATAGCTACTTGTTGTTGCTTTTACTCTTTACTTGTAGGAGTTTTAGTACTCTCTTTCCTTCCTACCTGTTTATTGATCCTACTTGCTGTTAGGGATAGCTGTATGTGGCTCTGATATTCTTAGTTGTAGCCTATTATTGTTTTAATTTCGCTGTTTTTATTTAGACGCCTTGTATGTGTCGGCATATGGCGGGTCTGGGCACGCTTTGGGGGAGGTCCTGCCGACCCCAGGGCGTGACACCAAATGGGGTCGAAACTGAAAGATTTAAATTTTTTTTGTTAAGTTAAGTAAAACCAAGCATGACTGCCAAATTTGAGCTCAAACAGATATTCAGAAGGGCAGGCAAAAATATCTGTACCTAAGCTGAAAGTTGAGTACGTGAATAGTAAATAGTTGAGGGGTTAATTTGTAATAAGGGACTTAATCCCTTTCTTCTCCTCCCTCAACCGATCAGCACACACACACACGCACACACCCACACACGCATACATGGAGGGAGAGAGAAACCTCCCTTTCTCTCTCTAGATCTCTCCCAAAATTGGTGGATTTGGTGGAGAGTGAAGTTTGGAAGTGAATCGTCTTCATCTTCTACACCTTCTCCTTGGTTTGGAGCAAGCTTTGAGGTGAGCTTCTTGAGCCCTCTCATAGCAAATCCTTAGGGTTTTGTTTATAAGCTCTAAAAATGGGTTTAATTGAATCCTAGGACGCTAAATGAATGTAAATTGCATGAATCAAGTTCCAATTTGGAGTATTCTTGCAATATTAAATATCTAGGGTTCAAAATGCAATTTTTGCTTGTGGATGGGTTTGATCTAATTTGACCTTCCGTAAACCTAATTGCTAGGTAACGAAACACGTTGGCGAAGTCGGTTCGGCAATTCGTCGAGCCGTTGCGAAGATATTGAGGATTGGAGCCGTTGACGTAAAGATGGTCGCAGCTTGCGGCAAAAATCATGAAAATGGAATCGTGGGCTCGTGGCAACAAACCGAGGACCTATAATTTTCGGGGCTACGAAGCGGAGCATGGTTGAGGCACAGTTGCAATATCGGGCCGTGCCGGATACGGGTGCCGCGGGAGACCGATTGCAAGTATTGACAAGCAATCGGAACGCGATAACAGGTGGGTTGTGCTTACAGAAGCGACTAGGTCGCCTGCATGTTGAAGAAAAGTGTGCTTTCTTGTTGACGCATATATGTATGTATAATGGTAGTTTAATGTATAGGTGAATGCTTAGAGTGATTGCATGAGATTCTATGTAATAGCTACCTTGGAGGAATATATATGCATGTTAACCTGATTAAAATAGGTGCATGATAGCATCATGAGTATGCATGATAGAACATCATGTTAGAGTACATAAATATTATGTATGTTAGTCGATAGTGCATGTTAGCATTATTTGAATGCATGCTAGTTGAGAACTACACATGATACATTGAGAATAAATGTTAGTGGATAACTTCATGTAGACATGTACTAGAGCTGTATATAAACGAATTGCTTAAGTAACATCTTATGGAATGTATGCTAGGTGCATTTTAGCATTTCGAGATTTGAGGTGGATAAACATGTATATTGTCATATTATGGATCCTAAATATGCATATTAACATTATAGGTGAAATCAGCCCTTGAGCTATGAAACACCGGGGTAGGTGTTGAGCTATGAAACACCGGGGTAGGTGTTGGGCTTATGGAACACCGGGGAAGGTGTTGGTTAGAAAACTTGACGTGGACAAATAGGTGTCAGATAGATCGAGTGGCATTTAAATCTAGTGTTGTGAACCTAGGATAGATCGAGTGGCATTAACCTAGTGTCATGAACCTAGGATCAAGATCTAGGTGGATTGACATCAAACCTAGTGTTATTAAACATAGGTCGGGCATGAACCTAGTGTTGTGAACTTAAGATGGATAAGAATGACAAAGAACCTAGTGTTATGGAGCATAGGTTGACAGTGAACCTAAAGTCAGTTAGATCTAGGTGAGTGGCATTTGATATTGGTGTAAAGAGACACTTTAATGCAATGAACTTAGGGATAGGTGAATTTTCCCTAGAAGTGACATGATACATGACGACTTAGTGTAGTTGACACACTATGATGTTGAACATAGGGATAGTTAGATTCTATGATGATGACAACCCTAGTTGGTAGGGTCTCCCCGGTTCACAGGATTTGGATCGTGCTCACATGGCCTGTCTACGCCTGGGGTGGTCGCTCCACACAAGCTGTGCACTCCGGAGTTGTCACTAGAGGGGGCTAAAGTATTTGCCCTTGGACTAAAGTATCTGTCCAGCAGGCGGTCACAGGGGTAGTTGAGCAGTGGGACTCCTCCCCTATGGGACCTAGAGACGTGAGACTGAGGGCGAACCTTCGGGTTAGCCAAGTGATTGGGTGATCAGCACATGAGTTGTAGAGATATCCTATTTGAGTGGATTTAAGGCAGAGGTGCAAGTGAGACGTCCTTCGCCTCGGGCCTGGCTTTACGCGGTACTCCGCGAATGATTGACTCAAGACCGAGTCGGGTGGATAGTCTGATAGAGGTAGATGAAGCCTTATGATCAGAGTTACAGTTGACACGAATCTAAGATAGAGAAAAACTTAGAAGTAAATTAGATGAGCTATAGATAGCAGGATTGAAAGTAGTATCGATTGAACTACTAGATTGTGAATTAATTGTATGGTTGCATGAGTATATGATTGCATAATTGGCATATAGTTGGCATTGCTACATTTAGCATTTCATTGTTAAGTTTTTGAGGCAAAGCATGGTATTGTTAGTTACATAATTTAGATATTATATCTATCTGTTTATTGAACTAACCTACTGTTTGCCTCCTTCGGACCTGTTGGTCGAGCCTTTCCCTTGGGTGGCCGTATCCACTGGGAACCATGGAGTTGGTTCTCATCCCACGTTGTTTCGGGGTGTTTTCTAGGTATGCACGTGAGCGGCGCGGCGTCGTGAGGCAAGGGCGTAGCTCCATAGATAGCGCCCTACCCCAGAGACCAGAGATAGCGGTACTCCGAAGTCGGCTTAGCTAATTGTTGCAGAAAAGGAAAGAAAGAAAGAAATTGTAATAAATTTGTATTAATAAAGATGATTGTATTTGGAAGAGCAAAAGATGTAAATGTATAAGCTGGTTGAATGCTTGTAATAATTTAGGTGTTTATGTTTTCGATACTTCCTTATGCAATCTATGGTTGAATTCAGTTCCTGGTTGGAACATTGTGAATTGTATTGATTGCGACGCCTAGGACGTACAGGGGAGACTCTGTCTGTTCGGCGGCCTGTCGCGTACCCTAACCCGACCAAATAGGCGGGGCGCGGGGCGTGACACGTGGGGTAGTAGGCCGCAGCAGTGCACTATATGCGGTGGCGGGAATCATCGAGCGCCGCAGTGTAGATAGCGTCAAGGCAAGTGCTTCAACTGTGGACAAGAATGGCACATGAGCCACGACTGTCAAGCGAGGGCCCCGCCTATCCCGTCAATGGCATCAACTCCAGCGACTCCAGTTTATTATGGAGGACCTCCACCTGCTGCTATGTCGGCTGGACGCACGATGGCTTCGCGTCAGCCTGAGATGACTCGATCGGCACCGAACGGACGGGTATTCGCCGCTCAGGTCCAAGATGAGGAACCTGCCGAGGCCGAGCAGCATGAGATTGTGGCAGGTATGGTTTTAATTAACGGAGTTCGCTCCAGAGCTATGTTTGATATAGGCGCCACTCATTCCTTCATAAATAGGTCATTTGCACGAACTCATGACATAAACATTCAAGCGTGCGATAACATGTGGCGAGTGGAAGGCCCTGGTCCGGCATTTCATATTTACACGGGGTGCCCAGCATGTCCAGTGCAAATAGGTGACTGGGTCATGCCAATTCGTGCATTGGTGCTCAAGAAGATGAAAGAGTTCGACGTTATATTGGGCATGGACTAGCTCTCGAAGTATTACGCGTCGATCGATTATAAGGAGAAAATGATCACGTTTCGTGAGCCGGGACAAGAGGAATTCACATACAAGGCGTGCAAGAGTTCATGTGTCACGCCCCGGGACCGATCCCATTGACCGGCCCGGGCCCGTCAAACAGACGCCGAACGGACAGAGTTTTTCCTACCCGCCCAAGGCTCAACACAAGTACAATTCAAGCAAATATGAAATTGTGATGCACTGAACTTTAGCAAATAGCAAGGTTCGAGTGTTCAAGGAGATTTTCGAGCTTTTCCACTAATTGTGGAGGGTCGTAGAGGGTGTTCCGATCTCCGAAGCGAAAATCTGGAGTTTTTGGCTAAGTCCCGTGTGGGAGGTCCACTGGGACCGGACATCCCTTGGATGTCCGGACAACCCAGAGGGCTGCGCGGCTGGTGGCCGTGGCATCCGGACATCCCCATGGATGTCCGGATCCCGTGGGTGGTAGGTTGCGGGAGGATGGCCCGGGACCGGACATTGACTCCCAGGACCGGACATAGGACCCCGAAACTGCCCAGTTCGAGCAGTTGCTCAGGTTGCAAAGTTGAGGGGCTAAGCTGGTGTAACATACTGGACTTGCGCAAATTGCGGAGTTCGAGTATTTGACTTGTGTTGGAGCTTTTCTAGATTTTCTGGAGGGTCGTTGACTATGTTCCGACCTATGGTGCGTGTACCGAGGTTTGGGGATGAGTCCCAAGCCCTAAAGTCCAAAAAGTTGGATTTTAGGTGGCTCTCGGGTTGGAAATTCTGTGCCTTGTACCGGTACAAAATAGTGTCTATACCGGTACAAAATGATGGCTATACCGGTACAGACCAAGATTTATACCGGTATAAAATGGGCAGACTTGGCGAACCCGAGGCTCGGGTTTGGCTGCTTCGTAGGGTTTATACCGGTACAAAACGGATTTGTACCGGTACAAACTGGCAGTTTCGAGCAGTTTGAACTGCAGGGGGTTTTTAGCTATTGTAGCATTCCTTTTAGTGTACCACACACCCTAGGGCTCCATTTGAGCACCCCTATTGTAGCAAGAGGTAGGAGGAGCCTCTCTCTCTACTCCCTTGTGTTTTCTAGGGTTTAGGTTGGATTTTTAGAGGATTAAAACCCTCTCCTTTGCTCTTTTTGCTTGATAGAGCCTCTACCACCATTGTTGGAGCTTGGAGCTTGGTGGTTGGAGCTTTGTGGTGGATCAAGCTTCAAGCCTAGGGCTTTTTGAGCTTGGTGTTGAGCTTCTTAGAGGTATGTGAATGATCTCTTTCCTCTAGTTTCGAATTTTGTGGGTTTTTGTGAGGTGAAACCCTAGAATGGGATTCTAGGGTTAGGATTTGGGGATTTTCGATTTAGGGCCTTTGGGACCTAATTGATGGGTTTAGAACTTTGATTTAGGTTGGATTGGAAGGACTCTAGCTCCCATTTGGAGATCGAGAGAGTTTCCTTCGCACTCGGTGAGTTTTCTTCAACCTTTTGTTGAAATTCTTAAAGTGTGAACTCATGGTTTATCTCCTTAGCTTGTAACTCCTAGGGTGTGCTTCTTAGGACTCTAGGAGATTATCGAAGCTTCGTTAGCGGTTCGGAGCAACGCTTTTCGCACTTGGTGGGTTTGGCTTCATGAGCATAGGAGCAATTGGCTCCTAAGTGCTTATTCGGTTTGATTTAATTATTTTGAATGCATATTCATGCTAAATAGATTTATTATGAATTTTGAATCACTTAAAATGCATGCCTTATGTATGATTAAAATTTGACTCTATATAGTAGAGAAATCTGGGTTATATAGCTGGCATGTGGGGGTGATTCCTGTGGGCTCCTTGGAGTGGGCACTTGATGATATTATAGCTTAATTAATGTAATTGAGAACATTAAACTTGTGTTGGAACTTAGAAAAGCTTAAGTGTCATCAAGCGGCACTTAACTTAGAAAACTATGAAACTGCAACATAGAGACTTGACATAGGCCACTTTGGACATCTATTATTTCCATGTTAGAGACATGATGACATAGAGATAGGCCTTTTGGACACTTGTACATTCCATGTTAGAGACATGACGATTTGGGACTTGTGACGAGTTTGTGACTATATGCCATTGTGCTCATTCGCACATGCTTGTGAGGGTAGCTCCCTACAAGCCGGCACTCCGGAGTTGGCCAACGCGTTTCATGTATTCGCCGTGCGGGATTGGGCGCCGAAATGGATTGCCGTGGGACAGTCTCATTCCTAGGGTGGGAATGTTGACTACTACGGGGCCATTAGGCTCGGCATTTGGGCTAGGCAGCCTTCGGGTGGGCATCGGCCATATCGCCTTCGGGTCGATCTTTTTGTACTTACGCTTAATGTAGTTTAAAGAAAACTGTGGACTTTGACTAGAGTAGTAAACTTTAACACTTTACTATCACTTGTGGACATTATGGACTGTGACTAGAATAGTAAACTTAAATCTTTTACTATCAAGTTGGGAGCTTCGTTTTATTTATAACGCTTTCTATTCATGCTTAGAATAGCTTACTTATGCAAATTCATGCTAAGTAGAGATATTGTGTTTAGTAGTTTACATGTTATTTACATGTCGCTTATTATCGCTTATATTATCGTTTATACTTACTTGTTTCGTTTTGGGCCTAGTGGAGCATGCAACTGAAGTCAGTAATTGCCCACTGGAACTATTATTTAATAGTTCTCATGCCCCCTTTTCTTATGTGTTTGAGCCTTGGCAAGGAGGCAAGGGATCGTGGAAAGGGAATCGCTAGCTAGTTATCGCAGCTTTTCCACCTTGTAGGGGTTTTTCTCTCTTTTTGTACTTTGGTGAGATTGAGAGAGTTTTGTATCCCTATATAGAGACTACCATGTACTTAGTTATAGTGGTGTTTGGATTTCTTTTTGTTGTACTCTCTTTATAGTTTATATTAGAGATTGGTACTTTATTTTAGTCACTTCTTTTATGCTTCCTTGTATAGAATTCTAGTTGTTATACTGCTCTGATACTTCTAGATTCTTTTTATTTTGTTGGTTACTTATCGTTTTTGTTAGACGCCTTGTATGTTGTAGACCTACGGTTAGTCCGGGCACGCGCCAAGCTCTCCGCCTCGGGTCCCGGCGACAGCATTAAAATTGTTATCGAGCCTAGGGTTGAGTCTTCTGGTGGACCTAGCAAACCTTAGGTAGGTTGGACTATAGGATATAGGCTCGTGAGAGACGAGGTCTATTTAACTTGTGAGCGAAAGTATTAAGATTGGGTATCTTGAATAACTCTAGTAAGTAGAGTTGGATCGAAGTTATAACTTCTAGCTTTGCGGAGGGTTACGTTGGCGGCCGACAACGTAACATCGGGAGTTAGTAGTAAATGACACTTCATTACTTTCGCATGATTTGGGTATTTATAGCATGAGTGGGGATGCGATTGCGTGAGCTTACTAACTTGCGCTTTTATGATGTTGTAGTGACGATGCCGATAACTCGCTCGAAATCTGTTGGAGCGGACAATGCGGCAACTTTTGAGGAGGTCGAGGCCTCCGCTACCTCCGGATCCGGCGAGGTCCGTGAGTTGAGGGGCCAGTTGGCGGCCCTCACGGCTTTGGTGACACACGACGACGGCACGGCGTCGGGAGGCGCGCATGAAGCGCATGGAGGACCTTCTCGCGGCGGCGGCGCGAGGGAGACTCGGACTCCTTCACCGCCGGCACCGGCCCGAGGTTGACATACCGCGGGCGCGATCCCATGGCGCCAGCTCACACCAGACGACTCCGGCAGTCGAGCGCCGGGAGGAAGACCGGGACACCCCGCCTGTACGAGCATCGCCGGTGGCAGCGGCATTTTCAGTTATGGCTCAGGGAGCCGAGAGGGATCGACTCATGGGTCGCCTCAAGGAGTTTCGGAAGTGCAGTCCGAGGATCTTTGACGGTGAGAACGTCGACCACTGGATTGTGGAAAAGTGGTTGATGCACATGGAGAAGCTATTCCGCGACACATTTGTGGAGGAGCGGGATAGGGTGTGGCTCGCCACCCACCACCTCGACGGCGAGGCCTACCGTGGTGGATGGACATTCGGGAGAACCCCACGAGACTTGGCGGCTATTACTTGGTGGAAGTTCAAGGACTTCTATTGTCACATTACTTCCCCTACAGTGTCAAGAGGCAGATGGAGCAGAGCCTGCGCAGCCTTACTCGGGGGACCGATCTCGTGGCCGAGTACAAGAGGGAGTTTTCTCGCTTACGCATTGCGTGCCCTTCGTCGTGCGGGACGACGAGGATAATGCCCGCATCTTCGAGCGTGGACTGCGACCGTCGATCTTCCGGTTCGTGCAGTCATCGGAGCTTCAGACTTACCGACAGGTGGTGAACCGCGCGCTCACTGTGGAGAGCGGCGCGGCCATGGTACAGGAGAGACGCGAGGGCTTGGATAAAGGAAAGGGCAAGAGGCCCGCGGCCGAGTGCGAGCGACGCACTCTAGGAGGCCCCGAAGCATCCGAGACACCCGGCGCGATCGTGGCGCACCGTCCAGCCGAGAGGACCGACCGACGCCGCCTCCCGGTGTGTGATCTGCGGTGGTCCTCACCACAAAGCGAGCGGCAGTGCTTCGGTGTGGCCGGGAGGGCCACATCCGTACCGAGTGCCCGAGAGGTTCTTCACCGGCACCGTCTGCATCGGCACCGGCTCTACCGGCCGCGACGAGGGACCCCGTCGACACAAGATACGACCGGGGCGGCCGTCAGCGCTAGAGCGAGGGGTCACGACAGGCGCCGAGTGGGCGCATGTACGTCGCGCAGACCGAGGCGGCAACGACAGCTGAGGATGTGGTGGCAGGTATCATTTTACTTGATGGCATTAGAGTACGTGCATTATTTGATACCGGTGCATCACATTCATTTATTGATCTTTGTTGCCGAGTTGCATGACATCCGGTTTGTTCCTTTACTACACCCCGGACGTATTGTTGTACCCGACCACATTGTGGACGTGCGAGAGTATTGCCCCAGTTGTCCTATTCGGGTAGGAGATTGGACCATGCCCGCGGATTTGCGAGTAGTGCGCAAGTTGGGGGATTTTGACGTGGTTTTGGGTATGGATTGGTTGACTAGATATTACGCCTCCATCGATTGTGTTAATCGAACGGTTACTTTTGGAGAACCGGGTCAGGATGAGGTGGTATTTAGAGGATGCCAGAGTTCGCTTTTTGCGATGTCGATCAGTTCGTCTCGAGCTAGGCAACTGATCAACCGGGGATGCGTAGCCTACTTGGCTAGTATCGCATTGAGGGGTGAGGATGATACCCCTAGGATCGAGGATATCCCGGTGGTACGGGAGTTTCAGGACGTGTTTCCAGCAGAGCTACCAGGCATGCCACCTGATAGGGAGATCGAGTTTGTGGTAGATCTCGCTCCCGGGACTACCCCAGTCTCGAAGGCACCCTATAGGATGGCACCGGCAGAGTTAAAGGAGCTGAGGGCACAGTTACAGGATATGTTGGACAAGGGCTTCATTCGACCGAGTGTGTCACCTTGGGGAGCACCGGTTCTTTTTGTGAAGAAGAAGACCAGATCACTTCGCCTTTGCGTGGACTATCGTGAACTTAATAAAGTCACGATCAAGAATAAATATCCGTTGTCGAGGATTGATGATCTTTTTGATCAACTTCAAGGGTCGAACGTGTATTCCAAGATAGACATGAAGTCGGGGTACCATCAGTTGAAGATTGCGCCTGGGGATGTGGCGAAGACGGCTTTTAGATCACGGTATGGACATTACGAGTTCACTGTTATGCCGTTTGGGCTTACTAATGCCCCGGCAGCTTTTATGGATCTAATGAACCGTGTTTTCAAGCCTTATCTAGACAGGTTCGTCGTGGTCTTCATCGACGACATCTTGATTTATTCCCGAAGTGATGTGGAACACGAGGAACACTTGAGATTGGTACTTCAAGTGCTTCGGGAAAAGAAGTTATTTGCTCAGCCGAAGAAGTGTGAATTTTGGCTTCGAGAAGTGGCTTTTCTAGGACATGTGATTTCAGGATCAGGTATAGCAGTGGATCCTAGGAAGATAGAAGCCATTCAGGATTGGCCAAGACCGACGAGTGTCACCGAGATCAGGAGTTTCCTTGGTTTGGCCGGCTACTACCGCAGATTCGTGGAGGGCTTTGCGAAGTTATCTACTCCCCTCACGAGGCTCACGCACAAAGGAGCTAAATTCGTTTGGAATGATGCGTGTGAAAAGAGCTTTCAAGAGTTGAAGCTGAGATTGACTACCGTCCCGATCCTCACATTACCTATTCTTTGGAGCGGGGTATGTGGTTTATAGTGATGCATCTCTTAACGGATTGGGCTGTGTCTTGATGCAGGGTGACAAGGTGATCGCGTATGCATCTCGCCAGTTAAAGGAATATGAGAAGAACTATCCTACACATGACTTGGAGTTGGCGGCCGTGGTCTTTGCATTAAAGCTATGGCGCCACTATTTGCATGGCGAGCGGTGTGAGGTATATACGGATCACAAGAGCTTAAAGTACCTCTTCCTCAGAAGGAGTTGAACTTGAGACAGCGCAGATGGTTGGAGCTACTCAAGGATTATGATTTGACTATCCTCTACCACCCGGGCAAGGCTAACGTGGTGGCGGATGCGCTAAGTCGGAAATCTACCGAGAACTTAGCGATGCATGTTGTTACTCAACCGCAGTTGATCGAGCAGATGAAGCGGTTGGAGTTGGAGGTAGTGACTCCCGATACACCCTTGCGGCTGATGACTATGGTGGTGCAACCTACACTTATGGATAGAATTAAAGAGGAGCAAGCTCTTGACTTAGAGTTGCAAAAGATTCGAGACAAAATGGCTGATGGTTGCACCGGCAACTTCCTAGTGGATGAGCAGGGAGTGATGCGCTATGGTGGACGGATTTGTGTTCCGGCGGATTTGGGACTTAGAGAGGACATCCTTGAGGAGGCACACAGGGTACCTTATGCTATTCATCCAGGAGGCACCAAAATGTATAAGGACTTGAGGTTACTTTATTGGTGGCCTGGGATGAAGAAGGATGTTGGCGAGTTTGTTGCTAGATGTTTAACTTGCCAACAAGTGAAAATTGAGCATCGAGTTCCAGCGGGAAAACTTCAGAGCTTGCCTATTCCCGTGTGGAAGTGGGAGAAGATCACCATGGACTTCGTGACAGGATTGCCTCGCTCTCAAGCTGGGCACGATGCTATTTGGGTGATAGTTGATAGGTTGACGAAGTCGGCGCACTTCATACCTATCCACACTACTTGGGCTGGAGAGAAGCTCGCACAAGTGTACCTTGATGAGATTGTGCGACTTCATGGAGTACCTACATCGATCGTATCGGATAGAGACACTCGCTTTGTGTCACACTTTTGGAGGAGTCTGCAGGACGCCCTAGGTACTAGATTGGATTTCAGCACTGCTTTCCACCCCCAGAGTGACGGGCAGTCGGAGCGCACTATACAGACTCTTGAGGACATGCTTCGAGCATGTGTGATTGATTTCCAGGGAGGATGGTCGCAGCATCTACCTATGGCGGAGTTTGCTTATAATAATAGTTATCAGGCAAGCATCAAGATGGCACCGTTCGAGGCATTGTATGGGCGGAAATGTAGATCACCACTTCATTGGAGTGAAGTTGGCGAAAGATTGGCTTTAGGCCCTAAAGTGCTCCAGGAAGCAGAGGATAAAGTTCGAATCGCTCGGGAGCGACTACTGACGGCCCAGAGTAGGCAGAGGAGCTATGCAGATAAACGCCGACGAGACTTGGAGTTTCGGATTGGAGATCATGTCTTCTTGAAAGTCTCGCCGTCAAAGGGAATTCGGAGATTTGGAATTCGAGGTAAGTTAAGTCCTCGATTCATTGGACCATATGAGATCTTGGAACGTATAGGTCCGGTGGCGTATCGACTTGCTCTACCGCCGAACCTATCGGGCGTGCACAACGTCTTTCATGTATCGGTCCTTCGGAAATATATCCATGATCCGGCTCATGTATTGGAGGCGGTACCCATAGAGCTGCGGGAGGATTTGAGCTTCGAGGAGCAACCAGTGAAAATCTTGGCTCGCGAAGTGAAGAAATTGCGGAATCGGGACATTCCGTACGTGAAGGTTCTTTCGAGCAACCACGAGGAGCGAGAGGCCACGTGGGAGCCTGAGAGCGCACTGCAGGAGCGCTATCCCCATCTCTTTCAGATGGAATCTTGAGGTATGAGTTCGCTTTAGAGTTTCGCGGACGAAACTCCTTTTTAGGAGGGGTGAATGTAACATACTGGACTTGCGCAAATTGCGGAGTTCGAGTATTTGACTTGTGTTGGAGCTTTTCCAGATTTTCTGGAGGGTCGTTGACTGTGTTCCGACCTATAGCGCGTGTACCGAGGTTTGGGGATGAGTTCCAAGCCCTAAAGTCCAAAAAGTTGGATTTTAGGTGGCTCTCGGGTTGGAAATTCTGTGCCTTGTACCGGTACAAAATGGTGTCTATACCGGTACAAAATGATGGCTATACCGGTACAGACCAAGATTTATACCGGTATAAAATGGGCAGACTTGGCGAACCCGAGGCTCGGGTTTGGCTGTTTCGCAGGGTTTATACCGGTACAAAATGGATTTGTACCGGTACAAACTGGCAGTTTCGAGCAGTTTGAACTGCAGGGGTTTTTAGCTATTGTAGCATTCCTATTAGTGTACCACACACCCTAGGGCTCCATTTGAGCACCCCTATTGCAGCAAGAGGTAGGAGGAGCCTCTCTCTCTACTCCCTTGTGTTTTCTAGGGTTTAGGTTGGATTTTTAGAGGATTAAAACCCTCTCCTTTGCTCTTTTTGCTTGATAGAGCCTCTACCACCATTGTTGGAGCTTGGAGCTTGATGGTTGGAGCTTTGTGGTGGATCAAGCTTCAAGCCTAGGGCTTTTTGAGCTTGGTGTTGAGCTTCTTAGAGGTATGTGAATGATCTCTTTCCTCTAGTTTCGAATTTTGTGGGTTTTTGTGAGGTGAAACCCTAGAATGGGATTCTAGGGTTAGGATTTGGGGATTTTCGATTTAGGGCCTTTGGGACCTAATTGATGGGTTTAGAACTTTGATTTAGGTTGGATTGGAAGGACACTAGCTCCCATTTGGAGATCGAGAGAGTTTCCTTTGTTTAGGTTGCCTTGGGAGGGATCTAGCTTCCTTTTGGAATTTCTAAGAGGATTGTTGCACATTTAGGTGAGTATTTCTTGACTTTAACCTAGATGTTTAAAGTTTGAACTCAAGACTTATCTCTTGAGGTTGTAACTCCTAGGATCTACTTTGTAGGGTACTAGGAGTAGGAATCGAAGCTTCGTTAGCGGTTCGGAGCGACGCTTGGAGCGACGGTGGGTTTGGCCTCACCTAGCACAATGAGAAATTCTCATTGGTGCTTATTTGCTTATGGTTAAATGGAAATTAGTTCATTTTCATGCTATTTGATTTATTTGTGAATTTTAGAATGCTTAAGATACATATGTTATGTGTAATGCAATTTTACTCTATATAGTAGAGACGTATGCATGTGAGTTTGAAAAGCCTTGTAGCATTCTATTAGGAAACTTGAAACTATGTGTTTGACAGGAATTTGACATGTGTTTGAGAACATAGAACTATACATGACATAGGAGGAAAGCCTTGTCATTAAGCGGCATTGGCTTGGCATCAAAAGTGTAGAATAGTGAGCTAATGTCATCAAGCGGCATTAGGCTCGTGAATGAATTTGACATAGAGAATCTAGTGTCATGAGAACAATTGAACTAGACCTTAGGGATACTAGTTAATATTTCCATGTGAGACATGAGGTTTGGACTTGAGACTTGACTATACTTGTTGCCATTTGTGCTCTTTCGCACATGCTTGTGAGGGTCGCTCCCTACAAGCCGGCACTCCGGAGTTGGCCTTCGCGATTCGTTCGCGCGTGCGGTGTTGAGAAACCTACGGGACCATTGGGACAGACTCATTCCTTGCGGGGGATGTTGGGCTACCACGGTACTTAGGTGGCACAAGTTGGATTACTATGGTAAATCCTAGTGAAAGAGAATTGAACTTGGACATTCAACTTTACTAAATGACAATCACTACTAGATAGGACTTAGTAGTTGGATTATGTGGACTTCACTTGAGTTATAGTATACTTGATAATGCTTTAATTACATTTTAGTATACTCGTTGGTTATAGTAAAACATCTCATTTTATATGTTGGAACGGGAAACTATAACATCTAATTTTGAAACATAGTTTTGGTAGCAATTCTTTACGCTTTAATTGCAAGCTTATTTATATCGCGCTCTTACTCTCTTTTTCTTTTGGGCCTAGTGGTGCAATGGTGCAGGTCAGTAATTGCCCACTGGGAACTATAAATTATAGTTCTCACGCCCCTGTTTCTGTTTCCTTTTCAGTCCCTTCCGCATCGGGGGAGGTTAGGGATCGCGGCCAGGGTGTTGCTTCGGGTTAGCGGCACTCGGCGAGGAGTTCGATAGGTGGTTACTTCTCTATTTCATGTTATTTAGAGAGGTTGTGAGTTGTTCCTGTATTTAGAGAGACCACCACATTTTGAGACAGTGTTGTATTAACCTTATGTTCTTTTGGTTATGTTGTTAGTCTCTTTATGCTTTAGTCTACCTTCTCTCTACTTGTTGATAGGGCTAGCTGTATGTTGCTCTGATATCCATAGTTTTAGCCTTTTGTATGTTTTTATTTTCGCTGTTTTTAGTAGACGCCTTGTATGTGTTGACATATGGCGGGTCTGGGCACGCTTTGGGGAAGGTCCTGCCGACCCCGGGGCGTGACACTGGATTACACTTGTGTAGATCCTAGAAAGAGAATTGAACAGTGACATATAATAGAAAATTGACATCACTACTAGATAGGACTTAGTAGTTGGATACTCGGATATATTGTGGCATAGTATTGAACATATGTAGTATACTTGATAGGTCAACATTTCCATTATAGTATACTCAAGAGATTAATAGAAAGTACTTGTTTAAAGTTGACATTTCGGGTTGAATAAAGCATGTACCATATGTATTTTGGGTTAATTATTTAGCATTTACAGTTATGCTTTATTTACAGTTATTTACTTCAGTTCTTGTACTACTACTTCATTTGGGCCTAGTGGTGCAACCTGTGCAGGTCAGTAATTGCCCACTGGGAACTATATTTTTATAGTTCTCAGGCCCTCTGTTTTCTTACGTGTTTCAGCGCCTTCAGCGGGGGAGGCCAGGGATCGCGGTGAGGGTGTCGCTTCGGCTAGCGGCGGGGAGTCTCGCTAGGTGGTTCACCTCTCCTTTTGTTTTAGTTGGAGAGGATGAGCGTGTGTACTTGTATTTTGGTAGAGGCTTCCCTTATGTACCTAGAGCTACACTGTTGTGTTTACTTTTTGCTTGTAGCAGTTTTAGTACTCTCTTTCCTTCCTACCTGTTTATTGATTCTACTTGCTGATAGGGATAGCTGTATGTGGCTCTGATATTCTTAGTTGTAGCCTATTATTGTTTTAATTCATTGTTTTTATTTAGACGCCTTGTATGTGTTGGCATATGGCGGGTCCGGGAACGCTTTGGGAAGGTCCCGCGACCCCGGGCGTGACGGATTAATTTGGTATCAGAGCCTAGGGTAACGTCTTAGAGGACCTAGCAAACCTTAGGCTGGTTGGACTATAGGAAATAGGCTCGTGAGAGACGAGGTCTATTTGACTTGTGAGCGAAAGTACTTGATTGGGTTTTATTATAACTCTAAAAAGTTAGAGTTTAATCGACGTGTATAGCTTCTAACTTCGCGGAGGGTTACGTTGGCGGCCGACAACGTAACATCGGGAGTTAGTTGTGAAGCGCACTTCTTTACTTTCGCATGATTTGGATTCCTGAGTGGGGATTGCTATAGCGTGGGTTTTATTAACTTGCGCTTTAACGATGTTGTGGCGTCTTGTTGACGACCCGCTCTAAGTTTGTTGGAGCGGATGACGCGACAACGTTTGGCGAAGTGGAGATGTCCACTATCCCCGGATCCAACGAGGTCCGTGAGTGAGGTGCCTATTTGCGGCTCTCACTGGTTTGGCGGCTCAGCAGGCGACACCGGCTCAACGATAGGCAAATGCGGCACGCAGGCAGGATGCGCGCATGAAACACCTGGAGAGATCCTTACTGCAACGGGCGGTTTTCCCCGTGATGGTTGAGGGAGCAGAACGAGAATGACTCATGGATCGCCCAACGAGTTCGAGAGGTGTAATCCCAGGATCCTCGATGGAGAGAAGGACGGCCACTAGATCGTAGGGAAGTGGTCGATGCAGATGGAGGAACTATTTCCACGACACAATTGTGGAGGAGAGAGGCAGAGTTTGGCTTGCCGATCACGATCTGGAAGATGTGGTCTATAGCTGGTGGTTGGATATTCAGGATAACATCAATGCTGATATTGTGGCGGCTACTTGAGGGAGGTTCAGGAAATCCCTGTTGAAGCTTTACTTCACTGACAGTGTTAAGAGAAAGTCAGAGCAGTATCTGTGTGGTATGCCCCAAGGGAAGCGGACTGTGGCCGAGTACGAGAGGGAGTCCCCTTGGCTCCCACTTGATGCGCCGTTGATGTACGAGATGGCGTGGACTTCAGCCGTTGATCTTTCGGACCTTCCAATCTTCGACGTACCAAGATGTGGTAAACCGCGCGCTCGTCGAGGTAGGCGGTGTGGCGTATGTGCAAGAGCGTCGAGAAGGCTTAGACTAAGGATTTGGGCTAGAGGCCCATGGCCGAGGGTGTGAGTCAGACGCACTCTGGGAGGCAACCTGTTTAGAGGCAGACGGAGGAGTCACAACAGGCCCCGAGCGGCCGCGTGTATACTGCTCAGACTGAGGAGGCGACGGCAGTCGAGATAGTGACTACGTGTTTGGGTTCGTTCTATGGCTTTCGAGTGTGCATTGGTTGATGCCGGTGCATTGCACCTATCCTTTGATCGGCTATTTGCCGAGTTGCATTGCATCACGTTAGTTCGCTGTTTGCGATGAGGATTAGCCTTTGACTGAGATGGTTGGTTTACAGGTTGTGGGTAGCTTTCTGCTATGCTTTTTGGATCTCACGACGATTGCATTAGTTGCATCCCTGGATCGGCTGCTTGCCGGATGGTGCTCGGGGACGATCCGTGCCTGGACCAGTTGTAGACTGCGGAGCTAGGGCCCTTTGGGCAGGCGTGGTTGGCTGTGAGTGAGAGCGGCCCGGTACCTTCGGGTAGGGCAGAGTTTTGGTCAGAACGGTAGTCCGAGCTTAGACCCAAGGGCGTGGAATGCCACGTGTGGGATCGTGAGATCGAGGATACACCAAGTGTGTAGTGAACCAACCCGAGGATTTCTAGCATTGATCATTCTTCGATATTTATAGGATGATCAGATGATCGGGTGTGTCGTTTCGAACACCCTACCTTGCGAGAAGGTTTTGCGTGCCAAAAAATAGATTGGCTTTCGTGGTGTGGAGTTTGTGAGGTACTTTGTACCTTGGGACTAGCGAGCTGATTTAACTCGCCTTGGGATTTTGAGCACGAAATAGTGCATGCTGAGGATTTATTCCACTGGTTGTGGTGACTATTTCCCTTACCTAAAACTAGGTAAGTATCGGAGAGGATTTGGGGCCTAACTGGCCATTATATTCGGTTATTCGAGAATCCTCAGAATGAATGTCACGCCCCGGGCCCAGCGGAAGCCTGCCGGCACGTGCACAGATCCGCCGTGTACACCAAACAAACACAATGCACACAAGGCGTCTATAAAAACAAAGGAGGAAAGAGAGAAATCCTAACAAGGCCATCAGAGCGAGTAATATAAAACCACTAAGTTCTAACATAAAAGATCCACAAAAGTGATACAGAGAAGAGCTAAATCCAGAATCTGATACAAATTTCTAAACAGATACATAATACATCTTTTCTAGAGTACAAAAGAAAATATAACATCGGGTCCACTATAGAAACTCCGTATGGCTCTAGCTAGCCGCAAAACCCCTTGCCTCGATCCCTAGCCACTACAGATGCGGATGGCTCTGAAAATTAACAACAAACAGAGGGCATGAGAACTATTAAAAATAGTTCCCAGTGGGCAATTACTGATCTCAGTGAAATGCTCCACTAGGCTAAAATAAGCATGCTAAAAGAAAGCAAGAAGTTATAAATAAGAAGCGAGTACAAAACTAAGATAATCAAGTTCATGCTTCTACTACGAGTTTAACTGTCATAATCATGATATTCTACTTTTAATGGCACAAACATATGTCCAAACAGTTAACATGCACAATTAAAGTAAGCTAACTTTTAATTACAAGTACAACCATAATGCCCATATTACTACATAAAGTAAATCATGTATACCATTTTTCTCTATCAAGCATACACACTAGTCCACAAGAATAAGTGTTCTCTATCAAGCATACACACTAGTCCACAGAATAAGTGTTCAAGAGAAGTCTCAAAATCCAATCCATAAGGAATGTACCCAAGGTAACATCCCGGCTCGTGCCATGCCTAGGTGGCCCCGTGGAGGTCGTCGACTTTCCCCACAAGAAAGGAGACACGAGAACACGGCAATCCACTTTCGGCGCTCAGTCCCGCACGGCGAGTGCATCGCGAAGGCCCACTCCCGAAGTGCCGGCTTGTAGGGAGCTACCCTCACAAGCGAGGCGAACGAATCGCAAAGGCCCACTCCGGAGTGCCGGCTTGTAGGGAGCTACCCTCACAAGTAAGTGCGAATGAGCATATGGGCAACGAGCATAATCATAGCATAGGGTCCCTATTTGGGATACTCAATCATCAAGTCTAAACTTGGAATCTCTCTCATCGACTCGAGGGTCGGAAAAATAACTCAATATGTCACAACTCATTTACAACTACTTGGGTGGTTTGTCTCACAAGACGCTCACAACATGTACAACTCAAATGACACTATCCTACTTGGGATAATTCATTTTATTGAATAAGATTTCCAAAGAGTTCATGATAATCAATACTAATAATTATCGAATAGATATCTAACAATACCATAAACATGGAAATTATGAATTACTCACAAGTATCATAATACTAGAATACACATGTCCTCTCTACTATAGAGCATACAAATACCACAATGCAATAAATTTGAATCACTTGTATTACATGCCATTAGCTCACATAAAGATGCCCCGAAGGCTCAACTTTTCATTTCCTCATGTCTAAAACATAAAATATTCCATCGATCCATAGATCGAATACAAGTTCTCAATTGCCAACGCTAGTCATATTACTAGGATTAGAAAGTAAACTTAACTCATAATACTCATGTCATGTATTATGTTACATTACATACTATCTTGTCTACAACAAGTATAAGGCAATATCATGCTAAACCTCATGCATATAAGTATATAATTAACCTCAAGGTTAATGCCTTTCAACGGCAATATCATAAAGCTATGAATCTTATCTACTAAGTCATTAAGCAAGAACGCTAAGTTCTATCTACTTGTCTCAACAAGTGCCATGATAGTGATCATGTGTGGTTCTATAAATATAGTCCAATTACTAAGTTCCCTCAAGGAATCATCTCACCACTCGATCTCTAACATGCTTCTTAAGGTGCCACAACCCATTAACCAACTATGCCCAAAATCACATATACGTCTCCACTACATAGAGAATATAATTTTCACCATACATAACATAGCCATTTTAGGTTCTCATAAATTCAAGCATGCTCTAGAGAGTATAATTCATCATATGAACATGTCCTAAAACCCAAAGGAAGACATAGAAAGAGTTCACCCATTTCGGTGAGATCAAACCCACCGGATGTACTTCGAATCCTTTTCGTTTCGCCGAACGAAGTTGCCCCCCAAGCTCCTAGTACCTTAAGGTAAATATTTGAAGGGATACGAGCTTCGAATAAACATCTAACAAAATTCACCAAAATTCACATAGAAAAGAGGTGAAAATTACCTTTGATCAAGAAGATCTTGTCCAAAGCTCAAATCGACCCTAAGCTTCTTCAAATCCAACCTAAAGGAAAGTTCTACACCCATCAATTAGGTTCCAAAAGCTCTAAATCGAAAATCCCCAATTCTAACCCTAGAATCCCATTTCTAGGGTTTCTACACAAAGAAAGCTCCCAAATCTAAATCTAGAGGGAATGATTGGTTGCTTACCTTCCAAAAGCTCCAAATCAAGAACCAAAACCCTCTAGAAGAGAAGATCTTCCTCCCAACAAGCTCCAAGTTCAAGCTCCAAGCTCCTCTAATGGTGGAAATAGCTCCAACAAACAAAAGAGAGCAAAAGGGAGAAGATCAAACCCCAAAAATCCAACCAAACTCATAGAAATCCAAATGAGAAGAAAGGAGAGCTCCTTACCTCTTCTCCCAGCAAATCCCAGCACAAAAGAACCCTAAGGGGTCGTGGGTGCTGTTATAGAATAGGCCAAAACGCATAAAAGCCCCTGCAGTCTTCGGATTTCAAAAACTGCCAGTTTGTACCGGTACAAATCCAGTTTGTACCGGTATAAACCCCACGAAACCGTCAAACCCGAGCCTCGGGTTGCCAGCAATTCGACCATCTGTACCGGTACAAAATCTATTTTGTATCGGTATAGCCATCAAGCTTGTACCGGTATAGCCATCAATTTGTACCGGTACAAAGCCCAGAAATCCCAACCCGAGAGCTGACCAAACATCCGCCTTTTCGGATTTTGGTGCCGAGATGCAAACCATCGTTCTCGGGGTTTGAACCATAGGTCGCAACGCTGTCAACGACCTTCCAGAAAATGTGGAAAGGTTCCGAACTCAAGTCAAATACTCGAACCTCGCAATTCGCGCAAGTTCGGTATGCTACAATGAAGGATACCTTTAGAGTTGTTAATGCTCTCCTGACGGAGTCACGAATCGTGAGCTCAAGTGACAGGGAGATCTTTGCATTTCGTGTTTCGCTTCGTGAGAAACACCCTCTATTGAAGTGGGACCAGTAGGGTCGTTTCGACTGTATGTCGGCCATCGGGATCTAAAGTGGATCACGATTGGGCAATTGCTCGGCTGTAGAGGCTCGTTGATCGTTTCAATTAGTCTTGAGATATTGGCGTACTCGATTGAATCGTATTGCAATCGGAGTAATACCATTTTGTGTTGGAGTTTGAGGTTGTACCTCAAGCGAATGTTGGTACTTGTTTGGGACATCATGGGGATTAGCGTGATGTTGCTGAAGCCTGTAGTACTTCACCAACGTTAGGGACTTGTGGAATGATAATTTCAAGCCTTTTAGATGGATTGGCGGAACCGGTCGTAGATGGCCACGGGTATTCCGATGAAGATCTGCAAGGATCAACTGCGGAAGCATACTGAGGTGAGCAGAGTGTGAATTCTCACTGTTGGATCGAGTTGTTGGGAAAATTTGTGAGGGAAAGTACCAAGTGCTGATTTTCCCTTGTTCGGATGTTGCACGTGGAATTAAGTTCCTTGCAATGGAGACTTCGTGGAAGAGTGGTTGAGATCGACGTTCTGGTCGATAGTCACCTCATGGTGACATTGATAGAGAGCTACTACTACTTGTAAATGGATACCTGGGGTATCTGATGCTAAGAGAAGCATTGTGGAGAAGAATTTCGAATTGTTCGTTTCGAGCGCTTGAGCAGTTAGTGCTATGAGACCCTCTATCGAAGATAAGCTCCCGGCGTAGGCTTATGAAGAGTTTACTTGCGGTATCAAGTCGAGACTAAGGGAATGACCTTAGTAGAGTGAGGATGTGTGTGGGTTGTGGTTCTTGACCATATATATCTAGAAGAGAAGCAGTGAGTACCACCCTAGTGGTGGAGTTGAGACTACTGTGGAGGCATTGGGGTGCAATGCCGATTGGTGAATCGAGTAACCACTTCTGGAGAACCAATTTGGACGATTTGTCAGGTGTCGCGACAATCGGAAGAGATGATTATTATGGATTTTGATTGCCGGACTGTTCATGCCAAGCAGGTATAAAAGGATAGCCATGTGGAAATGACGTTATGCTTAATTAAGGATTGGAGTTGCACTCAGTCGTGCAATCTTTTGACAAGATCTGACTTTGAGCTGAGCAAGCACTGTTGGGATTAGAGCCAACGGTTAGATATTGTATCACATCTCTTTAGTGAGCATCCCGATGGAGTGTTGATGGATCAGGTAACGGGTTTGAACCCCGGGTTCTTGCTATGAGCGGTATTGTTGGATCCGCCTCAGAGAGCTATTGTAACAACTCACTTTTCCGTAAAGCGTGTCGAGTTCCGTCAAAATGAGCGGGACCCGGAGTGGATGCGAGTAGGTGTGGGTTCTTGGTGCTTTGGAGCACGCGCACAGCGAAGTGGGGTCGTGGAAAAGCTAAACTGCAAGTCTGGTGGAATTCCCAGACTTGGAGCAGCCGAGACCGGACATCGAGGGGATGTCCGGATGCCACCAAGTGCCCCAGCTGCGCAGTGAGGAAATTGGCTAAGTCCTGGAAAACCAGCGTACTGAGACCGGACAACCAGCCAAGACCGGACAATCCGAGACCGGACATCCAGCCAAGACCGGACATTGGCTGCGTAACATGCAGAAAAAATGGCTAAGTCCCGAAAGGAGGGCGTATTGAGACCGGACAACCGGCCGAGACCGGACATTGGGCCCGAAAACTGCCCAGCCTGGCAGAATGTAAATATTTAGGTTTGGGGGGCTTAGTTGTAAATGTTACAACATGTTATTAGCCCTAACCCCTCTCCCTCACAGCACACACTCTCTTTTCATCCCTCTCACTCTCTTTTGCTCACTTTCTCTCTCTAGAAGTGCTCTAGGGTTTGGAGGAGAAGAAGAAGAGAGGAAGAAGAAGGTGACATTGGAGCTTTTGGAGGACTTTGAAGCTCTCCTACACCAAGGGCTTGGAGAGGCTTTGCACTAGAGGTAAGTTCTCACAAGTAAACTTCTAGGGTTTTGATTTCCTCCTAAGTTTTGGAGCTTTCTAGCCTTTTGCTAGTATTAGAGGACTTGTATGGCTATGAACACCATGAAACCTCATGAGAGCTTCAAGTGCTCTCATGGTGGTTGGCTAGGGTTTGTAGTAAACCCCAAGTAGATGGTTCTTATGGCTTCGGAATGGTTCTAAAGAGCTTCTCATGGGTCTACAAGCTTTCTTTTGCTTGTGGTTGAGATCGATCCCATGGGAATGCAAAAATGGCATTGTTAGGGTTTGGAAATTGGGGCTTTTGCCCTAGGGTGTTTCCAAGGTAAATTGACCTTGTGAAAACCTAATTGGGGGTATCCCCGACGTGTGGGGCAACTTCGTTTATTTTTACGAAAAGCCGATCATAGAGTTGCTATGTAAAATGGCCTGATTGGGTCAACTTTTAACGTAACAGGTTTCAACCTAGGCACCGGTTGGCCGTGAGATTTCTTGGGCAACTCCACAAAAATATTCTAAGGTGGGTGGTGCATTCCAAAGACATCGAACTTCTCTCTATGTCTAAGTGTCACATTTTGAGCATATTTATATATTGAGCATGTTGCATTGTAGGGTTTAATATGCATTTCTTATTGCTTTTGTGAGTTCAAATGCATGAGGTAGATTTGTATGAGATTGTATAGTAAAAGAACAAGAACCCTATGTATGCATGTTAAAGAACAAGAACTTAGTGTAATTGCCAAGTGAATGTGACATTGGACATGAACTTAGAGATTGTGACAAGTGTGAGTTTAGAATACTTAGACAACTTGTATGGCATCGAGAACAAGAACAAGTAGTGTACATAACACTAGTAGAGTTTTGGAATTGACATTATGACAACAACCTTAGAGTTAAGGGTCATATGAACATAGTCCCCTTGAAGTCAAGGAATGAATTGAAATTGGAATCCTTAGAGTTAAGGATTGATCGTACTCACCATATAGTCCTTGCTCGAGGGCGGTAGCTCCCCTCGGGCGATGTGCTCCGGAGTTGTCATCACCGGGTTGTAGTGTTTCCCCGAGAGGACGGTCCCGTCGGGTTGTAGTGTTTCCTCGACAATAGGGATTCGAGTTGGTTGAGTCTTGTTGAGGGCGAAACCTACGGGTTAGCCAAGAGATTGGGTATTGAACTATGATCCTTCAATCATTATGAGTTATTATTCGATCATCTTATTGTTTACTTTCAAGCGTATTAGCTGCATTTGTTAGTTGGTTATTATCTTACCTTTCTTTCTATTACGCTTGAATTAGACCTAGTGGGAAAGTCGGCGTGGTTGGTTGCCGAACCCACTGGGAACTTCGTTGTAGTTCTCACCCCACTATCTCCACAGGGCCGGGACCGAGCGAGCCGGCCGAGGATCGCGGTAAGGGCATCGCGCCCTAGATAGAGACCGCCAAGTTATTACTTTTGGTAGTTGCATTCCCTTTATATCATCTTTTGTATTTGATGATCGTAGTTGCCTAACTTTGAATGTAATCAAGTTATATTTTGAGGTAAAGTGATGTAAGAAAGAAATGATGCAAGGAATGTAAAGCCTTTAAAGATTTCAAAGTTGTAAAGGCATTTACATGTAAGTGATTGAAATTAGTCATGTTACTTGTATGTTTACATTAGTACTTTCACTCTGGCTATGTTGCTTACCCTCGTGTAAGCCTTTTGTGTATGCTTCCGCATGTGTAAAATTTATACTCTAGCTGTGCTTGTTGAGCCTTGGGCGGACAGGGGAAGCCTTGTCCGTTCGGCGTCTGTTGACGTGGCCCGAACCCGACCAAATAGGCGGGATGCGGGGCGTGACAGATAAAATGGTATCAGAGTGGGTATAAAGCCAAAAAGTGAAAGCTTAGGATGGACCTAGGGGCCATAGGATTGGAAAGAACCTAAGGACCTAAGGAAACGTGAGTGACGTGAACGAGCATAGCGAAAGCATGTGATTGGGTTCATGTCTTATGTCTCTAAGATGATTAGAGACTAACTTTAAGTTGTTATTTGTTTTCTATTCCTTGTTTTGTGATCGGCGGCCGACGACATGATACTATGGAATGTTAATGAATGCGCTTATTTGCTTTCGCCGGATTGGGTATATCCGAGTACGTGTTTAAGTATTAACGTGAGTTGCTTCATTTCAGGAAGCAATGGCACCTCGTGGTCGACCCCGAACAAGGTCGATGCCTGAGGAACCGAGTGCGGCTCCTGTGCAACCCGCAGCCGGCAGCGGCGGGGGGCTTGAGGAGCAAATGGCCGCGCTTATTGGCGCAGTGCGGCAACAAGCTGAGTCGGTGAGGGCTCAAGGCGAGCAGATCCGACGGCTCCAGGAGACGTTGGAGCAGCAGCAAGCGGCGACGCAGGCGGGGGCCGAGCACCCTACACCTCCTGCTAGGATGCCGACCGTAGTCGAAGGTGCGGCGGCGGCGGCAGATCCAGTCGCGGCTGTACCAGTTACGGCGATTCCAGCCGGATCGGGGACTTCAGACCCCGGTAATGCGGCGAGTGACGAGGAGCGGGAGCGCGGGTTGGTGGCGCTCATCAAGTTTATGAAGTTTAAACTACCTATCTTCGAGGGTGGAGTGGTGGAGCCGGAGGTGGTGGAGTCTTGGGTCGACTCCTTAGAAACAATCTTCGAGGACTTCAACACCCCGGAGAAAGACAAGGTGAATTTCGCCTCGCACTGCCTCGACAAGGCGGCGAAGGCATGGTGGAAACAGATCAAGCGGGATAGTGTTAGTTATGGGGTAGCCCCAAGGATCTATCTAGATTGTATCCAACACCTAGAGGGGGGTGAATAGGTGTAAAGGCCGAAAACCACAAATCTCGATGCAATAAAAATAAATGCGGAAAATAAAAAGCACACCGAGATTTACGTGGGAAAACTCCAACTCGGAGTAAAAAACCCACGGGACCAACACGCGATAACAATCCACTAAGAATAAAAGATTATAAGGTGATTTACCGAATCCACGGACTCAAACCTCGCTTTATCTTCTTCGGATCTTGCGCACGCCGCCGGGTTGTCCACGCCCCACGTTCGAATCCACGAACGCCCCCACTTCGAATCCACGAAGCCTCTGATCACGCCGAATCCACGACGCCACTCGAATCCACGAGCGCACTCCGTCCGGAGCAAGAACGATACGATCGGTGATGATTTATTGCTTAGATAATCATTAAATGACCGTAGAAGATGTTTCTAAGCAATAGGATCAATTCTCCATGAAGAACGAGAAATTAGGGTTTCAAGAATTGATCCGATAGAAACTTGTTGTTGAAGAAAGAAAGAGAGCACCCAACAAGTTTCTAGGGTTTCATAATGGTCTAAACTCTAAGCATATGAATTAATGGAACCCCACTCGCTTATTTATAGATTTAGAAGACTTAGAAGTAGACTAGGATTGTGAAAATCTCAATTTTGGAAACAAAATAGAGATAGACTAGGATTTGAAAAAAAAACTCAATTAGAAAACATAGAGATAGACTAGGATTTGAAAACATGTTTAAAATCAATTAGAAAACATAGAGATAGACTAGGATTTGAAAACCTCAATTTTATCCATATATTCAATTTAAAAACATCCTAAGTCTTCCAAACACTTTTAAATATTTATAAATCATCATCCATAATATTTGAACTTACCGAGCATTGTGGATTCATGTTTAGAGTATGTGAGTCTTCGATCTTCATCTCTTCTTCTTTAAACCTTCAAGACTCCGGACTCACTTCACGAAATATGCCAACTTAAAATCCGTAACAATCTCCCCCTTTGGCAATTTCGTGACAAAACCCAAAAATACATAAAAATACGCACAACGCTCATCTCTCCAAAAATAAAAATTGAAATTCATTGCCATCACCAAAACAATGAACTTCTCGCGTGAAAGATCCAAAAAAAATACAAAATTATAATTTTGCAACTCCTAAACAAACTCTATGACTTAGACGCAACTAGGAGTCTTGAAGAATTGATTTCCTGCAAAACAAATTTTCAACAAATATTCAAAAATATTTTATACCTCTTCTCCCTTTTTGTTCTTTTCTCCAACTTCTCGTTGTTCAAAAATATTCTCTTCTTCTCCTCCTTAATCTCATCATGTCTCCCCCTTCGTGTATGCGTCAAATACCAAATATCTTCTCCATACCAAATATCTTCTCCCTCTATACCTTGTTGTTCATTATCCCCCTTTTTGTCAAAAATTGCCAAAAAGAAACACAAATAGAGAGAAAAGCAAACTAGCAAAAAGAAAGTAGTCATGTCATATTTACAAATCTAGATACCAAAAATAAGCAAACTAGAAATAGTCCTAGGAGAGAAAAGATAAAATATAGATAATGAATCTCAAAAGGGTATAATCACTCAGTATCCTCCTCATAAAAAGTTTTGCCTTGTTTTCTCAAAAATCCTTCAAAATTAGATTAATTTCATAAAAATTAAAAATTATACTCCAAAAATTATTATGATGAAAATAAGATATTATTTGATTTCAAAAGATATCAAATCATCAAAATTTGATATTAAAAATAATCTAATGTTTTAAAGTCATCAAGATGCAAATTGATGAAAAATAATTTTTAGAAATTTGGCAAAATTGACACCAATTTGTCGCAACCCGTTCAAAATAGAGATTTAGCTAACAAACACCGGGGGTGGCTCTTTGAGCATCTTTTTCAATCTACCACCTTATAACGCCGAAAATTCTAAAATATTCACATATATTTTTTTCAACCTTTTCGATTTTTCATATAATTACCCATGAGGTAGCTTCACACACGTACCGGACGACCGGGGTGGTAGCTCTTTCCTACATGTGGTGGTAGTTTTCACACTCCTTTCGGATGTAACTCTTTCCACATCTTTATAATCATAGGAGTTACTCCTTTTTTTTAAAATATTCAAACTCCCCTAAATTAGACAATCTCACAATTGAAAATAATTTTGACGAATCATAGTCAATTAGTAAATATCCATCAATTATAATCAACATTCACAACCAAGATGAATTAAATACTAAGAGATTAAAATTAATTTCAAAATTTTGATGAATGTATGTAAGAAGAAATCACATATTAAATTATCGTCAAAATAATAAAAAATGGAGTAAAATCGATAATTAATATGAATTTAGTTCAATTTGAATTGACTTTAACTACTGATTAAAGCTCTTTGAAAAACCTTCAATCTCTCCAAATTAATGATTTTCAAGCATCTCCTTTCTCACGAATTTTTAATCAAATTTAAAAACTCCCCAAATACCTTTCCTCAAAACGATTTTGAAAACAAATTTTAAACATCAAACCTCGTCTAATCATGTAATGCAATGAAAGAAAAATATGTAATATGCACCAATCAAAACATTACATAAACAATAAAAACAACTTAAGACGAAGAGCAAGGAAAGATATCACCTTTCCGGATCCAAACTTGTCGGATGTTTCGTTGTCTTTGCTTGTCGACGTTAGGTTTGAGTTGCTTTGATTTTGGATCAACCGTCGGTCGTTTCGATGCTTGAAGCTTCGGTTGATGTTGTCGTTGAGGCTTTGAATTAGAAATCCGGTTCCCTTGATGGTTCGGTTTTGAGATCCAATTTGGTTGTGGGTTCGGTCGAACTCGCCGTTGCACCTTAGAAAACCGGTCCGAAAGAGGCACTCGACTCAAATTAATTTTCTTTTGATTCCGAGGGGAAAGCCGAGTAGTAGATGATGTCGATTGAGGTTTCGATGTTGCCGATCGATTTTTCTTATCCTTATTCGGGCAACACTTTTTGATGTGTCCTTTGATGCCGCATCGGTGACACACCTTTTCCTTCGAATTTGTTGAGACATTAGATGTTGACGTTCGATCCTTCTCAACATAGGTTCGTTCGTATCCGAGGCCCAACTTGTTCGTTTGACCTAACCCAAGCATATGATCCAATTTCTTCGATCAAGAAAATTGTTGAATGTTGGACTTGAGTTGATGAACTTCCTTGGTCAACTCTTTGTTGGATTTGTGCGATTCCTCAAATTGATGCTCCAAAAATTCAACTTTGTTCTTAGAGGATTTGATCGTTAAATCCGCTTCATCTAGCTTCTTTTGGAGGATCGAATTATCTTTTAATATTGCTTCCTTTTCCTCTCCGAAAGCTTTCGTTATTGTTTTCAAATTTTTGTTCTCCTCTTCAATGTCAAGTAGACGCTTCCTAAGCCTTTTGTTATGCTTCGCCATCTTTTTAGATTCGATGAGGAGTTGATGATACGCTTTCGCTAAATCCTCGTCGTTTGATTCCTCATCGCCGGAATCCGAGTCCACGTCTTCTTCCTTTGATGTTTTCAACGCAATCCCTTTACTTTGAGAAAAAGACTTGGACGAAGATTGGTTAGTAGGAAAAGTCATATCGTAAGTTTGCAACACACCTACTAACTCTTCGGCCATTAGATAGCAATATATCTAGATCCCTCTCTGATACCAATTGTTAGTTATGGGGTAGCCCCAAGGATCTATCTAGATTGTATCCAACACCTAGAGGGGGGTGAATAGGTGTAAAGGCCGAAAACCACAAATCTCGATGCAATAAAAATAAATGCGGAAAATAAAAAGCACACCGAGATTTACGTGGGAAAACTCCAACTCGGAGTAAAAAACCCACGGGACCAACACGCGATAACAATCCACTAAGAATAAAAGATTACAAGGTGATTTACCGAATCCACGGACTCAAACCTCTCTTTATCTTCTTCGGATCTTGCGCACGCCGCCGGTTGTCCACGCCCCACGTTCGAATCCACGAACGCCTCCACTTCGAATCCACGAAGCCTCCGATCACGCCGAATCCACGACGCCACTCGAATCCACGAGCGCACTCCGTCCGGAGCAAGAACGATACGATCGGTGATGATTTATTGCTTAGATAATCATTAAATGACCGTAGAAGATGTTTCTAAGCAATAGCCGGATCAATTCTCCATGAAGAACGAGAAATTAGGGTTTCAAGAATTGATCCGATAGAAACTTGTTGTTGAAGAAAGAAAGAGAGCACCCAACAAGTTTCTAGGGTTTCATAATGGTCTAAACTCTAAGCATATGAATTAATGGAACCCCCATCGCTTATTTATAGATTTAGAAGACTTAGAAGTAGACTAGGATTGTGAAAATCTAATTTTAGAAATAAATTAGAGATAGACTAGGATTTGAAAACCTGTTTAAAATCAATTAGAAAACATAGAGATAGACTAGGATTTGAAAACCTGTTTAAAATCCATTAGAAAACATAGAGATAGACTAGGATTTGAAAACCTCAATTTTATCCATATATTCAATTTAAAAACATCCTAAGTCTTCCAAACACTTTTAAATATTTATAAATCATCATCCATAATATTTGAACTTACCGAGCATTGTGGATTCATGTTTAGAGTATGTGAGTCTTCGATCTTCATCTCTTCTTCTTTAAACCTTCAAGACTCCGGACTCACTTCACGAAATATGCCAACTTAAAATCCGTAACAGATAGGTCACCCGACCTACCGCCTATGATGTGGGAGGAGTTCAAGAGAGCGGTGTACACGAACTATTTCCCCAACTCGGTGAAGCGGAAGATGCAGGAGAGATTTCGCAAGCTGAGGCAGGGAGACCGCTCTGTAGCGGACTATGAGTAGGAGTTCTCCCACATCATTGACTGTGTCCCGGACGTTGTACGGGATGATCGAGACCGGGCCGATTGGTTCTTGCGGGGACTCCGGCCGAGAATCTACGAGGCGGTACAACTTTTCCACCTCGAGACCTTTGCAGAGGTCTTTGATCGCGCGTGAAGTGCGGAGCACGGCAGCGCTTACGCGCGAGAGGAGCGCGAGGCCATGGCGGAGTCCAAGGAGAAAGGCAAGAAACGGGCGGCGGGTGGTGCCGGGGGCCGGCCTAATGCAAAGAAACCCCCTCGGTATCCCCGACAGCAGGCGAAGGGCGGGAAGCCCTCCCGTTGCGTCATTTGCGGCGGGGATCATCGACCGAACTTATGCCCGCAGCGAGAAGGAAAGTGCTTCAAGTGTGGCCAACCGGGGCACATGATAAAAGAGTGCCCTTGTGACGCACTGAACTTTCGCAAATAGCAAGGTTCGAGTGTTAGATGTGAGATCTGAGCTTTTCCAGATTTTCTGGAAGGTCGTTGACAGAGTTCCGACCTATGGTTCTAACCCCGAGAACGATGGTTGCATCTCGGCACCAAAATCCGAAAAGACGGATGTTTGGTCAGCTCTCGGGTTGGGATTTCTGGGCTTTGTACCGGTACAAAAAGATGGCTATACTGGTACAGGCTTGGTGGCTATACCGGTACAAAATAGATTTTGTACCGGTACAGATGGCCGATTGCTGGCAAACCCGAGCCTCGGTTTGGTCGTTTCACAGATTTGTACCTAAGATAAAGTTGGCTTGTACAAGATGCCGACGCATTTTGAAAATCAAACCGCAGGATCGTTTTGCGTTTGTGCATTCCCTTTATCAAAGACCAAAGCCCTTAGGGCTTCCTTTTGTCTTTTGTGTCAGGACGTGAGGGAGAGAGGTAAGAGCTCCTCTCTTTTTTCCCTTTTCCCTTTTGATTTTTGGGTGGTTTCTTTGGGGATTGATCACTCTCCTCCTCTCTTTTGGCTTCTTGGTGCATGTTCCACCATGGATGAAGCTTGGAGCTCGAAGTTGGTGCTTGGTTGTGGGTAGAACTTCAAGCCTTGAGGATTTTGGAGCTAGAAGAAAGCTTCAAAGAGGTAAACAACATACTTCTTTCCTCTAGTTCCGAGTTTTGTGCTCTCTTTTGGTAGAAACCCTAGTTTTGGGATTCTAGGGTTAGAATTGGGGATTTTGGATTTGGACCTTTTGGAACCTAATTGATGGGTGTAGAACTCTCCTTTAGGTTGGATTTGAAGATCCTTTGAGTTGATTTGAGCTTTGGACAAGATTTCCTAGATCAAAGGTAATTTTCACATCTTTTCCATGTGAATTTTGGATGATTTATTTAGATGCTTAGTCGAAGCTCGTATCCCTTCAAATATTTATCTTAGGGTACTAGGAGCTTGGGGGGCAACTTCGTTCGGCGAAACGAAAAGGATTCGAAACGTATCCGGTGGGTTTGATCTCACCGAAATGGGTGAACTTCTTCCATATCTTCCCTTGGGTTTTAAGATATGTTTATATGTTAACTTATGCTCTTTAGGGCATGCTTGAATTTATGAGATCATAAAACGACTATGTTATGTATAGTGGAATTTCCATGCTCTATGTCGTAAAGAAATACATGTAGTATTGGACATAGTTGAGACAATTTGATTGTGGCACCTTAGGAAACATGATAGAATATGATTGGTGACATGTATTCCTTGAGGAAAACTTAGTGGTTGGGTTACTTTTAGAGTATCACCCATAGTTACATCGTTGCTCTTGGTTGAGACAAGTACATAGAACTTAGTGTTCTTAACTTATGCTTTGGTAGATAAAGTACGTGGCTTTGTGACTTGGTGAAAAAGAAAAAAAAAAGGTGTTGACCTTGATGCTAATGACATTCTAATTGTGTGAGATATATGGCATGCATGAGACTTAGCATGTTTTGCCTAATACTTGTTGTAGACATGATAATTGTGATAATGTAACATAATATGGACAAGAGCACTATGAGATTAGTTGGCACTTTAATCCCAGTAATATGACTAGTGTTGACATTTGCGAACTTGTATTCGATCTATGGATCGATGGACTATTCCATGTTTTAGACATGAGGAAGGTAATGTTAAGCCCTTGGGGCATTCTTATGTGAGCTATTGGTATGTAATATAAGTGTTTTTAAACTAATTGCAATGTGGTATTTGTACACTCTATCGTGGTAAAAGACATGTGTATTATAGTATTGTGATACTTGTGAATAATTCATAATTCTCTTGCTTATGGTATTGATAAGTATCTATTCGATAATTAGTGGAATTGTATGTCATGAACTCATTGGAAATCTTGTTTAAAGTAACGAATTATCCCGAGTAGGATAGTATCATTTGAGTTGTACATGTTTTACACGTCGTGGGTTTTGGTAGAGACAAACCACCTTGTAGATGTAAACGAGTTGTGACAAGTTGAGTTATTTTCCGACTGTTGAGTCGATGAGTGAGATTCCAAGTTTTAGACTTGACGACCAAGTATCCCCAAATAGGGACCCTATGCTATGATTATGCTCGTTGCCCCTATGCTCATTCGCACTTACTTGTGAGGGTAGCTCCTCACAAGTCGGCACTCCGAAGTGGGCCTTTGCGATTCGTTCGCCTCGCTTGTGAGGGTAGCTCCCTACAAGCCGGCACTTCGGGAGTGGGCCTTCGCGATGCACTCGCCGTGCGGGACTGAGCGCCGAAAGTGGGCTGCCGTGTTCTCGTGTCTCCTTTCTTGCGGGGAAAGTCGACGACCTCCACGGGGCCATCTAGGCAAGGCACGAGCCGGGATGTTACCTTGGGTACATTCCTTATGGATTGGGTTTTGAGACTTCTTTTGACTTAGTATATAGTCATGATTTGTGCATACATAGTAGATATCCATACTTATGATTGTTACCTTAGATCACTACTTGATGCATGTATAGTAGTTGGAAACTTTGGAACATTATGTCATCGTTATCACTAGTGGTAGTACACTTATACTATTATGGATTATCATGTATGCTTGGTAGAGTACAATGGGATGGATAAATTACTTGATGTAGTAATATGGACATTATGGTTGTGCTTGTAATTAAATGTTAGCTTACTTTGATTATGCAAGTGAATTGAATTGGACATATGTTTGTGCCATTAAAAGTAGTATATCATGATTATGCTAGTTAAACTTGTAGTAGAAGCATGAATATGAAAAATTCCATTTATGTACTCGTTGCTTATTTATCGCTTCTTACTTTCTATTAGCATGTTTATTTTTAGCCTAGTGGAGCATTTCGCTGAGTTCAGTAATTGCCCACTGGGAACTATTTTTGATAGTTCTCACGCCCTCTGTTTGTTGCTTTTTTTTTTCAGAGCCATCCGCATCGGGAGTGGCTAGGGATCGAGGCGAGGGGTTTTGCGGCTAGCTAGAGCCTTACGGAGTTTCTATAGTGGACCCGATGTTAACTTTTCTTTTTGTACTTTAGAAGAGATGTACTATGTATCTGTTTAGAAATTTGTATCAGATTCTTGATTTAGCTCTACTCTGTATCGCCTTTGTGGATCTTTTATGTTAGAACTTAGTGGTTTTATATTACTCGCTCTGATAGCCATTTTAGGATTTCTCTCTTTCTTTCCATGTTTTTATAGACGCCTTGTGTGCATTGGTGTTTGTTTGGTGTACACGGCGGGTCTGTGCACGTGCCGGCGGGCTTCCGCTGGGCCCGGGGCGTGACAGATTAATTTGGTATCAGAGCCTAGGGTTGAGTCTTAGGGGACCTAGCAAACCTTAGGCCGGTTGAACGCTAAGGGATAGGAACGAGAGAGACGGGGTCTTTGGGACCATTTGTGGCGAAAGTATCATGATTGGGTTGTTAGTATAACTCCAAAAGTGTTGGAGTTGGATCGAAGTGAAAGACATCTATGTTCGTGCAGGATCACGTTGGCGGTCGACAACGTGATATCGAGAAATAGTTGGAGGTCACTTCATTACTTTCGCATGATGGGGGTATTGTGTCGTTGAGTGTGGCTGCGTTAGTATGGGTTGTTTTAACCCGTGCTTGTTGCGTTTGTTACAGCTTGTGACGCCGACAACACCGCGATGGCAACCGAGACGACCGAGACGAGAAGGCCCGCATCCCCCCGAACCGGCGAAATTCGGGAGTTGAGAGAACAGTTGACCGCCTTGGTCGGCGTGGTGGAGCGACAGGCGAGCGTGGTACTGCATCAGGCCGAAACCTTGCGCCGCAAAGACGAGGGAATTAGACGATTGGAGAATCTACTGACCCAGCAGACGGCTGAACTCAGGAGGCCCCAGGAGGGTTTGGACCGAGCCTTAACCGCGGGAAAGGCGTGGACACCGGGGTGGCGGAGGAGACCACCAAGAGCAAGGAGTTGCAGGTCGGTGAATCGTCAAAGAAAGTAAATAAGAACCGGGGTCGAGGACGCGGTTCTTTCTACGGGAGAAGTCCGCCAAGATATCTAAGGAACCGGAGCCAGTCGCGAGGACGAGGCTCATCTGCACCACAGAGAGGACCAGATCGTCGCCGAGTTCTTAGTTGTGTGATCTGCGGTGGTTGTCACTACCCACAGCAGTGCCCGCATCATCGAGGCAAGTGCTACTTGTGTGGCCAGGCGGGCCATTTTCGACGTGATTGCCCGAGAGGTGGCGGGACTACAGGAACGTCGACGCCAGCGTCGACACGAGAGACATCCGATGAACGCATGCCTGCTGACCTTATGGAGCTGGATGCGACGACTGAGAGAGCTACTGCAGGTCGCATGTCTTACAGCGCTTTCTGAATTTCCTTCTGATTGTACTGATTGCATCTTTTGCACCCTTCGATCGGCTGTTTGCCGAGTTGTTTTGCATTGACTCTTCGCGATGCATGTCGGATGATTGGATGGTTGGGTGTGTTGTTTCACCCCCCTACCTTGGGAGAGTTTTGAGTGCCAACGTTATGGATTGGCTTAGTTTGTATGGGATAGTTGTGGGTACTTGGTGCCCTTAGCTGTGCGAGCTAAATTGACTCGCCTTGGGGACTTGAGCACTCTTAGTGCGCCTTATGGTTGTGATTCCACTGGTTGCGATGATTTTCCTCCCTATCTAAAATCAGGTGGGTTGGAGTGGATTTGAGGCCTAATTGGCCGATGACCGTTGGCTAATCGAGGATCCTCAAAACGAAGGATATCTCTTGAGTAGTGGTTGTTTCCCGACTGAGTCACAAATCGTGAGTCCAGTTGGCAGGGAAGTTTGCACCTAGTGTTCGTTTTCGCCGAGGGGCGCTCTCACTTGACGTGAGACCGGTTGGGGGTCGTATTGACTGTGTGTCGACGATCGTGATCTAAGTGAAACACGATTGAGATCTTTGGACCCTAGTTAGAGGCCCGTTGATTCGTTCATTTGGCCTCGTGTGTTGGTGTACCTTGTAGGATTGGGTACAATCTGAGTATCACCGTTTTGTGCTGGAGTTTGAGGTTGTACCTCAAACGGATATTGTGGTTGGGTGAAACATCACAAGAATTATCGTGATGTTACCCGAACTTGTAGAACCCTATCAGCATTAGGGATTTGTGGAATGCTATTCCCTGCTATTCTGTATGGATTTGTGGAATTGGAGGCTTTTGGCCGTGAGAATCCTGTTGAGGATAAGTGAAGGCGAACTGCGTCGGCAGAGTGACGTGACCGAGTTGTGGAACTCCCTATGATGGTCGAGCGATTGGAATCTCAAGAGGAGCTCGAGTAGCCCTAATTGTAATCTTTGCACAAGATGGACTGATAGAGAACTTCCTAATGAAGTTTGCGTGAACTACTCTCTATCCTTTGAGTTGGGATCTATAGATTGGGGACACTTGGAAAACCCAATGCTAAGGAAAGCATTGAGGACGAGGATTTTGAGTGACACTTCACGAACTACTGAGTGGCTAAGGTCAAGAGTTAATCTCCAGAGGACAAGTCCTTAGCCTGGGCACGTGAGGAGTGTAAGCGGACGCTAGGTTGAGGTGTTTGGAAGAATCCCACATGGACAACGGTTGTGAAGCCTCTATCGATTGGGGCCAAGAGTATTGGATCAAAGAGATTACTAATGGAAGTCGAGAAGACTCTTAAGTGCTGACCCACTATAATGATTATAGAGTGGATGTTGAGACTTTTACCTCCCTAGTGGAATCATGATTGAGGGGGAAGAATTGTGGTGCCAGACCATAGGATGAAATCCAATGATTATCATTGGTGAGTTGTTGGGATGATATGTTGAACTTCGATCCCTGTTGGAGTGGAATTGCATTTATTATGCAAACTCTGGATGAGGTTTGACCTGGTGTGGAAGATCATAGTCAGAAACCGATTGATGACCTGCTGAATACTCCGGTGGAGTTTCGATGGATTATTTGACGAGTAAAATTTCCAGAATCTTTCATGGATAAATAATAGTATATCCTCCTTGGAAGGATATATGATAGAGTTCCTTGTATGAAGACAAGTTAAAGCAGAGCTTGATTTCGCCATCGATTTGGTTGAGAAATGTGAGGGTTAGAACTTAGCCTTTGGGAGCCTTCGGATTTTTGAGGACCAGCTGAGAAACTGGTTTGGTCACGTACGATTGCAATGGGACTTGTCATTGAAGAGCGGAGCTCGAGGAGTCGCTATAGAAGATGCTGGCTTTTCGCCGTACCTTGGAGCCGCGGGATTCTGCGATGTTTGTGCTTTGGAGCAATTCGCCAGTCTTGAGACCTCATGGTCTAGTTTGTGCACTATTAGAACGTACCGGCCATTCCCTTCGGAAGGGTTAGTGTTGTGATTGATCCGCAGTTTCGCGGACGAAACTCCTTTTTAGGAGGGGAGAATGTGACGCACTGAACTTTCGCAAATAGCAAGGTTCGAGTGTTAGATGTGAGATCAGAGCTTTTCCGATTTTACGGAAGGTCGTTGTGAGTTCCGACCTATGGTTCTAACCCCGAGAACGATGGTTTGCATCTCGGTACCAAAATCCGAAAAGACGGATGTTTGGTCAGCTCTCGGGTTGGGATTTCTGGGCTTTGTACCGGTACAAAAAGGTGGCTATACCGGTACAGGCTTGGTGGCTATACCGGTACAAAATAGATTTTGTACCGGTACAGATGGCCGATTGCTGGCAAACCCGAGCCTCGGGTTTGGCTGTTTCGCAGGATTTGTACCGGTACAAAGTTGGCTTATCTGGGTACAAAGTGATTTCGAAAATCTGAAAGCTGAGGGACTTTGCGTTTGTGCACCCCTTTAACAGCACCAAAGCCCTTAGGGCTTCCTTTTTGTGCTGTGGACGTGAGAGGGAGAGAGGTAAGAGCTCCTCTCTTTTTCCCCTTTTCCCTTTTGATTTTTGGGTGGTTTCTTTGGGGATTGATCACTCTCCTCCTCTCTTTTGGCTTCTTGGTGCATGTTCCACCATGGATGAAGCTTGGAGCTCGAAGTTGGTGCTTGGTTGTGGGTAGAACTTCAAGCCTTGAGGATTTTGGAGCTAGAAGAAAGCTTCAAAGAGGTAAACAACATACTTCTTTCCTCTAGTTCCGAGTTTTGTGCTCTCTTTTGGTAGAAACCCTAGTTTTGGGATTCTAGGGTTAGAATTGGGGATTTTGGATTTGGACCTTTTGGAACCTAATTGATGGGTGTAGAACTCTCCTTTAGGTTGGATTTGAAGATCCTTTGAGTTGATTTGAGCTTTGGACAAGATTTCCTAGATCAAAGATAATTTTCACATCTTTTCCATGTGAATTTTGGATGATTTATTTAGATGCTTAGTCGAAGCTCGTATCCCTTCAAATATTTATCTTAGGGTACTAGGAGCTTGGGGGGGCAACTTCGTTCGGCGAAACGAAAAGGATTCGAAACGTATCCGGTGGGTTTGATCTCACCGAAATGGGTGAACTTCTTCCATATCTTCCCTTGGATTTTAAGATATGTTTATATGTTAACTTATGCTCTTTAGGGCATGCTTGAATTTATGAGATCATAAAACGACTATGTTATGTATAGTGGAATTTCCATGCTCTATGTCGTAAAGAAATACATGTAGTATTGGACATAGTTGAGACAATTTGATTGTGGCACCTTAGGAAACATGATAGAATATGATTGGTGACATGTATTCCTTGAGGAAAACTTAGTGGTTGGGTTACGTTTAGAGTATCACCCATAGTTACATCGTTGCTCTTGGTTGAGACAAGTACATAGAACTTAGTGTTCTTAACTTATGCTTTGGTAGATAAAGTACGTGGCTTTGTGACTTGGTGAAAAAGAAAAAAAAAAGGTGTTGACCTTGATGCTAATGACATTCTAATTGTGTGAGATATATGGCATGCATGAGACTTAGCATGTTTTGCCTAATACTTGTTGTAGACATGATAATTGTGATAATGTAACATAATATGGACAAGAGCACTATGAGATTAGTTGGCACTTTAATCCCAGTAATATGACTAGTGTTGACATTTGCGAACTTGTATTCGATCTATGGATCGATGGACTATTCCATGTTTTAGACATGAGGAAGGTAATGTTAAGCCCTTGGGGCATTCTTATGTGAGCTATTGGTATGTAATATAAGTGTTTTTAAACTAATTGCAATGTGGTATTTGTACACTCTATCGTGGTAAAAGACATGTGTATTATAGTATTGTGATACTTGTGAATAATTCATAATTCTCTTGCTTATGGTATTGATAAGTATCTATTCGATAATTAGTGGAATTGTATGTCATGAACTCATTGGAAATCTTGTTTAAAGTAATGAATTATCCCGAGTAGGATAGTATCATTTGAGTTGTACATGTTTTACACGTCGTGGGTTTTGGTAGAGACAAACCACCTTGTAGATGTAAACGAGTTGTGACAAGTTGAGTTATTTTCCGACTGTTGAGTCGATGAGTGAGATTCCAAGTTTTAGACTTGACGACCAAGTATCCCCAAATAGGGACCATATGCTATGATTATGCTCGTTGCCCCTATGCTCATTCGCACTTACTTGTGAGGGTAGCTCCCTACAAGTCGGCACTCCGAAGTGGGCCTTTGCGATTCGTTCGCCTCGCTTGTGAGGGTAGCTCCCTACAAGCCGGCACTTCGGGAGTGGGCCTTCGCGATGCACTCGCCGTGCGGGACTGAGCGCCGAAAGTGGGCTGCCGTGTTCTCGTGTCTCCTTTCTTGCGGGGAAAGTCGACGACCTCCACGGGGCCATCTAGGTAAGGCACGAGCCGGGATGTTACCTTGGGTACATTCCTTATGGATTGGGTTTTGAGACTTCTTTTGACTTAGTATATAGTCATGATTTGTGCATACATAGTAGATATCCATACTTATGATTGTTACCTTAGATCACTACTTGATGCATGTATAGTAGTTGGAAACTTTGGAACATTATGTCATCGTTATCACTAGTGGTAGTACACTTATACTATTATGGATTATCATGTATGCTTGGTAGAGTACAATGGGATGGATAAATTACTTGATGTAGTAATATGGACATTATGGTTGTGCTTGTAATTAAATGTTAGCTTACTTTGATTATGCAAGTGAATTGAATTGGACATATGTTTGTGCCATTAAAAGTAGTATATCATGATTATGCTAGTTAAACTTGTAGTAGAAGCATGAATATGAAAAATTCCATTTATGTACTCGTTGCTTATTTATCGCTTCTTACTTTCTATTAGCATGTTTATTTTTAGCCTAGTGGAGCATTTCGCTGAGTTCAGTAATTGCCCACTGGGAACTATTTTTGATAGTTCTCACGCCCTCTGTTTGTTGCTTTTTTTTTCAGAGCCATCCGCCTCGGGAGTGGCTAGGGATCGAGGCGAGGGGTTTTGCGGCTAGCTAGAGCCTTACGGAGTTTCTATAGTGGACCCGATGTTATCTTTTCTTTTTGTACTTTAGAAGAGATGTATTATGTATCTGTTTAGAAATTTGTATCAGATTCTGGATTTAGCTCTACTCTGTATCGCCTTTGTGGATCTTTTATGTTAGAACTTAGTGGTTTTATATTACTCGCTCTGATAGCCATTTTAGGATTTCTCTCTTTCTTTCCATGTTTTTATAGACGCCTTGTGTGCATTGGTGTTTGTTTGGTGTACACGGCGGGTCTGTGCACGTGCCGGCGGGCTTCCGCTGGGCCCGGGGCGTGACAGCCCTAGTTGGGGGTCGTCCGCTCAGACGGCGGCGTCATCCCCTTCTACACCGAGGCAGCTGATGGGATTGCCACCCCCTATGGCGGTTGGACGCTCATCATCATCGCGTCAGCCGGAGGCATCGAGAGCACCGAGTGGACGGGTTTTCGCCACTCAGGTGGAGGAGCAGGTTCCAGCTCCCGACGACATTGTGGCAGGTATTATCTCTATCAATGGCACTAGAGCTCAAGCTATTTTTGATACGGGTGCATCGCATTCATTTATAAGTGCATCGTTTGCTAGAACTCATGACCTAGAGATTATACATGATGAGGAAGGTTGGGATATTAAATCCCCCGGGCATGCCTATAGCGTCTATGACGAGTGTCCGGCGTGTCCAGTCCGGATAGGCGATTGGGTCATGCCGATCAACATGTTAGTACTGACACAGTTGTGGTCGTTTGATGTAATCTTGGGGCTAGACTGGCTTACCAAGTATTATGCGGTCATCGACTTCAAGAGAAGGGTAATCACTTTTCGGGAGCCAAATCAAGTGGTAATGGTGTATCGGGCGTGTAAGGGTGCACGCTTTGCTGCGACCATATCCACGGTTAGGGCAAGAAAAATGATAAAGGGTGGTTGCAAAGCCTACCTGGCGACCATCGTGGACAGCCGCAAGGAACACCCAGACCTTGAGGGTATTCGGGTGGTGTGTGAGTACCCGGATGTATTTCCGGCGGAGTTACCGGGATTGCCCCCAGACCGGGAAGTTGAATTCGTTATCGACTTGATTCCCGGGGCGGCGCCAGTTTCGAAGGCTCCGTATAGAATGGCACCGGTAGAGCTAAAGGAGCTTAAAGCACAGCTGGAAGACTTGCTCGATAAAGGCTTTGTGAGGCCGAGCGTGTCCCCGTGGGGAGCTCCTGTGCTTTTCGTTAAGGAGAAAGATGGCACACTTCGACTCTGCGTGGATTATCGCGAATTGAATAAGGTCACGGTGAAGAACAAGTATCCATTGCCGAGGATCGATGACTTGTTCGATCAGTTGAAAGGGTCAAAGGTGTATTCAAAGATAGACCTACAATCGGGGTATCATCAATTGAAGATACGACCCAAGGATGTGCACAAGAGGGCGTACCGTACGCAGTATGGCCATTATGAGTTCACGGTGATGCCATTCGGGCTTACTAATGCCCCGGCGGCATTTATGGACTTAATGAATCGTGTCTTCCGTCCGCTATTGGACCGGTGCGTCGTGGTCTTCATTGACGATGTATTTGTGTATTCTCGGACCGAGGAAGAACACGAGGAGCATCTGAGGCTTGTCTTGGAAATACTCCGAAAAGAAAAGTTATATGCCAAATTGAAGAAATGCGAATTTTGGCTTTCGGAGGTTACTTTTCTAGGACATGTGATTTCAGGCGAAGGTATCTCTGTAGACCCGAAGAAAGTAGAGGCAATTAAAGACTGGCCTCGCCCGACGAGTGCGACGGAAATCCGCAGTTTTCTTGGACTTGCCGGTTACTATCGGCGGTTTGTGGAGGGGTTCTCCAAAATAACCACTCCGCTAACGCGCCTCACACATAAGGGGTCAAGTATGTTTGGAGCGAAGATTGCGATCGGAGCTTCAAGGAGTTAAAGGAGAGGTTGACGACAACCCCGGTACTTGCTCTACCGACGCCGGGGGAGACGTATGTCGTGTACAGTGATGCTTCCTACATTGGGCTAGGGTGTGTGTTGATGCAAAATGGGCGAGTCATAGCATATGCGTCACGCCAATTGAAGCCCTATGAAAAAAACTACCCAGTCCACGACTTGGAATTAGCCGCGATGATTTTCGCGCTAAAATTATGGAGGCATTACTTATATGGGGAACATTGTGAGATCTACACGGACCACAAAAGTCTTAAGTACTTGTTCACCCAGAAGGAGCTTAATATGCGACAACGGCGGTGGTTAGAATTACTGAAGGACTATGTTGTCACGATCTTATACCACCCCGGAAAGGCTAACGTCGTAGCCGACGCGCTAAGTAGAAAATCTGGAGAAGACTTAGCATCGGCAATTACTCCCCAACCGTTGTTGCAAAAGGAGATGCAACGGTTTGGATTGGAAGTAGTGGCAGGAGTCTGCTACACTTGCTACCTTAGTGGTGCAACCGACCTTATTGGAGAGGATCAAGGAATTGCGGACTTAGATGAGTATCTCCGAGAAGGTGCGCGGCGAGGTAGAAGGCGGTAGTGCCGATGACTTTGGCATTGGGACCGACGGCACACTACGATTTCGAAATCGTTGGTGTGTACCCAAGAATAAGGATCTCCGTAAGGCGATTATGCAAGAGGCGCATCAATCTCCTTATAGTATCCACCCGGGCGGCACCAAAATGTATCGAGACCTAAAGTTGCAATATTGGTGGCCGGGCATGAAGAAAGACATTGGAGAATTTGTTGCGCAGTGTCTTACTTGCCAACAAGTAAAGGCGGAGCGGCGATTTCCGGCGGGAAAGTTGCAAAGCTTACCTATACCCGTTTGGAAATGGGAAAATATAGCTATGGACTTTGTGACCGGATTGCCTCGATCTCAAGGGGGTCACGACGCAATATGGGTGGTCGTGGACCGGTTAACGAAGTCAGCACATTTCCTTCCGATTCATATCACTTGGTCGGGGGACAAATTGGCTCAAGTCTATATTGACGAGATTGTGAGACTTCACGGGGTTCCGGCGTCTATCGTATCGGATCGGGACCCGAGGTTCACCTCTCACTTTTGGAGGAGCCTACAGGAGGCATTGGGTACACGGCTCGATTTTAGCACGGCATTTCATCCTCAGACTGATGGACAATCGGAGAGGACGATTCAAATACTTGAGGATATGCTTCGAGCCTGTGTACTCGACTACAAGGGCAATTGGCATGACCATCTACCAATGGTGGAATTCGCGTACAATAATAGTTATCAGGAAAGTATCGCGATGTCGCCATTTGAGGCCCTGTATGGAAGAAAGTGTCGATCTCCAATTCATTGGAGCGACGTAGGCGAGAAAGCTGTTCTTGGCCCCGATGTAGTGCGGGAGGCAGAGGAGAAAGTTCGTCTTGCCCGCCAACGACTTGCGACGGCGCAATCTCGGCACAAGAGTTATGCCGACAAGCGAAGAAAGGACATAGAGTTCGAAGTTGGCGACCATGTGTTCTTAAAGATATCGCCGACACGAGGAATCAAACGTTTTGGAGTACGGGGAAAGCTAAGTCCTCGATACCTCGGACCATTTGAAGTTTTGGAGCGAGTTGGAGCGGTGGCCTACAGAGTAGCACTACCACCAAGGCTTGCGGGGGTACACGATGTATTCCATGTATCTAACCTTCGCAAGTATGTTCATGATCCCGACCATATCCTTGCGTTTGAACCGTCGGAGATTCAAGAGGATATGACCTATGACGAGTTCCCGGCGTATATTATCGATCGGGAAGAAAGAAAACTACGGAGCCGAAGAATTCCGTATGTTAAAGTCCGTTGGAGCAACCACAACGACCGGGAGGCTACGTGGGAGCTTGAAAGCGTGATGCGGGAGCGTTACCCCCATCTATTTGACAATCTGGATTGAGGTATGAATCTAGATTATAAGTTTCGCGGACGAAACTAAATTTAAGGGGTGGAGAATTTAACAACCCACTTTTCCGTAAGGCGTGTCGAGTTCCGTCAAAATGAGCGGGACCCGGAGTGGATGCGAGTAGGTGTGGGTTCTTGGTGCTTTGGAGCATGCGCACAGCGAAGTGGGGTCGTGGAAAAGCTAAACTGCAAGTCTGGTGGAATTCCCAGACTTGGAGCAGCCGAGACCGGACATCCAGGGGATGTCCGGATGCCACCAAGTGCCCCAGCTGCGCAGTGAGGAAATTGGCTAAGTCCTGGAAAACCAGCGTACTGAGACCGGACAACCAGCCAAGACCGGACAATCCGAGACCGGACATCCAGCCAAGACCGGACATTGGCTGCGTAACATGCAGAAAAAATGGCTAAGTCCCGAAAGGAGGGCGTACTGAGACCGGACAACAGGCCGAGACCGGACATTGGGCCCGAAAACCGCCCAGCCTGGCAGAATGTAAATATTGGGGTTTGGGGGGCTTAGTTGTAAATGTTACAACATGTTATTAGCCCTAACCCCTCTCCCTCACAGCACACACTCTCTTTTCATCCCTCTCACTCTCTTTTGCTTACTTTCTCTCTCTAGAAGTGCTCTAGGGTTTGGAGGAGAAGAAGAAGGAGAGGAAGAAGAAGGTGACATTGGAGCTTTTGGAGGACTTTGAAGCTCTCCTACACCAAGGGCTTGGAGAGGCTTTGCACTAGAGGTAAGTTCTCACAAGTAAACTTCTAGGGTTTTGATTTCCTCCTAAGTTTTGGAGCTTTCTAGCTTTTTGCTAGTATTAGAGGACTTGTATGGCTATGAACACCATGAAACCTCATGAGAGCTCCAAGTGCTCTCATGGTGGTTGGCTAGGGTTTGTAGTAAACCCCAAGTAGATGGTTCTTATGGCTTAGGAATGGTTCTAAAGAGCTTCTCATGGGTCTTCAAGCTTTCTTTTGCTTGTGGTTGAGATCGATCCCATGGGAATGCAAAAATGGCATTGTTAGGGTTTGGAAATTGGGGCTTTTGCCCTAGGGTGTTTCAAGGTAAATTGACCTTGTGAAAACCTAATTGGGGGTATCCCGACGTGTGGGGCAACTTCGTTTATTTTTACGAAAAGCCGATCATAGAGTTGCTATGTAAAATGGCCTGATTGGGTCAACTTTTAACGTAACAGGTTTCAACCTAGGCATCGGTTGGCCGTGAGATTTCTTGGGCAACTCCACAAAAATATTCTAAGGTGGGTGGTGCATTCCAAAGACATCGAACTTCTCTCTATGTCTAAGTGTCACATTTTGAGCATATTTATATATTGAGCATGTTGCATTGTAGGGTTTAATATGCATTTCTTATTGCTTTTGTGAGTTCAAATGCATGAGGTAGATTTGTATGAGATTGTATAGTAAAAGAACAAGAACCCTATGTATGCATGTTAAAGAACAAGAACTTAGTGTAATTGCCAAGTGAATGTGACATTGGACATGAACTTAGAGATTGTGACAAGTGTGAGTCTAGAATACTTAGACAACTTGTATGGCATCGAGAACAAGAACAAGTAGTGTACATAACACTAGTAGAGTTTTGGAATTGACATTATGACAACAACCTTAGAGTTAAGGGTCATATGAACATAGTCCCCTTGAAGTCAAGGAATGAATTGAAATTGGAATTCTTAGAGTTAAGGATTGATCGTACTCACCATATAGTCCTTGCTCGAGGGCGGTAGCTCCCCCTCGGGCGATGTGCTCCGGAGTTGTCATCAGGGTTGTAGTGTTTCCCCAGAGGACGGTCCCGTCGGGTTGTAGTGTTTCCCCGACAATCGGGATTTGAGTTGGTTGAGTCTTGTTGAGGGCGAAACCTACGGGTTAGCCAAGAGATTAGGTATTGAACTATGATCCTTCAATCATTATGAGTTATTATTCGATCATCTTATTGTTTACTTTCAAGCGTATTAGCTGCATTTGTTAGTTGGTTATTATCTTACCTTTCTTTCTATTACGCTTGAATTAGACCTAGTAGGAAAGTCGGCGTGGTTGGTTGCCGAACCCACTGGGAACTTCGTTGTAGTTCTCACCCCACTATCTCCACAGGGCCGGGACCGAGCGAGCCGGCCGAGGATCGCGGTAAGGGCATCGCGCCCTAGATAGAGACCGCCAAGTTATTACTTTTGGTAGTTGCATTCCCTTTATATCATCTTTTGTATTTGATGATCGTAGTTGCCTAACTTTGAATGTAATCAAGTTATATTTTGAGGTAAAGTGATGTAAGAAAGAAATGATGCAAGGAATGTAAAGGCTTTAAAGATTTCAAAGTTGTAAAGGCATTTACATGTAAGTGATTGAAATTAATCATGTTACTTGTATGTTTACATTAGTACTTTCACTCTGGCTATGTTTCTTACCATCGTGTAAGCCTTTTGTGTATGCTTCCGCATGTGTAAAATTTATACTCTAGCTGTGCTTGTTGAGCCTTGGGCGGACAGGGGAAGCCTTGTCCGTTCGGCGTCTGTTGACGTGGCCCGAACCCGACCAAATAGGCGGGTTGCGGGGCGTGACAGCTATATAACCGAATTCCAATTGTACGAGTAAATTGAGGCAGAGCTAGGCTTCGCCCTCGACCTAGACGAGGAAAGTGAGTACTGGAATTCAGCTTTTGGGAGCACTCGGTTTTGGTGATGGCCAACTGAATAGCTTGTCGAACAAGCGCAATTTAGAGAATGAACTCCTCGGAGAAGACTTGTAGTTGTCTTACTGGTGGCCCGGGATGTAAAAGGATGTTGGCGAGTTTGTAGCTCGTTGTCTAACTTGCCAACAAGTGAAGGCTGAGCATAGAATTCTCGTGGGGAAATTGCAGAGCCTACCGATTCCAGTGTGGAAGTGAGAGAGGATCACCATGGATTTTGTGATGGGATTGCCTCGCTCACAGGCAGGGTATGACGCTATATGGGTTATCGTGGATAGGTTGACGAAATCGGCACATTTCATACCTATCCATACTACTTGGACTGGAGAGAGACTCGCACAGGTATATTTGGATGAGATTGTGCGACTACATGGAGTACCTACATCGATTGTATCGGACAGGGACACACGTTTTGTGTCACACTTTTGGAGGAGTCTGCAGGACGCCTTAGGTACTCGACTGGACTTCAGCACTGCTTTCCACCCTCAGAGTGACGGGCAGTCAGAGCGTACTATACGTACACTCGAGGATATGCTTCGAGCCTGCGTGATCGACTTCCAGGGAGGATGGTTGCAGCATCTACCGATGGCTGAGTTTGCTTATAACAATAGTTATCAAGCAAGCATCAAGATGGCGCCATTTGAGGCACTCTGTGGACGGAAATGTAGATCGCCACTTCATTAGAGTGAAGTTGGTGAGAGTTTGGCTTTAGGCCCAGCTGTGCTCCAGGAAGCAGAGGACAAGGTTCGCATTGCTAGGGGGCGGTTGTTCACAGCCCGGAGGGGGTAGAGGAGCTACGCCGACCGGCGTCGACGAGACCTAGAGTTTCAGATTGGAGACTATGTCTTTTTTAAAGTCTCGCCGACCAGAGGAGTCAGGAGATTCGGGATTCGGGGTAAGTTGAGCCCCCGATTTATTAGACCGTATTAGATTCTTGAGCGTGTGGGCCCGATAGCGTATAGACTCGCTCTATCGCCGAACCTATCGGGTGTACACAATGTTTTCCATGTATCGGTCCTCCAGAAGTTTATACATGATCCAGCTCATGTATTGGATACTACACCATTGGAGCTGAGAGAGGATTTGAACTTCGAGGAGCAACCAGTGAGGATATTGGCTCGCGAGGTGAAGAAGCTGAGGAACCGGAAACTTTCGTATGTGAAAGTCCTATGGAGCAACCCCGAGGAGCGAGAGGCCACGTGGGAGCTTGAGAGTGCGCTTCGAGAGCGCTATCCCCATCTCTTTCAGATGGAGTCATGAGGTATGACTTTAATTTCGAGTTTCGCGGACGAAACCTCTTTTTAGGAGGGGTGAATGTAACGCACTGAACTTTAGCAAATAGCAAGGTTCGAGTGTTCGAGGAGATTTTCGAGCTTTTCCACTGATTGTGGAGGGTCGTAGATGGTGTTCCGACCTCCGAAGCGAAAATCTGGAGTTTTTGGCTAAGTCCCGTGTGGGAGGTCCACTGGGACCGGACATCCCTTGGATGTCCGGACAACCCAGGAAGGGTGCGGTGGTGGCCGTGGCATCCGGACATCCCCATGGATGTCCGGATCTCGTGGGTGGTAGGTTGCGGGAGGATGGCTCGGGACCGGACATTGCCTCCCAGGACCGGGCATAGGACCCCGAAATCGCCTGGTTCGAGTTGCTCAAAGTTGCAAAGTTAAGGGGCTAAGCTGGATATTGTTACATTATGCAGCCTATATGGCTCTTCCCCTCACCTATTCCCTTACTTCACACACTCTTTCATTTCCTCTTGCATCCTAGAGAGAGAAGGAGAAGGAGAATGAGAAGGAGAAGAAGGAGAGGTGGAGATCTAGAGCTTGCTTGTGGACCTTGGAGCATCTTCTTCCTCAACATCCTCACCTTGGGAGCTTGGGGCTTGGACTTGGAGGTTACTTGTGGAAGAATCATCACATCTTGAGGGATTTGATCCTTGTTGGAGAGCTTCTAAGAGGTTTGGAACCATTCTACTCCTCTAGTTTAAGCTTTTGGAGCTTTTGCTTGTAGAAACCCTAGTTTTTGAGATTAGGGCTTCATTTTGGGGATTTTTTGATCGGAGGCTTTTAGAGCCCAATTGTTGGGTTTAAAACCTTCCTTTAGGTTGGTTTGAGGAGACTCTAGCTTGCTTTTGAGATCTCTAGAGGGATTGCTACCGTAGAGGTGAGTTTTACCCTTTCTATGTGGTTTTGGAGTTGGGTAATTTCTAAGGCTTTTGAACCTAATTATGTGGTTTAGAATCTTTACTTAGGTTGCCTTAGATGGGATCTAGCTTCCATTTGAAGTTTCGAACAGGGATTTCACTTATAGGTGAATTTTTCCCTGTTCACTAGTTTTGATCTTCGCAGTTTGAGTCGTGGGCATGCCAGTTGACTTTGAAACTTCTTGTGTGACCTTTCTCGGGTACAAGGAGTCTGAAAAGTGTCAGAGTTGGCGACCCGGAGCCTGCGAGGACCATCGGTGGGTTTGACCTCATAATTCAATGAAATTCTCATTGGAGTTACTTGAGCTTTGTAAAATGGAAAATTATGTGTTTTCATGTTAGTTGCATCGTTGTTGAATTTTAGAATGCTTAAAACATATGCCTTATGTGTAATGAAATTTTTGACCTCTATATAGTAGAGAGTGGCTTGTGGACTTAGGCATAGTGTTGCATTCTACTTGTGGCTTGAGAGCATGTTGGATATAGTGAAAATGACATGAGAACAAGTGAACTTGAACTTAGAACTATGTATAACATAGGAGAAAAGCCAATATCATTAAGCGGCATTAGACTTGGCATCGGTTTGTGAACTAGTGAGCTAATGTCATCAAGCTGCATTAGGCTCGGATTCGAACTTTGACATAGAAATTCTAGTGTCATGTGAACTATTGTACTAGACCTTAGGGTTACTAGTGACATTTGCCATGAGAGTGACATGAGGTTTTGGACACTTGAGACTTGGACAGTGCTTGTTGCCATTTGTGCTCTTCGCACATGCTTGTGAGGGTCGCTCCCTACAAGCCGGCACTCCGGAGTTGGCCTCCGCGGTTCGTTCGCGCGTGCGGTGTTGAGAAGCCTACGGGACCGTTTGGGACAGACTCATTCCTTGCGGGGGATGTTGGGGTTACCACGGTACTTAGGCGGCACAAGCTAGATTACACTTGTGTAGATCCTAGAAAGAGAATTGAATAGTGACATATAATAGAAAATTGACATCACTACTAGATAGGACTTAGTAGTTGGATACTCTGATATATTGTGGCATAGTATTGGACATATGTAGTATACTTGATAGGTCAACATTTTCATTATAGTATACTCAAGAGATTAATAGAAAGTACTTGTTTAAAGTTGACATTTCGGGTTGAATAAAGCATGTACCATATGTATTTTGGGTTAATTATTTAGCATTTACAGTTATGCTTTATTTACAGTTATTTACTTCAGTTCTTGTACTACTACTTCGTTTGGGCCTAGTGGTGCAACCTGTGCAGGTCAGTAATTGCCCACTGGGAACTATATTTTTATAGTTCTCACGCCCTCTGTTTTCTGACGTGTTTCAGCGCCTTCAGCGAGGGAGGCCAGGGATCGCGGCGAGGGTGTCGCTTCGGCTAGCGGCGGGGAGTCTCGCTAGGTGGTTCACCTCTCCTTTTGTTTTAGTTGGAGAGGATGAGTCTGTGTACCTGTATTTTGGTAGAGGCTACCCTTATGTACCTAGAGCTACACTGTTGTGTTTACTTTTTCCTTGTAGTAGTTTTAGTACTCTCTTTCCTTCCTACCTGTTTATTGATTCTACTTGCTGATAGGGATAGCTGTATGTGGCTCTGATATTCTTAGTTGTAGCCTATTATTGTTTTAATTCCGCTGTTTTAATTTAGACGCCTTGTATGTGTTGGCATATGGCGGGTCTGGGCACGCTTTGGGGAAGGTCCTGCCGACCCCGGGGCGTAACAGAAATGCACACACGAAAGCATACACAAGGCTTACTCGAAGGTAAGCAACAGCCAAGTGAAAGAAAATACTAAACTACACATATTTCCACATTCTTTACATTCAAAACAACATTTACATTTACACGTTCTTTCTCTTTACATTCATTTACATTCAACTTCCAAAAATACACTTTGTTCACGTTTGCCTTTCCAAAACACATATACATAGGCGGTAAGTACTACAAAAACACACTCTGCTGTGGCAGTCGCTAGCTAAGGCGCGAGACCCTTACCACGGTCGTCAGCTGGCTCGCTGGAGTTCGGCCCTGTAAAATGATGGGGTGAGAACTACAACGAAGTTCCCAGTGGGCTCAGCCCCCAATGACACCGACTTTCCCACTAGGTCTATTTCAGGCATAATTTGAAAGAAACAGCGGATAGTAACCAAGCTATATGCAAACTACTAATATGCCTGAACCACAAATAACATGCTCATGTTCAATATAATAATTATGGCGAATGCAATTTCTTGATCTCGTTACCCAATCTCGATACCCAATCTTTCATAGCTAGCTCGTAGCCGCTCAAGAACCCACCAACTCAAATCCCAGTATCGGGGAGACTACTACGACCCGACGGGACCGTCCTCTGGGATGCTCATCCCAGTTGTGACCTACTCCGGAGCGCACCGCTCGAGGGGGAGCTACCCGCCGCGAGCAAGGAATTATAGGCGAGTATGATCAATCCTTACTCCAAGGATATAATCTAAATCCGTTCCTTAACTTTAAGGAAGACTTTGCACAATGACCCCTTAACTTTAAGGTTCTTTGTCATTTGTTCTTGTTCTTTGCATTCTTGTTCTTCGAGATCATGACCATGTCATTACACTAGCTCTAGTGTTCTTTGTTCTTTAGCATTCTTATTCTTTATTCTTTAACATTTTTTACTCTCTAGCATTCTTTAACCACTAGGTTTTTTAAACACTGGATTCTTTAACCGCTAGGTTCTTTATTCTTTAACATTCTTGACCATGTCGTTACACTAACTCTAGTGTTCTTTAACAACTTTCACATGCCACTCGATCTATATGTCATTTTTGTTCATGTTCTTTAACCACTAGGTTCTTTGTCTCATCTCGTGCATACATAGGGTTAACCACTAGGTTCTTTGTTCTTAACGCATGCATATATATACAGTTAACCACTAGGTTCTTTACACATGCAATTCATATTCCTTTACCCTATCATGCACAATAGCACTATCACATATATGCTCAAGAATTGACATATAGACATAAGAGGAATTTCAGAGTTAGTGGAAGCACCCCCCACCTTGTGAGTTCAGTAGGATGCTCAAGTTCAGTTATTGCGATCCTCGACCGCCAATTTCTTGATCTGCGGCAAAAACAAGCCGAATTAGGCTTTTTTCCACATAACTTTCTATAGACTTTTCGTTTAAACGAACCGTTCGCTCGAGCGAGTCGGTAACGTCCCCAATTACATTTCTGTAGGGTCAATTCACTTAGAAAACCCTCACGAGCAAGAACCCCAATTTGGTGCCCTAGCTCGGCAAAAACCATCAAAACCTTGGTTTTGATCTCGACAAAACACTCGAGAGAACTCCCTAGCATCAAGAGAGTTCATAAAAATCATTCCCAAACCATTCTAATCCCTACTTAGGGTTTAACTACAAAAGAGAGAAAAGCCTACCTCAAAGCTTTCCTCCTTTCTTGCTCTAGAGGTGAAGGAGAGGGAGCTACTTCACTTCCTCTACTTCCTTTCTCCTTTCTTTTCCTTCTTCTCCTTCTTCTATGTGAGAGAGGGAATCCTAGAGAGAGAGAGAGCTTCTCTGCTTAGGCATGAAGAAATGAGCCAACAAGCTCATACCCATTCACCTATATCACATATAATGCAACATTGCATTTAAGTCCCTCAACTTTCACTTAATTAATCAGCCTGAACTGGGCAATTTTCGGGTGCTGAGACCGGTCTCCACATCTGAGGTCCGGTCTCACAGTGTCTTCACTCGGGTTCAATCGCGCGCGGCGACCGGTCTCAATATTGAGGTCCGGTCTCCAGATGTCCGGTCTCCACCCATTGTCCGGATCCTGTACGCAGGGTTTCCAGGACTTAGCCAAATTTCTGGCTAATTCCATTTTTCGCAGCCAGAGACCGGTCTTCACCCATTGTCCGGTCTCCAGGGTGTCCGGTCTTCACTGATTGTCCGGATCCCGTGAGCTAGTTTCTCGGGACTTAGCCGGATTTTCGACCCTCAAAATCCCCTGCGTGCACTGAGACCGGTCTCCAGCCCAATGTCCGGTCTCAGCAAGCAGAATTCTGCAGATTGCAGATTTCCTCGATTTCCTTTCTTTTCAGCTCTCGAAGATCACCCTACAATGCACTTTTTGCATTGTAGACACCTTCGGCCTTTCCAAAGCCTTTCATCATCGAACTTTGATCATTTTGACTGAAGTTCGACATTTGTTTATCGTGGTGTCGGTATATTACATCATGCTTCGCCACGACAGTGTCAGCGACGAGGGCAAGGAAATTAGTCAGCAGCGGTTGCGCAGCTTACTTGGCGACCGTTGGAAGTTGAGCGAGTGGCCCCACCACTTGAGGAACTATCAGTGGTACGAAAATTTCCAGACGTATTTCCCGCGGAGTTACCGGGGATACCGCCAGAACGGGAAATCGAGTTCGTAATTGACTTGGTTCCCGGGACCGCGCCGATTTCGAAGGCTCCATACCGGATGGCGTCGGCGGAATTGAAGGAGTTGAGGGCCCAGTGTGACGCATTGAACTTTCGCAAATAGAGAGGTTCGAGTGTTGGATGTGAGATCTGAGCTTTTCCAGACTTTTTGGAGGGTCGTTGACTGTGTTCCGACCTATGGCACGAGTGCCAAGGATAGTGGTTGAAACCTTTGCACCAAAGTCCAAAAAGTTGGCTTTTGGGTTGCTCTCGGGTTGTTGTTCCAGGCATCTGTACCGGTACAAGGTTGATGGTTGTACCGGTACAGCCATGATGGCTATACCGGTACACTTTGGATTTTGTACCAGTATATTTGGGCAGAATGTCGCAAACCCGAGGCTCGGGTTTGGCAGTTTCGTAGGATCTGTATCGGTACAATTTCCCCGTGTACCGGTACACTTTGACAGATTGTGAATTGTTTGAACTGCAAAGCTGTTTTAGTATTTTGTTCCTTCTATTTGAGTACCCCACGCCCCTAGGGCTCATTTTGAGCCCCTCCACTGCAAAGAAAGAGGTAAGAGAGTCTCTCCCTCCCCTCCCTTGCTTTTTTTTGGATTTTGGGTGGATTTCAAAGAGATTAATCACCTCTTTGCTCTCTTTTTGTCTTGTGGTGCATACTCCACCATGGATGAAGCTTGGAGCTTGAAGTTGGTGCTTGATTGAGGAGAGAACTTCAAGGTTTGAGGACTTTGGACTTAGTTCGAGGCTTCAAAGAGGTAAGAATCATCTCTTTTCCTCTAGATTTGAGTTTTAGAGCTTTCTATTAGATGAAACCCTAGATTTTGGGATTTAGGATTTTATTTGCGGCTTTTTGATTTGAGGCTTTTAGATCCCTATTGATTGGTTTAGAACCTTAGTTAACGATTCGTATCGTCGCTTGAAGCATCGGTGGGTTTGGCCTCACCAAGCACAATGAGAAATTCTCATTGGTGCTTATTGGCTTATGGTTAATTGGAAATTCATGCAATTTCATGTTATATATATTATTTGTGAATTTTAGAACGCTTAAAACACTTATGTTATGTATAATTCAATTTTACCTCTATATAGTAGAGAAGTGTGCATGTGAGAACTATGTAGTTGTTAGCATTCTAGTTGGGACTTGAACTATATGTTTAAGTGAATATGAAATATGTTTGTGGACATAGAAACTATGCATGACATAGCAGAAAAGCCTTTGTCATAAAGAGGCATTGGCTTGGCATCAATATGTGACTTAGTGAGCTAATGTCATCAAGCGGCATTAGGCTCGTGGTGGAACATTGACATAGTAAATTCTAGTGTCATGAGAGATATTGTACTAGACCTTAGGGTTGCTGGTGACATTTGCCATGTGAGAGACATGAGGGTCGAATACTTGAGACTTGACTGTGCTTGCTTGCTATTTGTGCTCATTCGCACATGCTTGTGAGGGTCGCTCCCTACAAGCCGGCACTCCGGAGTTAGCCTTTGCGATACGTTCGCGCGTGCGGTATTGAGAAACCTACGGGGCCGATTGGACAGACTCATTCCTTGCGGGGAATGTTGGGGCTATCACGGCACTTAGGTGGCACAAGCTGGACTACCTTGTATAGATCCTGGAAAGAGAGTTGAACAATGACATTCAATGTTAAATGATAATCACTACTAGATAAGACATAGTAGTTGAATTACTTGGACATGATTAGAGCATACTTGGGTTATGTAGTATACTTGATAGTTCATTATTTGCATCATAGTATACTTGACTATTACAGTAGAACATATTCTTTATATGTTGTCATATCAGGTTTGGATACTTTATACATGTACCTTACATTCATGCGGCTTGGTAGTATACCATTTTATTGTGCTTTTATTTCAGCAGTTTTATATTACTTTATATTGCACACTTACATCTTTCTTTTGGGCCTAGTGGTGCATGTAGCTGAGGTCAGTAATTGCCCACTGGGAACTATAGTTTATAGTTCTCACGCTCTCTATTTTCTGACTTGTTTCAGCGCCTTCTGCATCGGGGGAGGCCAGGGACCGCGGCAAGGAGATTGCCACGGGTTAGCACCGTTTGTGCGAGGGACCTGTTGGATAGGTGATCTATCTCTCCTGTTTTTTTTTTTTTTTGGAGAGGTTTTGTGAGCGTTGTACTGTAGGTTATAGGTCTCAAGGATCTAAAAGGTAATTAACACCTAAAGGGGGGTGAATAGGTGTACAATGGCCTAATAAAAAATCTCGATGCGATTTTAAGTAAATACGGAAAAATAAAATCAACACACCAAGATATAACGTGGGAAAACTCCACAAGGAGTGAAAAACCCACGGGACCGATCACACGAAAATCCACTAAGAAACAATTGAGTACAAGGCGATTCACCCACGACTTTACCCAATTTACCGAATCTTCAATATGGATCTCCTTCGCTGGTCCACCACGCCGCAACTCCTTGCCGCGTCAAAGCTTCGACTCCTCAAAGCTTCCACCGAGTCCTCGGCCTCTCACGCGATCCCCGCGTCACCCTCCGTCCGGAGTTGTAGAAGAAAACTTTTGATGATCTCAACAATTAAAGCACCGTAGACTATGGGGAACCCTTTTAGTCAATCATCAAGTGGATTCATAAAGGAGTATTCAAAGAGAAAACCTAGAATCAACTCGGCGATCAACAAAATAAAACTCGCTTTAAGAATTGAATCATAAAGCTCTAAAACGAGTTTTAGGGTTTTGAAAGAGGATCTAAACTATATGAATATTCAGCGATACAATCCTTGAACCCCCCATGGTCTATTTATAGTGTTAGAAGACTTAGAATTAGATTAGGATTGAAATCTGCCAATTTTGGAAACAAACCCGACACCAAGATCCGGACCTCACAAGTGAAGACCGGTCCTAGGAGTCCGGACTTAGTTCCTTCAACCGGTTCCATCGTTAAATTTATATATATGATTAATCAAGGTCCGGTCTTATCCCAGAGGTCCGGTCTTAGCCTGCGCAACAACAAAGTTCAAGCCTCGGGATCCGGACGTAAACTCTAGGTCCGGATCTAGTATAATGTTGCGCCTGAGACATGCTCTCGGGATTCGGATCTAAGCTAAAAGTCCGGATCTGCATTAAGGCTGCGCAAGACACCAGCTCTCGGGATCCGGATCTAAGCCTGTAGCAACCCGAACTTTAACCAAATTGGCTAAAGTGCGCGAACGAGTAATTGGACAAGTTCCAATAACCATTCCAAGCATCTTGGAAGGGTTAAGAGAGGATCTAAAAGAGTTAGAAAGGTTTTGGCGTTGTTCGGCGCGAATTAGAGTCGAAACGACGTGAAAAGCACGTAGACAAGCAAAGTTGTCAGACCAAGATAGCAACTTTGACCGAGAGGAGAAGATCTCTCGGGTTTGTGGGATTTTTGGTGTTTATACCGGTACAAGCCAAACTGTACCGGTACAAATGCTACGAAATCGTGAGGCAGCTCTCGGGTTTGCCTCTGGAGCAGTTTATACCGGTACAAATGCCCGTTGTACCGGTACAACATGGCTCTGGCAGCAGTTTTGGACTGCTTCGAAAATAAAGAGTTTTGTGGGCTTAAATGCAATTGTTACAACACTATAGGCTCTCCAACACCCCTCTCTTCACAGCCAAACACTCCCAACACCTCTCCCTCACATTTCCCTCTTTCTCTCTCTAGAGATCTCACCCTAGAGCTTGGAAGAGAAGAAGGAGAAGCTTAGAGAAAGTGGTTTTGGTGGCTTTGGTGGAACTAGAGCTCTCCTACAAGGTGGATATTGGGATAGCTTGGGCCAAGGTATGGTTTCTTTGGGAATCTAGGTTAGGGTTTGGATTTCCTTACATGAAACCTAGGGTTTTTGAGTTTCTCTCATGTTAGAGACATGGTAGAGCATGAAGCTCCATGAAAATCCATGGAAGCTTCATGAGCTCTCATGGCGGATCACTAGGGTATCAATGCATGCCCTAGAAATGAGTGTAAATGATCTTAGTTGAGTTCCTAGAGGAATAACAAGCTCTCTTTTGCTTGTTTAAGATATCAAAACCTAGGGTTTCACATAGGGCTTGGTAGAGCACCCAAATTTGGGGCTTTTGACTATAGAGGTTCTAGGGTCAAATTGACCTTGTAGAAACCTAATTGGGAGTATCCCCGACGCGTGGGGCAACTCCGTTTAATTTAACGAAAAGCCTATCTATGGGTTACTATGTAAATTGGCCTGATTTGGTCGATTTTTAACGTAACAGGTTTTCGAGTAGGCATCGGTTGGTCGTGAAATTTGTTGGGCGACTCCACAAAAATATTTAAAGGTGGGTTGTGTTTACCGAAGCGACTAGGTCGCCTAAATATGCCTAAGAGTAATGGTTTCAAGTTGATGCATATAATTGACATATGTTGCAAGTATAGAAATGCATGTTAAAGAACATAGTGTTAAATGCTAAGAGAATGCATGAGTTAAATAAATGCATGAACTAGAGTCTAGTTGCAAATACATGAGATGCATGTTAAGTTGATATATGAACTAGATGCTAAATGAATTGTATGAATAAATGCATGCTTAGCATAATGAGTACATGCTAGATATAATTATGTGCATGTAAATGGGATGGTTAACATAAGAATGTTAAGTATATGAATGCCAAGTATAAGAATGCTAAGTAAAGAATGTGAGTCATGGACTAATACACATATAGATCGAGTGGCATCCAACTTAGTGTAAAGAACATAAGTTGTAGTAAACCTAGAGTCAATGGACCTAGGAGTGTGGCATCTAACATAGTGTTAATAAACATAGGTTATAGTAAACGTAGAGTCATATGGATCTAGGTGAATGACGTTGTACCTAGTGTCAAGGACATAGGTTGGACAAGGATGTTAATGGACCTAGTGTTAGTAAACATAGGTCGAGCTGGAATGACATTGAACCTAGAGTTAGATAACCTAGGTTATGTGACAGGAAATGAGCCCTAGTGTCAAGTGGACCTAGGAGGTAAAGACAATGGACCTAGAGGGTCGTCTCTTGAGGGCCTAGCTAACCCTCAAGCTAAGTGGAACGGATTCATGGAATCCCGAGATTTGGACACCTAAGTTGGTGTCGGGCATGTGCGACGATTTCGCCGTCCAGGGCTATACTACCGTCGTGGCGTTGTGCGACGATTTCGCCGCCGAGTGGGTGAGCCGAAATGTGTTCGATACCGGCTAAGCCGGGTGAGGATCAGATCGCCATGTGTTGACACCCTGTGTTTGGGGCACGCGAAGGAGTGACTCAAACCATTGTTGGGTGAGGTGCGATTAGTTCGCCGCCAGATGGTTAAGTCATGACTTGGGTCCTCGCTAGGTAAGTCCGCCGCGATCGCCACCAGAATGGTTATGTCAAGTGACAATTTGGGTTCCCGCGTGTGCGACGATTTCGCCGACGAGGCCGAGTCACGAGGCGACAGTCGTTGACAGGGGTAGTTGCGAGACGTCCAACACCTCAAAGAGACAATGGGCGGATTATCCGCAATGGATTGACTCAAGACCGAGTCGGGTGGCTTAGTGAGCTGAGGTAGAGTGACCTTAGAAATAAATTGCCAAGTAGCATAAGTGCCAAAAGGTAAAGAACGTAAAGACTAGCTAAAGTTGTAAATAGCTAATGGATAGTGCTAGTAATAGCTAAGCTTGTAAATAGCTGGGTATGAATGGAAAGGCTAAAGTAAAGAATAGCAATAAAGTAAAGAAAAGCTAAGAGCTAAAGGGTAATTTTGCATATTGCATATTGTGAGGCAGGTTTTTATGTTAGTTGCAAGTTACATATCTATATATGTTTTTGGACTAACATATTTGCAGTGCCTCCTTGGACCTATTGGTCGAGCTGTTCTCTTGGGTGACCGTACCCACGAGAACTATGGACAATAGTTCTCACCCCCGTGTTGTGGGTTTGGTACACACGTGCACACGGCGCAAAGTGAGGGGGCGAGGCGGCGTAGCTCCATAGATAGCGCCCTACCAGGAGACCAGAGATAGAAGTACCCCAGTTGACAGAGCTTAGGGGTATAACAGGGGAGAATAAGTTGTAATAAATTGTAATCAAATTTGTAATATCTAGATTGTAATAGGAAGTTTAAAGTCTTCAAGTTAAATGTAAAAGTTAAATTTGAGACGAATGGTTGTAATAGCTAGTAGCTGTTTTATGTTTATGATACTTCCTTATGCAATCTGATTGTAGTATCTGTTCCTGTTTGGAACCTTCTTGTAATTGTATTGATTGCGACGCCTTGAACGTACAGGGGAAACTCTGTCCGTTCGGCGGTCTGTCGGCGCCCCCGAATCCGACCGAATTGGCGGGCTCGGGGCGTGACAAAGCCAAAGGTCCGGACTTAGATCATAGTTTTTCCAGATTTTGAAAATAATTAAATTGAGATTAATTCAAGTCTTCTAACTACTAAATCTTTTATCAAATCACCAGAAATTATCTTAAATCCATACCTGAGGTGACGAGCTTCTTTGCAAAGTCTTGAATCTTCAAATTCCTTCTTTGTGCTTTTGACTACTTCAAGACTCCAATTACTTCACGAAATCCGCCAACTTATAAAATCCTTAACAATCTCCCCCTTTGGCGATTTCGTGACAAAACATAAATAAAGCCCGTACATTACTCAAAAACAAAAAGACGAGAATTATCGCAATCACCAAACGATAACCCCCAGCATGATCGATCCAACAAAAAGTAGAAAATTACAAATTGAAGTCCTATTACAAACTCTATGACTTAGACATTGGAGTCTTGAAGTCTTGAACGTCCCTGCAAAGAAAACTCAAAAACACATTCAAGCTTCAAGAGATTCATTAAGCATCAAAGCAAAAATCAGAACATCGGAACAGAAAACATCATTATCATCAAGTTTCCAACTCCTCTCATCATCATCTCCCCTTATCTCCCAATCATAAAAAGAATAAGATCAGTCACATCTCCCCCTTTTTGTCCGAAAATGCCATTGTGTCATTGTCTGAAAATAGCGTATGCACACTTCACCTTGACCTTCTCCAGCCAAATAGACCACAAGTACCATAAAATCATGAATATGTGATGTGAATGTGAAAATCCGCTGCCTTTTTAAAAAAAAACTATACACATTGAACACATTCATATCAATAATTAAGAGAGCCAAAAACAAATGATTTCTAGAACTTTCTAGGGCCATACACAGAAAGTTTAATATTGACAATTATGCATAAAAAAAATGAGTTAAACAATTTTGTGCTAAGACCGGACCATGCCTGCCGAGACCGGATGTCACACCAATTTGAAGTGTGCGCAAGTGACATCCGGACTTAGACACGAAGACCGGTCCTCCCTGAAGAATTTTCAACAACAGTATTCACTATCATTCATCAGTAATTTGGCAAACTTTACATGAACTATATTAACCAACTCCTAGTCAATTGAATTCAAGGATGTCATAAATGTTGAACCGTGCATCAATCAGAATTTAAAGAAGTATATCGTGAAATAATGCACATCTTTTGAGATCTAAACAATAATTGTACTAAGTTTAAAGTTCAAATTTGCAAAAATAGAGAATAAAAAAAAAGATCCCATAAGCTGAAATAAGCACAAGAATATCACCCAATTGAGTTATGCGCATATCAAGATTAAGAAGTGGCTCTTTGAGCATCTGTATTATAACTTCCACCTTATATCATTCGATAATGGAGCACTCACCAAAATACCTCAATTAAGAATTTGACTTTGATCTTTTTCTTAGAGATGTACACTTAAATTCATGTAGTAGCTTCACACACTTACCGGACGACCGGGGTGGTAGCTCTTTCTCACATGTGGTGGTAGTTTTCACACTCCTTAGAAAGGATGTAACTCTTTCCACATCTTTTATAGGTGGTAGTTTTCATACTCCCATAAGGGATATAACTCTTTCCACATCTTTTCTTTTTAGGAAAACTCCCCCTCAAAAAGTGCAACCCACAATGAGATAATTTTATTGTGATTTCAGAAAATAAGGAAATCATTTATCTTCATCATGCAAACAATCAATTCAATTCAATACACTTTCGATAGTTCATAAAAGATGTACTAATTTAACAAAGATACAAAAACAATTTCTAGAAGATGTTGAGTGTCAAATAGAATGACATAGAAGAATTGAAGTGAATTGAAGAATGTTAAAATAAATCATGCAAAACTATGAATCAATTCAAAACCTTCGTGCATAATAGTCAATATGGAAATAATATGGCCCATAGAATATATCTAGATAGAATGATTCATACCGATAGCCTTTCGTAAATGTAGAAAACGTTTTTGATCTAACGGCTTAGTCAAAATATCCGCTAATTGATCATCGGTAGAAATATATTCAAGTTTAAGAATAGGGTTTTTTGAAATATTTATGGCACTAGTATTGTCGCAAAGAATTGTAAGACTGGAGGAAGGAATCCGATAGTCACTAAGTAAACTTCTCATCCACAACAACTGAGTGGCACAACTACCAGCAGAGATGTACTCGGCCTCAGCTGTAGATAGAGCAATGCAATTCTGTTTCTTACTATGCCATGACACCAAACAATGTCCTAAATAGAAGCATCCTCCACTGGTGCTCTTCCTGTCATCCACAGATCCAGCCCAATCGGCATCTGAATAACCAATAAGATCGAGTGTGGTTCCCATTGGATACCAAATTCCGAAATCCGTTGTTCCTTTCACATACCTTATCACCCTTTTTACAGCCTTTAAGTGTATTTCTTTAGGATTAGCTTGATAGCGAGCACATACCCCAACACTGAAAGCAATATCCGGTCGACTAGCTGTCAAGTATAATAGGCTCCCAATCATACTTCGATATAGCTTTTCATCCACACTATTTCCTTCAATGTTTACTCCAAGTCCTTTGTTACTTGTTCCCATTGGAGTGTCAAAATGTTTTGTGCCATCCAATCCAAATTTCTTAACTAACTCCTTTGCATATTTAGTTTGGGATAAATGAATTCCCTCCCTAGATTGTTTAGCCATCCTTTTTGGATTATCCCCTATCGGCTTTGATAATGTCCTTTGGTTCAAGGGAGTTGTGGAGTTCTTCTTCTTTTGTGCACAAAACCTCTTCACATGTCCTAGAACTCCACAAAGATGACAAACTTTGTTAGTAGAAAACAATTTCTTAGAAGGAACGAAAGTACCTTGAACCTTAGGGGTCGATTTTGTCGAAGTTACGCCCGCTTGCTTAGAAACTTGGTCAACATGTGTCCGTTCATATCCAAGACCAAACTTGTTGGTTTGACCAATTCCTAGCATCTTGTCGAGTTTAGTAGATCCGGAGGAGAACTTGTTCATATCCGTTTTGAGTTGAATAACTTGCTTCGTGAACTCCAAGTTAGCTTCCTTTGCCTCCGACAATTGCTCGTTGAGAAACTTAATGTTTTCTTCATACGTCTCTTTTTCCTTTTCAAGCAATGCTACCTTCTCAACTAGGGAATTGTAGGCCCTCGACAATCCGTCCTTCTCTTGCTCCAAGGTTTTCGTAGATGTGATCAACTTTGAGTTCTCTCCTTCTAAGTCGAGTAGCTTTTTTCTCAATCTCTTGTTGTGCTTTGCCATCTTCTTCGATTCGACGACCAATTGGTGGTATGCGGCCGCCATCTCATCTACATCCGACTCTTCCTCCGAGGAGCATTCCGACTCGGAACGTTCATGCAAGGAAACTCCCTTGGCCATTATATACAACCTATACCGGCTCTGATACCAATTGTAGGTTATAGGTCTCACGGATCTAAAAGGTAATTAACACCTAGAGGGGGGTGAATATGTGTATAATGGCCTAATAAAAAATCTCGATGCGATTTTAAGTAAATGCGGAAAAATAAAATCAACACACCAAGATATAACGTGGGAAAACTCCACAAGGAGTGAAAAACTCACGGGACCGATCACACGAAAATCCACTAAGAAACAATTGAGTACAAGGCGATTCACCCACGACTTTACCCAATTTACCGAATCATCAATATGGATCTCCTTCGCTGGTCCACCACGCCGCAACTCCTTGCCGCGTCAAAGCTTCGACTCCTCAAAGCTTCCACCGAGTCCTCGGCCTCTCACGCGATCCCCGCGTCACCCTCCGTCCGGAGTTGTAGAAGAAAACTTTTGATGATCTCAACAATTAAAGCACCGTAGACTATGGGGAACCCTTTTAGTCAATCATCAAGTTGATTCATAAAGGAGTATTCAAAGAGAAAACCTAGAATCAACTCGGCGATCAACAAAATAAAACTCGCTTTAAGAATTGAATCATAAAGCTCTAAAACGAGTTTTAGGGTTTTGAAAGAGGATCTAAACTATATGAATATTCAGCGATACAATCCTTGAACCCCCCATGGTCTATTTATAGTGTTAGAAGACTTAGAATTAGATTAGGATTGAAATCTGCCAATTTTGGAAACAAACCCGACACCAAGGTCCGGACCTCACAAGTGAAGACCGGTCCTAGGAGTCCGGACTTAGTTCCTTCAACCGGTTCCATCGTTAAATTTATATATATGATTAATCAAGGTCCGGTCTTATCCCAGAGGTCCGGTCTTAGCCTGCGCAACAACAAAGTTCAAGCCTCGGGATCCGGACGTAGACTCTTGGTCCGGATCTACACTACAAGAAAGTAATGCATTTGCCACGGATTTGAATTTCCTAAGTCACCAAAAAAGCCTTTAGTTACAAAACAAAAAAAAAACTGTCACAAAAAATAAGTGATTGGGACTTGATCCCGCAACCTTTGCAAATCCTCTAACCCACTTAACCACCATACTACATCTGATATTTTCGAAAATATCAACACTTATTTTATTTATTCGTACTTCACATTGTATTTTAAGTTCCCAACCCCCATCTAATTCCGATTACATACCTACCCCGATGTTTTTTTTTTCCCCCAATCCCTCCCCATCCATATCGTTCCCGCCGAGATCTCCGGTGATCGTCGCCGGAGAGATCTCCGGCGATTACCACGGGACGGAGTCGCGCGGAGCTTCGGCGTCGGGTACGAGCAACGACCGACGCAGTGCACCCGATCCCCACCCCGCATCCGTCTCATCGCCGCTCCCGCCGCCGCATACCACGAGCACGGCGGCGGCGGCATCGGCAAGGCGGCGTCGAGCTCGGCTTCGGCTTCAAGCATCGCCTCCTCGAGGTCCTCGGATGATACCCGATCTCGGGATCTATAGGTATTTGGGGCTTTCTCTCTTTCGATTGATTGGTTTATTTTAGAATTTACTTGATTCGTGTTGTTGTTGTTTTTATATATATATAATTAGCTGATGAGCCTAATTTGTGATTAATTTCTACGGTTTGTGTGAAATTGAAAACAATATACTGAATTTTACGGGGAATTTTGTTGATTGGTAAGGGGTTGAGGTTCTCATCTCTATTGTATTGTCAGATTCATTAAGATTTTTGGTTTATGAGTCAAGAATGCGGTAGTATAAAGCGGTTTGATCGAGAACTTAAGTATGAGAATAATATGAATGAGAGAGATGAACCACTTGGGGAGAAATTACTCTTAAAGAACTTGTGGGGGAGTGATTTGCTTTTTCGATAAAGAATAATTTTACGAAATTAAAGAACTAGGGTTCGATAGTTCGATGACTAGCTATTGTTCCCGTTTTTTTGCTTTCTTGTAGTGTTTTGCATAAAGTCCAAGTTTTTCTCCAACTATAGACTCGAAGTAATCGTTCTAGTAACTAGAAGAAGATTGAGCTATTAGGGTTTTTCATAAATTGGGTCAATCTGGGTCTTCAATGTCTTATTTACATAGATTCAACATCTGTTCATCCTTGTTCTTTTCTGATAGCTACCCCCCACCCTCCTTTTTATCTGTTATGAAATGGTAGTATTGGGACATGGATTTTCTAATGGAGTTAGGGTCCCTAGTTACAAATTGGGTATGAAATCCAACCTTAGATTTTCAATCCACAGACGATTTGGTGCTTTCTTTTTCTTTTTAGCCTTTTTGAGTTACGGTCTATGGGCCTGGTAGAGGTTGAAAGCAAAGGTATTGTTGAATTAAAAAGAAAAAGGTTAGTTGAAAGCAAAGGTATGCTTTTGTAAAATAAATATTAGCTAAAATCTATGATTAAGCGGCTCCTATAATTTCGGTAGAGAACCGTGTGTCTATTGGGATATTCTCGAAATGCCTTACTCATGTAGGAGGTGATATTTTTTTGCTTGTGATTGACCACATATTACTTTCGAAAGAGACTTGAATATTTAGAGGTTCATTTCTAAAGTTTAGAATGACACTTAAACTTCCTTTTTAGATTTTTGTTTAAAAAATGTCTTCTTCCACTTGTTTTAGGCTGTTTTAAAAGCCAATCCAGCAGACGATAAACTGAGAAAAGTAGGAAACATTGGCTTTCTGCTTTGTTTTCTCCTTCCGACGGCTCTCCATTGTTTCTTTCTTTCGACAGGATAATTTTAAATTATACAGTTGTTGGTCGGTTTGCAAGTTTGTTTTCAAACTTTGTGTTGCTGTCGACTACATGTGGTGGTATATATTATTTGCATTTTAGTATAATTGTGTGACTGAGCTCTCTTACTACAAATGCAGATAAGTAGCTAAGTAGTTGCATTCTATTACTTGGATTAGTTATTTATTGGAAACTCCATATTTTCAGCCTGCTAAACTACAAATCATTTGGCAATATCTATTACTTTTCTTATAGGTAAATAAGGTAAAATGCTTGTCTAAAAATTCAGACAGAAATCCAAGAAATAATGTATTTATATGAGGTTTTCCGCATTTTATCCTTAAAAATTTTATAAATTAATTCAATATCGTCGAACTTCAATCAATTCGAATGTTCTAAGCTATCAACGACAAAAACAATATGCCTACAACTAAAATTCTCATTGTTGAGATTGCATGAGGTTTAGTTAGAAACAATCTAAAAATCACAATTGCCTTTTATCGACATTTCAAAGTAGCATAGATCATATATAACATTGAAATTACTGTGCCCTACTGTCCATTATGAACTTATTGAGGGCTACATATTTCGAAAGGCATTCTAGCTTAACTCATTCTAGCGTAATTTGCCCTCTCTTTCTTTGAACCTAATGCTCTATGATGTGATCAGAAAAACCCTCTTGTTATCGAAGCTTTAGCCAATGAGCGAATTGTCTATATTGCTTGTGGTGGTTCAACCTCAGCTGCTGTTTCAGGTAAGAGTTTATAACAATCGAAGCCTACTGTATCAACATCTTCATCCTCATCACCTGGCATATCAATTATTTTGTTCTGTTTTGTTTTGTTTATGACCATATTTCTTGGGCTAAATGCGATAAGTTTTTATTTGCTTATATATACCCCTAAAGATACACATATTTGCATGTATACACCTCAGAAGTTACAATTCGCATGCATACCCTTAGAAATTACCAAATTTGTATGCGTACCATTCAAAAGTTCAAATCTGTGTGCAAATTACTTGAGTCGAGAACTTTTCATCTTTGAAAAGGGGTTTGGCTCTAAAGATGACCTCATTGGCTGAATTGTATGGGATAGCACTACTTCAGATCGAACTCACCTTCCTGCAAAAAAAAGCATCGGAAGGCATGCATTCAAATATAGGCCCTTTATAAGGGTATTGGCGCTATATACATGCCATTTTGTCGATATAGAGTGGTCTATACAAAATTCCAATGTGATAAATTATTAATGAACACCACTATAATAATTAGATTAACTCAACTCTCTTTTTTTGTGGTGAAATCGAGAGGGAATTTATACATGTGGGGAAATGCGAGGGATTGTCAACTAGGTGTCCCCGGATTGCGGGACGTCCAACCGCTTCCCATTAAAGTAAATTTCCTTAGCTATTACGTAGATCTAAAAGATGAGTTCGTCGATGAGTACAATGAGTTTGGAAGATGGGGTAATGGCGAAGATGTCTATCGGGCCTGTTTTCTCAAATAAGCCTGTAGCAGGCGAGAATATAGAGGAGGTTACAATCCTATTTTGAAAATGAACATAGCTGTTCTTTAATTTTTGATACACTCATATAGAAAAAGATCGATGGAGAAAAGAAAATTCAATTAAAAAAAAAAAAAAATTATAATAAGAGACAATCGTGATGATCATGATAAGGCATCTAATTAACAAAAAATCATCTTGGGCGGTGAGACTTTATATTCTTATAGCTAGTACTTGCCCTAGTTCATACATTCTGTAAAATATATATATATATATATATATATATATATATATATATATATATATATATATATATATATATAATTGTAGAGGATATTATATATGATTCGAAGGTCGAGCTAGAGCCACCCACGCTTTTGGCTAGCAAACTATCGTGCCTCTAGTGTTATTTGATTTTCTTTTGTTTAATTTAAGCTCATATCTTGGGCGTATCAAAATATTTCCACCCAAATGTGAGGACAAGTGTTGAATACAAAATACTAAAAATACCATTCTCTAATAGATTAAGCTTTTAGAGAATAATAATTGTTTCATATAATTTAACATCCAATGTTCTTGAATTTTTTAAGATATGTATGGTGTTGATTTATCCGTATTGCTTAAATTTTTTTGTAGAACCGAACAAGCTTTATAAGGGTAAAAGAGCATTTTTGTGAGCTCCTTTTTATGATTTTTTTGTTCTATTTTTGTTGATCTCTTTTGGGAAACCGACGTGCAAAATGAAGGGAGTAGCGAAGAACTTGCCAGGGAGTTGTACGGCACTACACCATCTAATCTCCAAATTCATTAGTAGATGTATTTTAATTGGATCTAACGAGATCGCCATAGATCCTGGTACAATCCTTCAATTTTCTTTTCTTGTCTCGGCTAATTGGTGCAAAACTTGGTGATGAAACATTGAAAGGTGATCCGGGTTTATTGGAATTAGGATCACTTTAAGCATTTTTAGGAGATCATGATGGATTAGCGTAGAGTTATGAAGATGCCTTTTCTTGTTACCTCGTTTCGCTTTTTCTTTTGTCTTCCGTATTGCTTGTTAAAAGTTTTAGTTCATATGGATGTGTAAATTAATTGGATTTTTCCAACCGGCTAGCATGCTTTTATTTGCTCATTGAATGACAAAGTTGCTCTCTTGGCCCTTTTTTTGTCAAACATCTCGCACATCCGATAATAGGATTTATTTATTTTTTGTAACTAGGTGATCTAATAATATTATAGTGATATTAAGTTTTAGCATGTAATCACAAAGATGCGGCTTATGTAATTCAATTACATGACATTTTAAACTTCCTTCTTATTGCCTATTTGATTGATATCTCAGCAGGCATCATGCCAACAGAATGCTGAAATTTTTTGAATTGAGCAAGATTCATTTGTTGAGGGGAGAAAAGGTGATTATATCCGTTTTAGTATGTAGGCACATTCTTATATGTCATTAACTAATTATATTTATTTTTAATTTATTGCAGGTAAGGGTGAATAGTGCAATTTCTACATGGTGTTAGTATTCGACGGGACTTTATTTTGAATGTGGACCATAAAATCAAATGTAGTTATTTCAATTTAAATCATATAGTTTGAATTTGAAAACTATTTGTCATTACTTAGAAACTAGAGATATGGGGAGGTATTTTGTATGACGAATGTAAGAATATTACTACCTTTTCATTGCTTGGATGAGATTTGCTTTGTTATAAATATAAGTTGATTCTACATAATCCTTGAGAATACGTCGTAAAAGCAATATTTAGTAACAAATTTTGTTGTCACTAAATATTAGTGACGATATATTAGTGATGAATGTTATTATTATAAATATAATATTTTGTGACAAATTTTGTTATCACTAAATATTAGTAGTGTAGTGAATTATTGTCATAAAAACAATATTTAGTGACGGATGATGATGTCACTAATTATTAGTGACGACATATATTGTCACCTAATATTAATATTTTTTATGTTCAACTATTTTATAAATATTATTGGTGACAAATAAGTAACATTTAGTGACAAAATTAACTTGTCATAAATATTGTCTTTAGTGACGATGTTTTTTTTTTCGTGGCTAAATCTATTTGCCACGGGACCTACCGTGACAACTTATAGTGACGGTATTTATCGTCACTAAAACTATTGGTGACAAATTTTTTACTTTTAGTGACAATATTTTACTGTCACTTATAAACTATTTTCTTGTAGTGCTAGTATAATGTTGCGCCTGAGACATGCTCTCCGGATTCGGATCTAAGCCGAAAGTCCGGATCTGCATTAAGTCGCAAAGATACCACTCTCGGATCCGGATCTAAGCCAAAGGTCCGAACTTAGATCATAGTTTTTTCAGATTTTGAAAATAGTTAAATTGAGATTAATTCAAGTCTTCTAACTACTAAATCTTTTATCAAATCACCAGAAATTATCTTAAATTCATACCTGAGGTGACGAGCTTCTTTGCAAAGTCTTGAATCTTCAAATTCCTTCTTTGTGCTTTTGACTACTTCAAGACTCCAATTACTTCACGAAATCCGCAAACTTATAAAATCCTTAATATTGTACCTTGTATAGAGACTACCCTATTTTGGGATATTTGAGATTCTGTTGTATCTACCTTATGTTTTATGGTTATGTTTACTAGTTTCCTCTATTATTTATCTAGTTTTTCCTTTACTCTACTTGTTGGTTAGACTAGTTGTTTGTGGCTCTAATATTCTTAGTTGTAGCCTATTGTTGTTTTAATTCCGCTATTTTTGGTAGACGCCTTGTATGTGTTGACATATGGCGGGTCTGGACACGCTACTGGGAAGGCCCTGCCGGTCCCGGGGCGTGACACCCAGTTGCTAGATCTCCTTGACAAGAAATTTATCCGGCCGAGTGTGTCGCCGTGGGGAGCCCCAGTGTTGTTCGTGCGGAAGAAAGACGAATCGTTTCGACTCTGCGTTGATTATCGCGAGTTGAACAAAGTCACAATAAAAAACAAGTATCTGTTACCCCGAATTGACGACTTGTTCGATCAGTTGCAGGGATCGAGTGTATACTCGAAAATAGACCTCCAGTCAGGCTACCATCAGTTAAGGATTAAACCGGAGGATGTTTAGAAAATCGCATTCCGCATGCGGTACGGACATTATGAATTCACGGTGACGCCGTTCGGGCTCACAAATGCCCCGGCAGCGTTCATGGACTTAATGAACCGTGTTTTCAGGAAGTATTTAGACCAGTTTGTGGTGGTCTTTATAGATGACATCTTGGTCTATTCCCGCAGTGACAAGGAGAACGCGGAGCATTTGCGCATAGTACTTCAAATCCTTTGGGAGGAGAAGTTATACGCTAAGTTGAAGAAATGCGACTTTTGGCTGAGGGAAGTTGCATTTCTTGGGCATGTCATTTCCGAGGGCGGAATTTCTGTTGACCCAAGGAAAGTGGAGGCAATCAAGGATTGGCCGCGCCCGACGAATGTCACGGAAGTCCGAAGCTTTGTGGGCTTAGCGGGCTACTATAGACGGTTCGTGAAAGGTTTCTCGAAAATTGTAATTCCACTTACCCTCTAACTCAGAAGGGCACCAAGTTTGTATGGAGCGACGAGTGTGACCGGAGTTTTCAAGAGTTGAAGAAAAGATTGACTTCTACTCTGGTACTCGCATTGCCGGTGCAAGGAAAAAACTTTGTGGTTTATAGCGACGCGTCTTATTCAGGATTGGGGTGTGTTCTAATGCAGGACGGGAAGGTGATTGCATATGTGTCCCGTCAGTTGAAAAGCTACGAGAAGAACTATCCTATCCACGACTTAGAGTTAGCCGCGGTGGTATTTGCTCTTAAGTTGTGGAGGCACTATTTGTATGGTGCGCGTTGCGAAGTATACACGGACCACAAAAGTCTGAAGTATTTGTTTACTCAGAAAGAGCTGAACATGCGCCAACGGCGGTGGTTGGAACTATTAAAGGATTACGATGTCACGATCCTTTACCACCCCGGGAAGGTGAATGTAGTCGTTGATGCTCTCAGCAGGAAGTCGGTGGAAAACCTCGCATTGAAGGTTACGGCCCAAGATCCTCTATACTTGGAGATGAAACGGCTAGATCTTGAGATAGTAGCTCCAGGAGTTCCGGCTATATTATCGGCTCTTATTGTTCGACTGACCTTGTTGGAGATGTAAGTTATGAACCCTAGGATCTAAAAGGTAATCAACACCTAGAGGGGGGTGAATAGGTGTACAATGGCTAATTAAAAATCTTAATGCGATTTTAAAGTAAAATCAACACACCAAGATTTTTACGTGGGAAAACTCCGAAAGGAGTGAAAAACCCACGGGACGGATCACGCGAATAGAATCCACTAAGAAACAAATCAAGTACAAGGTGATATACCCACTACCCAACTCGATTTACCGAATCTTCGATGTAGATCTCCTTCGCCGGTCCTCAATCGCTTAGAATCCTCCAAACGATCACGCCGCAACTCCTTGCCGCGTCAACACTTCGAATCCTCCAAGTGTCCACCGAATCCACGGCCTCAACACGCGATCTTCGCACAAGCTCTCCGTCCGGAGAGAGAACAAAGATGGTTTACGGTGATTTCAACTTTGTATTACCAAAGACTATGGGAAATCCCTTCTAATTCATCATTGAGTTGATTCACAAAGAAAGAATCATAAGAAAGAAACTAACATCAACTCAACGAACAACTAGAATAGAATACTCTCTTAGAATTAGGTCATCAAGCTTAAAAGAGAGTTTCTAGGGTTTGAAATTGATTAAGAATCAAAAGCATATGAATCCTTGGACCTCCCATGGTCTATATATAGAGTTAGAAGACTTTGAAATAGAGTAGAATTCAAATCAGCCCTTTTTGAAATAGATTAGACTTCAAATCAGCATTTTTGGAAATAATTTCGTGTCCAATGTCCGGTCTTGAAAGAATGTCCGGTCTTGACTCTGTCCGGTCTCAGTCCCTCGACCGGTCTACCATTCCGTCAATATTCTCGCAATGGACAGAGTCCGGACAATACCTGAGGATGTCCGGTCTTACCTTGCGTAACATTGAAAACCATGGTACTGGGACCGGACAATGCCAGGATGTCCGGACATGCATAGAAGATGTGCAATGTCAAGCCCACGGGATCGACAAAAGGCAGATGTCCTGACATGTATTGACAACCCGCAGCGCACAGACGGGATCCTGACATTGACCATTGTCCTGGACATTGACTACATATATCCGTTTATTGCAAAATTTATAGTTTAAAGCTTTTTAAAGTCTTCTAACTACTATAACGTTAATGTAAATCATCATAAATGATCTCTAAGATATACCTGAGATGCCGAGCTTTTCTGACGAGTCTTGGATCATCCAACTCTATCTTGGTACACTTGATCTCTTCAAGACTCCGACAATTTCACGAAATCTACCAACCTAAAATATCCTTAACAATCTCCCCCTTTGGCGATTTCGTGACAAAATATAATACAAACCCGTACAACCTTAAAAACAGAAAAAAAGAAGAATTATCGCAATCACCAAACGATAACTCTCTGCATGATCAATCCAATCGGAAGAAAAAAAAATAAAAATTACAAGTTTAAAACCACCCTATAACAAACTCTATGACTTAAACTCTGGAGTCTTGAAGTCTTGAACGTTCCTGCAAAAAGATCTCAACACATATTCAAGCATCAAGATGTTCATTTAACATGAAGGATCAAAAAGTCATAAATACAAAAGTTCAAAGTAAGCAGTCAAACTATGCAAACTAACTAACTAAGTTTGAGTCAAACTATGCAAACTAACTAACTAAGCAAACTTCATCATCTTAAGCTTAACTCCCCCTTTTTGTCACCAAAAACGCCAACATGACAAAAGGCCCCGACTACTCGGAGTCGCTACCACGAGGAGGCATCTCAGAGCTTCCACAACCCAACTTCTCACAGATAAGCCTCATGAAGCGAGAAAGGCGACCATACTTTTTGTTCAAAAGAGCAACGTCTCTCTTGATCTCTGCAAGCTCTCTAGTCAAACGCCTCGCGCACGAAATACCGATGATATAGAAGCTTCGTATCGCATCCCCTTGTGGAGAAGGAGGAGCAGAGCTTCAAAGACGAGGTGGAGTCTGCCCATGGAGCTGGACATGTGATTTAACCATCGTAGTGTCACTGATCGGGCCCAAAGAATGCTCATAAGATGTACAGACAATGTTCACGTCATGTAGTCGAAGAATCCTCATGATAAGTAAAGGAAATGGAAGACGATCCTTCTGACTTGCCGTCTTAATTTCCCGTGCCATCCGCTTCCAAATAAGAAACGGAATATTCAAGTTGATATTCTTCTCTCGAACAAGATCTGGATGTCCCAAAAGATACATATACAACACCCTGTCCCATCTAATCACCTTGGTGTTTGCCAGAGGCATTATATTGTAGCACACTATAAAATTCAAATACCGATATTCTAACCTTAAATCCTTGGAGAGAATGGCATTACCGTTATTCTCAGCACCTGGGATACAAAGCGCATTCAAGACCCGTCGCCAATCTCCAACAGAATCAAAACCGGCAGTCAAATAATCGACGCCGTCAGTCCGAGCTTCCATCTCGAGCACTGATGCAATCGTGGCAGGAGTAATCGTCATTTCAACGCCACGAACTGACGTAATGAAAACATACGGTCCCCCATCCGTCTCCACCAAATGGCTTGCCCGCATGTAGAATTCCCGAATATGCTCAAGCCCATAGCCCGTGCGCTCAGTGAATTCACAAATCTCATGCAGATTTCCATTCTCAAATAAGGCTTGAAATCCAGGAGCTCTCTTGATCAAGTTGGCAACTCCAACAAGTCGCTCTCCAACACAGTGTTTGGAAGAATATAAACGAAGTCGTTTTGGATCAATAGGCGCTTGAGGTACCCGTGGAGGAGAAGCCACTGCAGGTTGAGACTGTGCTGTTGTAATACCTGCTGTCCGTTTACTCCTCCGCTCAGTCCGGTGTTCCTCATCTTGATCGACATCCTGGTCTTTCTCTTTCCCTTTTTCTTTGGATTTCTTCTTAGACTTTCTTTTATCAGTTTCTGTCACCACCAACTTTCCTTTACCCTTGGACTTTCCTTTGTCAGTAGCCGCAAGAACAGTATCCCAATCACCCTCATGTGACTCATGATCTGAGTCCTCGGCAGGGTTATACTCACCGCCGACGTCCTCGCAGTTGTTCCTCCCGTTGTTGTGCGGAGGAGCGTTGTCGCTTAGCACCGGGACCTCCTCGTGCCATCAAAAAGACAAGCACTAGTAGCCAAGATACTAGAATATCAAGAAGATGCTGTTCAGATGAAAAACATATTGAGCACAATATACCAAATTCGAAGAAAAATCGGCCATTAATTCGAAAATTAAACTAGAGCACCCTAGAGCCGTTAGAAACAAGTTTAATATAGACATAATGCCAGAAAATGGAGCAAAAACGAATGAAATTGAAAAATCCTCTCGTGAACAAGAAAAATCTAGGGTTAATCCAAAAAGAACACAAATCTGACGATAAAACTTGAAATAAAGCTTATAAAAATGCATTAGAGACAAGTCTAAGGAAGATAGAAGCAGCAAATCCGGTTCAAAATACTCAAAAATAGTTTTAATACCATAAAAATCAAAAACCCTAGATTTTGGGGAAAATGAGCAAAAATTGAAAAATGTGAAATCCATACCTCAAATCCGGAAAGAAATGAAGGTGAATTGATGCAAGAGCACAAGTGAGGCACACAAGCAGTTCTAGTGAGAGAAACATCAAGAAAACAAAGTAATGTAATGTTTTGAAGAAATCTCGATCGCTCTCGGTTAAATACATCCCGCTCCAGCTAAGACCGGACATCGCTAGCAATGGCCGGATGCCACACAGGGTTGCGCACCCTGCGAGCGTGCGGACCGGACATCCGATGAAGACCGGTCCCAGCAGGTAAATTTTCGAAAACAATGAATTTTCAACAGAAATCAGGTTTCCATCACTAATTACATGAAAGACACACAATCTAATCCAATTTGATTCAATAATGTCATAAATGTTGAACCGTCCATCAATCAAAAATTAAACTTCATACCTTGTGAATTTAGGCACATCTTTCGAGAACTACACAACAGTTGACCAATTTTAAATTGCAAATCTACACAAAAAGATTAACGTATATCCCATAAACTGAAATATGCACACGAATATAATCCAATTGAGTTATGCACACATCGAATTCAAGGAGTGGCTCTTTGAGCATCTTTTAACTTCCACCTTGTATCAATCGACAAAACAGAAAGTCCACCAAACACCTTAATGAAAATAAATTTTTTTTTTTTTAATGATGTATATTTATAGTCATGTGGTAGCTTCACACACTTACCGGACGACCGGGGTGGTAGCTCTTTCCTACATGTGGTGGCAGTTTCACACTCCTTTGAAAGGATGTAACTCTTTCCACATCTTGAATTGGTGGTAGTTTTCACACTCCCAAAAAGGGATGTAACTCTTTCCACAGCTTTTGACATTGAAGCTACTTCCCCTCAACTAGTGCAACTCCCCGTAAGAACATATTATAGTGAGTTCAGAAATAAGGAAGTCATGTTACCCATCATGAAGATAATTAATCAAAAGTAATCTACTTTTGATAGTTCAAGAAAGATGTATTAAGTTAACAAGTGTATAACATCAATTCAAGAAAGATGTTGAGGTTCAAAACAAATGACATACAAGAGTTAAATTGGATAAGTTAATGTTAAAATAACCCATGCAAGTAATGAGATTTTGTCACCAAAAGAAACTCTTACTAAAACCAGACAAAAACACATCACGTTAAAAAAAATGCACATGAATGATGCACAAATGTCCATATTATAACCATTGGCTCATAGAGTGTGTCTAGATAGATGGATTCATCCCGATAGCCTTTCTTAGATGTAGAAAACGCTTTTGATCTAACGGCTTAGTTAAAATATCAGCTAATTGATTATCGGTATGAATATATTCGAGTTGAAGTAAATTTGATTCGACCAATTCTCTTAAGAAATGATATCTTAGTTCAATATGTTTAGTTCGAGAGTGTAGAACAGGATTTTTAGAAATATTTATGGCACTGGTGTTATCGCATAAAATAGTGATAGACGAGGAAGGAATCCGGTAATCACTTACTAAGCTTCTCATCCATAACAACCGTGTAGCACAACTCCCCGCCGAGATGTACTCACTCGTCGTAGAAAGAGCAATGCGCTTTGTTTTTTACTTTGCCATGCCACTAAGCAATGACCCAAATAGAAACAAGCCCCACTTGTGCTTTTCCTATCATCAACGTACCCTGCCCAGTCAGCATCCGAGTGGCCAATAAGATCAAGTAAAGTCCCCATCGTGCACCAAATACCATAATCCGTCGTCCCCTTCACATATCTTATTATTCTCTTTACTGCTTTCAAATAAATTTCTTTGGGATTCGCTTGATAACGTGCACACATACCGACACGAAATGCAATGTCCTATTCTACTCGTCGTCAAATAAAGTAAGCTTCCTATCATACTTCGATAGGGCTTTTCATCTACGCTATTTCCTTCAATGTTCACTCCTAATCCTTTATTGCTTGTACCCATAGGAGTGTCAAAATTCTTTGCACCAACCAAATCAAACTTCTTGACCAATTCCTTAGCATACTTTGTTTGAGACACATGTATTCCCTCCTTTGTTTGTTTAACTTGAAGTCCGAGGAAATATGTGAGCTCACCCATCATAGACATTTCGAATTCCTTGGTCATTAACCTTGCAAACTCCGTTGCATCCTCATCCTTAGTTGCTCCAAACACAATATCATCCACATAAATTTGAGCAACTATGAAATCATCCTTTGAATGCTTAACAAATAAAGTACGATCCGCTCCCCCTCGGTTGTACCCCTTATCCAAAAGATACTTGGTGAGTCGTTCATACCATGCTCGCGGTGCTTGCTTAAGACCATAGAGTGCCTTTTTAAGATGAAAAACATGATTTGGAAGCTTAGAATCTACAAATCCTTTTGGTTGTTCAACATAAACCTCTTCTTTTAGAAAACCGTTTAGAAAAGCACTCTTTACATCCATTTGAAAAAGCGTGATTTTAAAATGGCTAGCAATCGCAAAGAGTATCCTAATTGACTCAAGTCTTGCAACCGGAGCAAATGTCTCGTCAAAATCGATTCCTTCAACTTGAGAGTACCCTTGAGCTACCAACCTAGCCTTATTCCGAACAATGTCACCACTCTCATTCTTCTTATTCTTAAAGATCCATTTTGTTCCAATCACATGTTGATCCTTAGGACGTTTTACAAGATCCCATACATCATTCCGTATGAATTGTCCAATCTCTTCTTGCATAGCATTGATCCAATATTCATCTTGAAGAGCTTCATCCACGTTCTTTGGTTCAATCATGGACACATAACACGAGAATTCACATTGGAGTTGACTTCTTGTTCTAACACCAAGTTGAGGATCTCCAATGACATTTGTTAAGGGGTGATCTTTCGACAATCTCATAGGCGGATTCTCCGAAGATGTGATAGGAGAGATGGATGTATCATTTTGTGGATCGGATGTTTCATTAGATACATTTACATTAGGAGCTGCAGAAATTTCATGGAAGGAAGAGACATCATTCATAGGAAGTGTAAAAGGAAAATCATTATCATCATCATCATGTGAAACACTAGATGTATTATTCAAAGAAGCAGTGGGTGAAGAAGCCTCATCTACTTTAATATTAATTGATTCTACCACCGTCTTAGTTTGTAAATTATACGCTCTATATGCTCTACTAGATGTAGAATAACCTAGAAATATTCCTTCGTCACTTCGGGAGTCAAACTTTCCAAGACTTTCACGATCCCGAAGGATAAAACATTTACTCCCGAAGACACGAAAGTATTTTATATTAGGTTTTCTACCCTTCCACAATTCATATGAAGTATTTATGGTACCGGTCGTACATAAACTCGATTGATGACATAGACCGTGTTAACCGCTTCCGCCCAAAAATGTAAGGCAATTTTCTTACTATGAAGCATAACACGAGCCATCTCTTGCACCACTCGATTTTTTCTTTCAACTACTCCATTTTGTTGTGGAGTGTAAGGAGCGGAGAATTCATGTTTAATACCATTAGAAGCACAAAAATCAACAAATTTTGAGTTTATGAATTCTCCTCCTCGATCACTTCTTATACGTACAATTTTATCGTTTCGTTCATTCATAAGACGGAGGCATATTTCAGAAAATAATTCAAAAGTATCGGCTTTTTCAGAAAGAAAACCACACCAAACAAAACGAGAAAAATCATCCACAATCAAAAAGATGTAACGTTTTCCACCCAAGCTTTGGATTCTAGAAGGTCCCATTAAATCCATGTGAAGTAATTCTAGAGGTCTAGATGTCCCTAAATGTTTCAAATTCTTATGTGCCGACCTAATTTGTTTACCCAATTGGCAGCCCCCGCACACAACATTTTCCTTAAAGTCAATTTTGGGAACACCTAACACAATTTCCTTCTTGGATATCTTAGAAAGCTCCTTAAAGTTCATGTGACCTAGACGTTCATGCCATAAAGTCTCGGTTTCTAATGATGCTAGGTTACAAGACTCGGATTGGGCACTAGGAACTATATAGCAATTGTTTTGAGATCTAAGACCTTTCAAAAATATAGAATTATCATCAAGAGTTACCAGGCATTCTTTAGAAGTGAATTTTACGGAATACCCGTCATCACATAATTGACTTATGCTTACGAGATTGGATTTGAGCCCCTCGACATAGAAAACCTCATTCAAAGTAGGGCCATCCGAGATAGTAATTGTTCCCTTTCCAACAATTTTGGATGAACGACCATCTCCAAAGACAACACATCCACCGGAGACTTCACTTAAAGAGGTGAACCAATTCTTGTCTCCGGTCATGTGTCGAGAGCAACCACTATCAAGGTACCACGAGGTGTTGTCGTAAGCATGAAGTGAAGTATGGACAACAAGACAAGGAAAGATTTCACCTTTGCGCACCCAAACCTTGTGAGTTTTAGGATGCGTCGGTTGGCTTGAATGCGTCTTATGTAGCTTGTCGACGAGTTGTGATTTCATATGGATTGGCCCAACCGCTTTCGGTGTCCGTATGTCACGCCCGAGCCAGACCGCCGAACGGACAGAGTTTCCCCTGTACGTCCAAGGCGTCGCAATCGATATAATTACAAGAAGGTTCCAACTAGGAACAGTATTCAACATACAACGATTGCATAAGGAAGCTAGGTATCAAACAACATAAACACATCTTATGTTATTACATTCATTCCACATTGATTTTACATCACCGATTAATTTACATTAGACTTCCAAATACAATCTACTCATTATTACATCATTTCACCAGTTAGTTACATTTTGCTCACTACCCTCTAGTCCCCGCTATTAAAACGGCCTCAGGGTACTGCTACCTCTGTCTCCCGGTAGGGCGCTATCTACGTATCTACGCCTTGCTCGCGCCGCCGCCGCGCCGCTCACGTGTATACCCGTACCCCCAAAACCACAACACGGGGGTGAGAACTATTGTCCATAGTTCTCGTGGGTACGGTCACCCAAGAGAACAGCTCGACCAATAGGTCCAAGGAGGCACTGCAAATATGTTAGTCCAAAAACATATATAGGTATATAACTTGCGACTAACATAAAAACATGCCTCACAAATGCAACATGCAAATTATTACTTTAGCTCTTAGCTTTTCTTTACCTTTTCGCTATTCTGTACTTTAGCTATTTCATTCTTACTTAGCTATTCATAACTCATACCCGTTGTAACTCTAAGGTTTCTACTTACCTTAGCTCATGTCATTAACTTCCAAGGTTTCTATAACCCTAGGTTTCCATCTCAAGTCCAACTTGCTTCTAAGGTGTCTATTACCTTAGGTTCACCATACATAACACTAGCCCTCAAGGTTCTTTCTACCTGATTCCAGCTAGCCACCCGACTCGGCCACGAGCCAATCAATAGCGGATAATCCGCACTTTGCCTGGCTCGAGGTGAAGGACCCTGTCACATACACCTCAGCCTGCAAGCCAAGAACCACATCGCCCAACGGTCCGCCCGAAGGTCCGTGCACCGTGGTCAGGGATCCGCCAGTGGGAGAGGAACATGCCGCATACACCCATAGCCAAGATTCCCTGATAGGGAGAGGAACATGCCGCATACACCCTAGCGCTCACTTTGTTCTTGCTTAGTCACAATCCTCGAAGTTCTTCCGGTGGGAGAGGAACATGCCGCATACACCCGCGGAACCAGAACTATCGAGCTCACAATTACCGGGATTCCGGAATCCATTCCACTTTGCTTGAGGGTTGGCCTTAACCCTCAAGAGTCGACCCACTAGGTCCATTGTTCTTTACATCCTAGGTCCACTTGACTCTAGGGTTCATTCCTTGTCACATAACCTAGATTGTCTTAACTCTAGGTTCAATGTCATTCTAGCTCGACCTAGGTTTACTCACACTAGGTCCATTGCCATCGTTGTTCAACCTATGTCCTTGACACTAGGTTCAATGCCACTCACCTAGATCCATTGACTCTAGGTTTGCTATAACCCATGTTCATTACACTAGGTTAGATGCCACACTCCTAGGTCCATTGACTCTAGGTTTACTATAACCTATGTTCTTTACACTAGGTTAGATGCCACTCGATCTATATGTGCATTTAGTCCATGACTCACATTCTTTACTTGGCATTCTTTACTTGGCTCTCTTATGTCTATCAATCCACTCATATGCATGTTTCTATTATGCTAAGCATGCATTCTTTTACTCTTCTAGCATCGTACTTTATGCTATTATCATGCATTTCATTCATTTACTTGCAACTACTTAGCATTTTACTCTATATCACTAACATGCATTTCTACTTATGCGTTATTGAACATGCATCAACAAGAGTTAAATGACTCTTAGACATACAGGCGACCTAGTCGCTTCGGTAAACACACCCACCTTGGTTTTGCTCTCCGATTGCTCGTCGACACTTGCAATCGGCCGCCCGCGGCACCCGTGACCCGATTCGGCTCAACTCGTGCGCGACCAACCGAACGATCTCCGAATCTCGATCTGAGACTTCGTGCCGTTGCCCCACGTCTTCAAGTTGCCCCAGTGCCGTTTTCGTGAATTTATGGCTCCTATCTTGCGTGCTGCGTACATCTGGTATGAATATATTAAAATATTAATATCTTTGCAACCGCTCGTTTGATCACCGAACCGAGCGCGCCAACGCGTTCGTTGCACCCCCAATTAGGTTCCTATGGGGTCAAATGAGATCAATCTCATCTATTTCTAAAATCCCCATTTGGATGCCCTAGATGCTACTATAGCCAAATTCACCAAATCGATCTACGAAATGGGGAATACTCATCTTGCTAGCATGCTAGGGTTCCATAAATCCCAACTCTAGGGTTTAAGACCCACTACAAGGGGATCTACCATGAGAGAGAGAGGGAGAGCTCAAGCTTACCTCTCAAGAGCTTGCCCACTTGAGGGAGAAGGAGGAGATGGTCATCATCATCATCACCATCATCTTCTTCTCCATCTCCTTCTTTCTTTTCTTCTTCTTCTTCTTCTTCTTCTTCTTCTTCTTCTTCTTCTTGTCTCGAACGAGAAGAGAGAGAGAGAGAGAGGGAGCGACAGTGAGGAGAGAGAGAGAGAGAGAAGAGGTTTTATCCCTCTCTTTACAACTAACCCCCGCACAATTGCTATAAGGCCCCTCAACTTTACAATATTTGAAACACCTCAAATCGGGCATTTTCGGCTCGTGGGACCGGTCTCCCTAACCCAGACCGGTCCCGCAGAGCCTTGCTCCACTGCGTACCGGAGACCGGTCTCCCCTTAAGAGACCGGTCCTGCAGAGCTCGCTCTCGCGGACAGCCTTTCCGGGACCGGTCTCCTTGTGGACCGGTCCCCCAGTGGACCATCACCTACTCCAAGGACTTAGCCAAATTTTCAGCTTTTCCCGTTTCTTCTCCGTTCCAACTCACTTTTGGCTCGTTTGACCTCCGATTCTTTTCAAATTGAACCGAGCCTCTCCACACATGATTTAAATCATGTCCACATCGTCATTTCATCCGCGCAAGTGCCGGATTTGGCTCACGGCCCAAAGTAGCCTTTCGGGCTCCGTTTTCGCACCTAGTGCACCGAAAACACCTGAAAGCTTCCAGACTTCACCGAACCACTCTTATGGCCTTCTAAGCCAACATACCTCGTAACTTCAAGACTTTAGAAGTTCGATATGTC